>OX421453.1:16109279-16114279 GCA_949126865.1 Montipora capitata
CTTGAGGTGAGTGGATGAACTAGGTGTAGCTTAAATTTTTGATGAGTTATTTCATAAAATCCCAATGGTTATTAAGTCTAGGCACTCAGATTTTAATTTAAATGGTTAGCGTTAAGGCTGGGGTTAGGCATACTGTGCAGGCAGACCGCAGACTGCAGACTGTCTATAAATAGCACTGATAAGCAGTATTTAAGTTTAAGCACCCATTTCATATAGTGCAGATAAACAGTATTTAAGTCTAAGCACCCATTTTAAAATGGTAGCTTTCTGTGATTTAGGGTTAGTCTGCAGTCTGCAAGTTTCAGACACCATTCCCCTTCAATGTCTGGGTCATCCACTTTTCCAAATTATTGACCATTTTCCTGCTGTGTATTGAACAGATGTAGCTGTGACTTGTCCACTCATTAATTTTGTGGCCTTTTGATTTCTTTTCTCTGAGAGATTCCGAAAACCACTTCATACAGCATTTTGGCAATGGTTCTGTAACTAGTACATTTTTTGTAATGTTTCTTAAAAGCAGTTTCTCCAAGATAATGACACCAGTAGTTTGATGACAAGTTCTTTTCTTTAATAATTACTAAACTGCAAAGGTTATCTTTCATTGTTCTATTTGCCCATGTCACCATCCTTTGTGCACAGTGCAAATGCTGCGTTTGCGGGGAAAGTCTGTCATTGCTTTACTCACAAATTATTTTCCTTTGTCAGATTAAAACTTTGACTGAAATCGCACCACCCAGAATAGATGTTCTAGTGTTTTAGCAAGGTCTGATGTTTTCTTATATCTGAGAGAAAACAGTCATGAATACTTTGAGTAATGATTTTCAACATGAAGGGATCAGAACCAGTTACAATGTAATGCTCCTTAGAACAGTTACAGGTTATGTTACGAAAAACAATCAGATCTATTTGCACATGAGAAAGAAAATCAGTTTGTTATTATGACTAGTAATGATGCCTTGTTCCTGATGTATTTTGCATAGATTAGCGACACAGATAAACTTTGTACAGTATTTGTTGTCACCATTGAATTGTCCTTCAGAATCAAGAGCCCGCTTCTTGCAAACATTTTTTGCTTTTGTTGCACTGGAGACTGGGAGCATTTTCGTGCCATTTTCGGTCTTCTTCAGATAAATTTAGTCACCCTTTAACTTTTTTATAAAATTCCATTGGCAGCCATATAACTGTGGGTGAGCTGAAATTTCACTTTGTGTCATTTACACATGGGCGAAATGGTGGTTGCCGTGAAGGCTTGGAAATACATGTAGCTCAAACCCATTGGTAGAAAAACATCCAATGGATTTCAGTTGCTGATATGATGGTGTAGCGGTTAGTTCAGAGGAGATGTAAATCTCGGACATCCAGGACCAATGGTGCAAGGGTTCGAATCCTAGGGGTGACATGGAATGCTGTGGAAAATCAAGGTAAGAGACACAGTCCATCTACTAGGTAACAATCTAAGGGAGAGATAGTAAAGAAGAAGCTAGGGAAGGAAAGGAAGAGACTGTAAGTGTAATAAGAATAGACTTGGAAAGGGAAAGGTACAGTAGGGGAGGAATTTGATCTCTCTTTTTTCATTACTTTCTTTTTTATCCCCCCTAAAAATCCAGGCCTGATTTTTTTTATTACATCCCCAAAAAAAGGGAAAACCCTTTTTAGACAGTTCATAATTACCTAGGTTGAAACAAATTGACCTAGGTTAAAAGAAATTGACCTAGGTGGAGAAAAGCCTGAAGGTACAATTTGACCTGCAACATACACATGCATTGTTTCTTAATTAAACTAGTAAGTCTTTGACGTCATTTTCTCCTTGATTTAGCTCTCTCGAGATTTAAAGTTAGTAATGGCAGACCAAATTATTGTTCGATCTTCATCATCTGAGGTTTCATTGTGATAAAAGCATTTTTTTTAAATTTTAATCTGCAAGGAAAACCAAGTATACAGTCAATTCCAACACGACTATACCTCTTCTCCAATGTACAGAGAGTAATTCTGTGCGGAAATCAGCTTCAAGACATTCCTTGGTCCATTGTGTATCTGAGGCGACTCAAAGAACTTGATGTTTCATTTAATGCTCTGGTTAGTAATGGCATTGATCCAAGGCATGTTTTGTAATCCCTTATTAGAAAAATTTTCTCTGGACTGTTGACATAAGATATCTTTATTATTTAGCTAACAAATTTTGGTAGTTTAAGTCTTCCCCACCCCCCCCCCCCCCAATTCCTTTTTTGAAAGTCAAGGTTTGGCGATATTGAATGGGAACTGAATTTTATTCTCTTTCACACTTGATTTTGATTTGTATTAAGTTGTATGATGTTGAAGTCAATTAATGGCTATTATCGATACCTACGCTGTCTTTTAACCTTAATTTTCAACTGAATTTTTGAACATCTTTCAAGTGACAACTAGGCCTACTATATAGTGATGACCTTTCTTGTATCCTAGATTACGGACATATTTAGTATAACTATTTGAAATTTATTTTATAGGAATGGGACAAAATTGTATTAAGGTGGTTAATTCAAGAAATGATAATAATAATAATGATAATAATAATAATAATAATAATAATAATAATAATAATAATAATAATAATAATTTATTGTTAAGTTATATTATTGTTATTAGTGTTATTATCATGTTTATAAAAGTCACTCTTTTGATAGCTCTAGGTTAAAATTATTACAATTCATTGTTCAGCCCAGTGCTGTGAGATTGGTACTCTTGTAATATTAACTGTTACAAGAGGGGTCAGCAATAATAATGTTTTACAAAATTAATAAAAAAAACATATAGATATAATACAAAGGCCAGAAAGATAATGCAATATATAAATTATTAATTACATTGAGTATTCAAGTGTCACAAAGCTATTCATTATTTTTAATACATTGGGAACACTTGAGCAATCAGGACAAAATTGAAATTCTCAAGGGAAGGTGTGGACTTGTAATGAGGAACTTGGAGTCCAGCTGGTGAGAATCCTTTGGAAACTAGTAGTTGTTTTGAAATATGAAGAACCAGGTAGGGAAGATCCGTAAGCCTGCATTCTCTTTGGCCAAATAATTGCTCTTTGGTTATTATCAATTCTGACAATTCTAATTCCTGACCTGGCTAATCAATTGGGCGTAACCAAAGGAAAGGACGTGTTTACATAAGCTCCGTCTATTTTGCAACTTTTCTCTCCTATCATGACCTCTATGGCCTTACGACTATCCATAGTTATTGTTATCATTGTGCTGAATATTCTGGACAATTCAACCAACAAGAAGCACTCGCAAGAGCCGTTAAATACGATTATTGAACATCATGGCGAGTTGGCGTTCAAGACGAAACTATTCAAAGTTTTTCATCCAAGAAGCGCTACATTTGCATTTAGTGAACAAAGGATAACACTCACAAACAATGCTGAGTGCAGTGGTGCGAATTATTCTCTAGCAGAGAGAATCTTTGCCTGCAAGACCGAAGCTTTACGACAATTCATAGCCATTGTTATCATGCTGAATACTCTGGATAGTTCAACCAACAAGAAATACTTGCAGGAGCAGTCAAATACGATCATTGAAGTTCATGGCGAGTTGGAGTTCAAGACGAAATTATTTAAAGTCATTCATCCAAGGAGCCCTACATTAGCATTTAGGATAACACTTACAAACAATATCGAGTGCAGTGGTGCAAATTATTCTCTAATAGAGAGAATCTTAGCCTGCAAAAGCGACGTTTTGAGAAACCAAACAACTAGATCCAATTTTTCCGGGCTCAAAAACTTGTACTCGTTCTATTACGATGTTTGTGACTATGCTTTCGTTGTTGGACAATACAATCTAAGATACTACCACAAGAAGCCCAAGCGATCCAAGGGTAGATGCTTATTGTATCCCAATTCATGCGCTACACAGCAGTTATTATTGAGAGGAGGGGATATTTGCACTAATCCAGGTCCATCGTCTAAACAGCCAACACGCAAATGTGAACAATGCGAGAAAACCATTAGGAAAAATCAGAAATGTGTAACCTGCAATGTGTGCTTTGGAATGAATCATGTGAAGTGTGCTGGGTTAAAGAATGTGATACATGGACTAGACTGGACGTGTGGTGGATGCGTGCTTTCTATACTTCCGTTCAGTGCGTGTTCCAGTGAAGAAATAGTGGGAGATCATGAACTTGCGGAGCCTTCTGAAGATGAGGAAACTACTCAGAACATAATTAGAATTCTAAGAGAGAAATCCAAAGACCTACGACTCATGCACTTAAATACCCAGTGCATGACCTCTACATTCAACGAGTTCCTTCTAACAGTCAAACAATATCCAATGGACATTATAACACTCAGCGAGACATGGCTCAAGGATAACCCTGCACTTTTGGAGTATGTGTCTGTGCCTGGTTATTCAGCAGTCTTTAGGAATCGGGAGCTTATTAAAGGTGGTGGCGTTGGAGCATACATCCATGAGTCAATCAATTTCAAACGTCGCATTGATATTGAGAAGCGTTCTCCTGACCTAGAGCATTTATGGCTGGAGGTGCCTGGGCGCAACAGACATAGTAAAGTTCTTATTGGAATCATGTACAGATCTACACGTATTCTAAGTGACACTGACTGGTTAGAGCGGATGGACGCTCTCTTGGGGTACATCACGGCGAACTGGGACGGCTTATTAGTCGTAACGGGCGACGTCAACATTGACATGTTGAAACCAAGTAATATTCTAACACGGAAATATCAAGCAATGTTGGATGTTTTTGGACTCCACCAGATGGTGTCAAAGCCTACTCGTGTGACCCGCACATCAAAAACACTGTTGGATCATATTGTTACTAATTACCCGCGGACTTTCACTTTTACTGATGTTATACCTTGCTCAACAGTGGCAGATCATGACGCTCCGTTCGCGTGTATTAATGTTAGAATTCCTTGATTTAAACCTCGATTTAAATACATTCGAAATGAAAAGAATCTAAGCGAACGTGCATTTCAGGAAGACTTTTCTTCGCTTCCCTTA
>OX421453.1:16119279-16121779 GCA_949126865.1 Montipora capitata
TAAAAAAACAAGAGCAAAAGTCACTTTTTATCTGCAAATGTGAAGTGTGCAACAAGTATTTCTCCAACAAGTTTAACTTTGAAATCCATGATTGTGGCAGCAAGGTGGTTTCCAATCATTCTGCTCCCACCAGTGTCCTGGCCAGAAGATAAGAGGTTTGGTCGATTGGTTTGATAAGGCCGATGGTTTGACATTAAATTTTGTCAACTTTTTGAATTTGTGACTAATAAGACGGCATGTGAGAGTTAACGAGGGAATTATGGTGTTGGGAAACGTTATTGGCAATGTACGGTAATACCATGTGAATTTGGAGACTGTTGCTTCCGTTTGAAGAAGAGAATAGGGAGCTTAAGGGGCTAAGTCACGCAAAATGACGTACTTTCGTGACACCCAAAATTCCCAAAAAGTAGAATGGAACATTGCAATAACCACTTAAAACTGTTGAACAATATAAAAGAAATACAACAAAAGGAAAGAGACGCATGGATGGACACAAATGGACAAGATTGAAACGGATTGCATTTGAAAAAAGGAGGGCCGACATTTTTATAGTTTATGGCAAATCGCTTGGATAAAGGCAGTTTTTGTTCTGAATCATCATTTTTGATGTAACGATAAGTTTATTAGTAAAGTAATTCCACATTACCAATTTTCGAGTTTTAAACGCGCGATTAACTAAAGATTTCCCCAAAACACCCTTCAAAAAGTCATTAATAATTCATGAGCCTAATAGCCTATCAGAACACCAATAAAACGTCACGTGCATGAGCTTTATATCCCGGTAAAACATTCCTCGTTAGTATTCTTTATATAAAGACTAACCGTAAAGCATAGCTTGTTTTTCTTGTATGCTAATATTCTCCTCTTACAATTTGAACCATTGTTCTGAGTCCAGAAGGAATGTTTTTGTGGAATGGTTTTGAAACCGTTCAAAAAACTCGCAGCTCGTGTTTTATCGGGTCGAAAAACACTCGGTTACGCCTCGTGTTTTTTAACCCGATAAAAAATTGCTGATCGTTTTTTAAACATTACTGAAATAACGTGACATAGCCCCTTAAGTACGGGACGTTTTTGAGCCACGCACGGCAAGGGGAAGCGTTTTAACTGCTCTTGAAACTATCGCAGTTGTATTGCTATTGGGGGGTGCAGGGATGGCGCAGTGGTGAGAGCACTCGCCTCCCACCTTTGTGGCCCGATTCCCAGACTCGGCGTCATATGTGGGTTGAGTTTGTTGGTTTTCTACTCTGCATCAAGAGGTTTTCTTCGGGTACTCCGGTTATCCCCCTCTCCTCAAAAACAGGCATTTGCATGACCGTCTTGATTTGCTTTCATTGTTCATTTCAGTTGACAGTGTCCCCAGTTAGTGCTCCAGCGCTAGACACTTAAATAAAGTTCCTTTCCTTTCCTTTTCTAGGTATATTATAGACGATAAGTTTAAAATCTGGGAGAGACTACAGAACTGACAGGCGAAATGTTCACTTCCTGTCTCCGTCAGTTGCTCAAAACTACTCCTGATTAAAGCTCCCTCAATTCCTACTCTCTCGTCAATCCGAATTCAGAAGACTTAAAACGACTACAAAGGAAAGACCTATTCAGCTGTTCTTCATTGGGCGATCCGGATGCCTGTCTGTTGGTGACCTCCATGAGGCTCCATCCCCTTTTAGAAAACAGTCCTAAGAAAATACGCGCGCTGATTGGTTAAAAAATCGTGTTTCTATAACTCGATGAAGACACAGAACTAGCACGAGCTGTTGACGTAGTGATGGCACGAGCAAAGAGAATTTACATTTTGATAATTAGAGTTAACAAGTTGTTTTCCTTTTTCTCGTCGTGTTGTTTTCTAAAAGAAATAGAAAACATGTACTCGTGAAAGTTTGGCAGAACTCGAAAAAGCTGTGTTCCCACAGAAGAAGGGCACCCAACGAGAATATAGTTCAAAACCACTGAAACATAGCACTGTTAAACGTATTTTAGAATTTAAACGGTAGATATAGGTATATTTTTATCCCCTAAAAATTTTTCATCTGTTCGGATTTCCCAGCTGAAAGTCTAGTGATCCGAAAATTATAGGGATGAAAACTTACCTTTTCGAAAATTTCAGCCAGAAAAAAGGCTCCCGAAAATTCTAGGTGACCTTTTTAGGGTAAAAATCCGTTAAAAATGGGCAATTATACCATTTTTCAGATGTTCGAGAAGAGGCAGGCAAGCAAGAAATTTTACAACAAATGTTCCGAAAATTCTAGATCTCAAATCGTCTACCGAACAGATATTTTCCGAAAATTGACGTTGGGTGCCCCTGACAGAATTTCTCGTTCTCCCAAACTTTCACTCGTGTTTCTATAACTCGATAGATACGCGGTACATGTTTTCTATTTCATAAATGAAGACCAGCAATATGGCGGCCGAAACGTCGCGATCCAAGAAAGGCACAACCGTGAGATAAAAACGATCAACTCGAGTTTTTATTGTTTGAATGTCGTAAAACGACAATATTCTTAAG
>OX421453.1:16134279-16169279 GCA_949126865.1 Montipora capitata
AGTGCTTTTGCCATTCAAGAATTTATCAGTTTCTGATGGCCAATAACTGGCTCGTTACCAAAGCTAAAAGGCTTAACATTGGGGATTGCTCCTTTACCTTTTGAAGTCAATTTGTAAATAATAAATAATATTTATTATTATTATTATTTATTAGTTATTATGAGCAAACGTATATGTCAATAAAACAAAAATGTAAACAGTGTAAACAAAGATTTTCTTATTGCCCACATGGTCAACTGGGATACCTCTCAAACGAGACAACTGTCTGAGCATGCAGGGATGGGGCCTGTTTTTGAGTGGACGTAGATGTTAACCCCCTACACCCCTGACATTAGACAGAGTAAAATATCTTTTCATAAATTAAATAATGTCACACAGGGGTCAAGGAAAGGGTTGAGAGCCTTCATTTACTTGAGAAAAAACATGCAGAGTCCTTAATATCAAAACAAGATAACAGAAAGCCTCACATCCATTTCAAGCCAAGTAACGTACAGCAAGGAATGCAAAATGAGGTCTCTTCCCAGTGAAAAACCTCACAGGGTGTCCAAAACTAATCCATACCTAAACCCAATGCTTCCTTCTTTCAGATTGTTTTGGATTCAATAATCCACTAGTCCAAGCAAAAAGGGCTGATTTTTATTAGATTGTAGGACGGTGAAGCTTGCTGTCTCACACTTCAGGAAAACCATTCAGCATACACCAGGCAAAGAGAAAGTCTTTTACCTCCATATCAATCTGATTTGTTATGGTCATCTCTTGATCCGTTCAATCATATTTATGAGATTCTGTGCCACCATGGCCAAAACCTTTTGGACCAAATAATGCACTGTAGCATGGAATATGACAGTATGGTCTACCTTCTTTCTACAGATGCAGCAAAAAAAGTAATTATAATAATAATAATTATTGGCACAGTCCAGTTTTTCAGGCAATCCAAAATAAGGAAGGTTCTAAGAATTAAACCCCAAAAATGAGCCACGAGTACCGTGATGGAAATTTGTCACACCTTCTTGCAGTCACATGCTTTTGAAACACATGACTGCAGGAGGTTGACCTACAGAATATGGAGACCTGAGCCAGCTTGCTAGTAGTGACCATCCCTATTGAAGGCAAATATACGTTAAATGGTTTTTATATGTATTTCTTATTCTAATTCCTGCCCTAACTAGTTCTTCTATGTGTCTATAAATTGGACTAGCAGAAAAAAAAATTATTTAATTGAATAATTATTAAAATTAATTAAACCATTAGTTAATTAATTAGCTGCATTATTTTTACTTGATAATCAGCTAATGAAAACTTTTAGTAACCATAAAAATGTGAATTTCTCCTTTAGCAAGAATTAGGCACAGTTCTTAATATTTTGTTTTCATGTACTTGAAGATTGTATGGGCTTGATGTCTGATATGAAACAGATTTTCGCAAAAAACCATTTCACTTCAAAACGCCCATCCAGTGAATAAAAGCCAGAATCCACTAGGCCGATCACAAAAGCCTCTCGCCCAGGCTACTGGACACAACGTTCTTCGCTGCACTGGTCCAGTAGAAAACAAGACTAGTGCTCTTGCCACTGAACCAATCCTGCTACATGTGATATTTCATTCTAGGGTGAATACAATTAATTATTATATGGCTCGTGTTTCTGGCCGATATAATGTGCGCTCTGATTGGCTAAGAGCAGCTACGCACCAGGGCATTATTCTCCAATAGATTATTCAAATTAGTTTTTTTTCTTCTTTAGAACTGTTCTGTTAAATAAACAACTTAATAACCTCGACCATTGTTCCGTCGTTACAGCAAAATCTCAAACCTCGGCCTAGCTGTATTAACCTCGCGGCAAGGCCTCAGTTTGAGATTTTGCTGTAACAACCGCACTTTCAGTTATTAAGTAGTTAGTACTTGCTAAATTTTGAAATATTATTGTCAGTGGCTATTAAAAAATCTTCTCTAAAAAGCATCCCAATGCTTGCATGGCAATTAGCTCTAGAATTGTTTTGTCACACTGTAAAAACTAATAATTGCAACAAAAGGAAAACTGAATCAGAATGATGTGGGATGACTTTAACCAATTATTATAATATTATTTTTAAAAGTTCAAGGCTTGGCTTAAAGTGAAAGGAGCAATAATTAGACAGTGCCATGCTCAAACAATGTTTTCACAAGAGCCAAGTGATAGTTTTCTAAATTAAATTTTAGTGTCAAAAGTAACTAAATTGATTGATTAAAGGAACTAAATTTCCCAGAGAAATGAATGCCCCTTAGTGTCCTTTCTTAACCCACTAACACCTGAATCACCCTGGACTGCTCCCCCTACCCCATTGACAAGTAAAATTGTCTGGCGTTAGACAGAGTAAAATCTAGGAGTCTCACTCCTAGGAGTCATTTGGTTAAGAAACATGAGATATGTCCAGAAATGCAGGAAATTGGATGCTCAAGTTGATTTCCATAACTGTCACAAAGTGTTTCCTTTTCTCTTTTCCCCAACTTCAACATCACTCATGTCTTGGAATACAGACAATTAGATAATTAACATCTCAAAGTCTCTCCCAAATGCTGGTTCTCAGGTAAGGATATGGCTGCATTTTATCCAAACCTAAAAGTAATGCTAACCTTTACCCATGACCTTATTGTTGGAAATAGATAGCAAATGCATAGATTTAGAGCGGACACTTTGTGTTGGATATCAAAATTGGGTCCGCATCTTATTATGTGCACTCACAATGCAACCTGAATAAGCAAAAGCAGCATGCAGCTTACACAAAAGACATTAGTCAAATAACTTCTGAGTTTGTGTATTGTTGCTGTTGCATACGCTAGCATTGTTTATGAAAACCAGCCTTTGTAGCCACTGGTTCATAATTGACACTGAAGTAATAAAATTCCTGTTATTTGCATTGCAAGAGGTGATGTCCAGCCAGAAATCTGTGCTGAATTAGAATTGAAATGCCAACAATTTCTCTTTGACTAATGGACCCCTCGCTTCTTATTTACAATACTCTCATCATGTGTCAAAAGTGTTAATGTTGTGAATGAATAAATTATGAATTAAATTGAAAACTGAAACCATTCACCATCACAACCAGTTTTCTTACTTTGACTGTTAACATAGTATGCACAATAATAATAATTCTTCTTATTATATTATTGTTACTTTTTTGTACTTTGGTCAGTATAGGCAGTAAACAGTTTCACGTTCATGTAGCCAGAGGACGAAAAATCTTCTTTGTCTCATCATGTAGACTTTAACATAAAAAAAACCCAGAGTTGAGTTGACTACCACTACTCTACAATATTTGGGCACTAACTGAAATCCACATAAAAAGTCACACTGCAGTTATTTAATAAATGATATAAATTATTGCAGCAATTGGCTAAGGTTGATTATTGGTAACGCCATAACATAAATCAGCAGAATGATTACATAGCATTAAGTTAATTTAAACAATTACCAATAAGATAAAGAGATTTCGAGAAGCTAAACAATTATCAATTACGGTAGTTCCTATCACAACTTTTTGACATTCCAAAGGAACTGATGGCACATTTTGATATAACAACACAAGGGAGCAAGCAAAATTATAAACCAAATTTGAGAAAGATGACCTTTACCTCGGCATGGCTGCCAGCTGTTAGAGTCTTCCCGCATTTCGCACATTTTAAACAACCCCTGTGCCACTCTTTGCCGATAGAGGATACTTTCTCAGCTAAAAACATGTACAAGAAAAAAAAAACCCAATAATTTGTCTTATCCTTCGATCTCTTTGCATGAATAACAAGGAATCTTCTCCAAGAGCCTTCGTTGTAAAAAAAACCTTAATTATCTCTATGAGAAATCAAATATAAATGTAGCAATTTGCATAAATGTGATTATCTGCATGTTATATAGATAGGACAATGTTTCTGAAAATTGGCTAGCGCAAAACGTGGAATGTTCACGGTTTTAGGAAGAAATATTGAGCCTGCCACTTAAATTATACACGAAAACGAAAGGCAGCTAATGAAAACAAATTTATTCCATGACACAAAACGAAACGCGAGAAGCTGTACTACAAAACAAAAACAGAAAAAGACAGATCGACCGCCGCACATGCAAGTCAGTGGTGAAGTGTGTCGATGATGGACTCAAGATCATAAAAATCTCTTGGGACAAGACATTTCCCATTGTACTTACCAAAGTACACTTCTTTACCGCAAGTCGGACACTTGGTCATGGTGAATAAAAACCACCTCGGTTCTATAAACACGACGGCAGCTCACGGCAATAAATATTTTTCCCACTGAATCAAAAAAGTCTGTTGCAATCGTGACTCTTGATTGGACAAAAGTAAACGTCACCGGTTTTCGCGCCAATTTTCCATGGTGACGTTGCCACAGTTTTCAAGTTTGTTTCCGTCCGGAAGTTGGTTGGATATTTTGTCCTTTTGTTGTAGACAAGCCCGCCGCACACGGCGAGGAAAGAGCTGAACAAACTGCCTCGCGAGGCGGTTTGCTCATGGTCGGATTCGTGAAACTCTTTTGAACTTTCGAAGCGAGACAAGTTTCACGAAAAGTAGAGTGCTACTGTCGCAGCAATCGCAGTGGTGATAAAAATAGGAGTTACACGCTGCGTAAGCCAATCAGAAACCGGCTAAGGCCATGTAAACAACGGGTTCGACCAGTGGAACAAAACAAGGAAAAATGGAACGACAGTTTTCATCAGAAGTCAATTTCCAACCGAACCGAAGCGACCCATTGACGTTTCGACCGAAATTTCGACCGAAATATCACAGTGAAATGGGACTGGAAACGATAATTTTTGTAAATGGAACGGGCACGTTTCTGTCAGACCGGAACGGACGACCGGTGAAAGAGTACCACCTCCAGAGGTGGTCCCAAATATTCCGGTCGGACCGAACCGAAACGGACCTTTCCATTTGACTATTGCCCGAAATTCCCGGAAATTTTGGCTTAATGGAAAGCACCCAACATTTCGAAACCAGTTAAAACGTTCCCGAACGAGTTTCGACCTTTTATGTCACACGATGCAACTCCTGCTGAAACATTTTTGGCAGCGGCATTGCACATAAGTTTCAGCTAAAAGTTTCACCGTGTAACAGCGGCTTTAGCGGGTATTTACGTGAGACCGGGACGAACTCAGACCGGTATGAAATAATAAATTTTTGCAGCCGTTTACGTGAAACCGGGACGAGATGCTTGGTACCTGGTTAGGCTTTGGTAGATTGTGCCCGAAAAAAAAGCATATTATGCTTTTAGCAGTGCTCATATTTTTTAGAAATTATGCCAAAAATATGCTACTTTCTGAAATTATGCTCTCTGTCACCGAAATTATGCTACTTAGATCTTGAGTAAAAAAAAGATCACCAGTAGCTTAACTCTATCAATTCTGATTTAAATGAACATTCATATTGTCCACCTTCCAGTCTTACAGTCTTAAGCATCGCAAATTCGCATGTGCGCACCTCAAAAAGCCAAATGATTAACAAATGCTATCAAAATCAATTGCAACCATTTCTGGGTTCTGAATCCGGGTTAGAAAGTTTTAGCCCGCATACTTGTTTTAGACGCCATCCAAGCAGAGCCCTCAGTTCAGTACAAAGACAACTATGCATGTTGTTAATCTCTGTGTTATCGGTTATGGTACCGAAGCATTACGCAAGCCTGTAAATAGTCCACGAGAGCATGCTCTTGTGAATCGTTAAACGATGAGTTAAGAATAGAGAATACTCGTTCAGCGGCTGCAGACGAGGGCTGCAGCAGCAGAACCTTCATAACTGCAGAAGACCAATGAGGTAGGTTATCAGATTGTTGGTCGCTAGAAGTGCTGGAAGTAGATGGTACATCTTTGATCTGTGGCCTGAGGGGCCAAGCCGCCGAGCCATAAGCGTGGTGGCTTGAGGAGAGTCATGCCCAGGGAAACCTGGGGCGTTTACCATTTGCACGGAAAATCCGGTTGGAATGGAATGCTCGTAATGGTACGGGATTTTCCCGGTGTGGCGTTTCGCCAAGCCCGAGACTCTCGCGGCTAGAAGAAAACAATAACAAATCAAAATGACGGCTGCATCTGCAGCGTCGAATGGCGGGAAAAGAGGCCGAAGTGCACCAGGTCGAGTGGGAGTTTACAAATGGTACAGGATTTTTCCAGTCATTTCGGTTGGAACGGGAAAAGAGGAATACCTCTGAGGATTTCCATCTTTTCCAGAAACGTTCCGGTGGAATGAGCTGTACCATTTGAGTTTCCAACCGGAATTTTCGGTTTTGGTTGACAAATGGTAAACGCTCCTGGTCTGCCAGACCATATTTGACTATGGGCCTTAGCACATACCTCAACATTTTCCAAAAACAATACAGAAATAAAACACAAACTGAATTATTCTAGAACTATGATGGGTTTTTTTTGTTTTCAACGCATAAAAGCTCGGATTATACTAGCAGTGCTAAACTGAAATAAAGGCTTAAATTAATGCTCGTTTTGCTAAATTATGCTTAAAATTATGCTAGCACAATCTACCAAAGCCTATACCTGGTTTCGGGATGAAATGATATGCTTTGTCTATAAAATATATGGGCTGACCCAAAAGTATACAGGCTTGAAATTTCTGGACCCGGTCTGAGATTTGTTGTCATTTACGTGAGACCGGTACGAACTCAGACCGGTTCGACAATTTTTCGTCTCGGTCCAGCAACCGACACGAAGTCAGACAGGTCTGAGTTTATTGTCAGGCCGGTCTCATGTAAACGCATAAAAGAAATGTAAGGCGGCCGATACGAACTCATGCCGGTCTGAATTCGTCTTCTTTTCGTGAAACTTGTCTCGCAACAGAAGTTCAAAAAAGTTTCACGAAACCGAACATGTTACACGGTGCAATGCTTCCTGAAACTTGTTTCGCAGCGCTGTTGCACACAAGTTTCAGCTATAAGTTTCAACGTGTAACAGCGGCTTTAGCTAAAGCTGTGTTATGAAGGTGTATCTATGACAAAATTCAATGATCAGTATTTGGAATAAAATCGTCCAAATCATACATGCATCAATCCAAAGCTGAATGGCAACAAGCCGATTCTGCAAATGGCCATCACGGAAAGAAGTATAACGCAAAAAGGCATAACGCAAATAGCCATAACGAAAACAGCCATAACGCAAAAAGGCATGACGCAAATAGCCATCAACGTAAAGAGGAATAACGCAGAGACATAGCGCCAAATGGCATAACGCAGAAACGTGTAACGTAGAAAGGCATAACGCAGAGGCATAACACAAAGGCCCTTTGAAGAATGGAGACTAGCTGCGTACTCCGTAAATAATTTCAGCCCTAAAAAAACATCAATCAATTGTTCAAGGGAAAGGACATATAATCGCTATGGAACTTTTTCTTCTGTTTCAGTTATGCCTCTTTGCGTTATGGCTCTGTGTTATGCCTCATTGCGTTATCTTTTTTCCGCTATGGCCATTTGCGTTATGCCTGTTCGCGTTATGCCTATTTGCGTGATGCCTATTTGCGTTATGGCTGTTTGCGTTATTCATCTCTGCGTTATGCCTCTTTCTGTAATGGCCATTTGCAGAATCGGCTTGTTGTCATTCACTTTTGGATTGATGCATTCATGATTTGGTCGATCAGTTTTATTTAAAATACTGATCATTGAATGTTATCATAGATATACCTTCTTACTGTGTAGTTGAAAAAGTGACGATAAGAATGAAGGGGAACATTGGGGTTTGCGGTGTTGCTTCTTTTCTTTTTTTTTTTTTTTTTTTTGCGGTGAATCTCACCTTGCGGTGATCTGAAACCCTGTGGTGAGCGATATTTGTGTTTTTGAATCTACGATGTTCGGTGAAACGAAATTATTTGCGGTGTTGCGGTTTCTTGTTTGACCTATGTCAGAACTAAATTTGATCTAAATTCAGCTGTATCTTCGTTAATACGTGCTTATTTATTAAAAACGGCTACCATAGACCCTCCTCCCACGGTTTTTGACCGCCATTTTGGCTAGAGGTCAAACACGGCTAAATTTACAGTAAGTGTATGGGATTTTGGCCGACTTTGAACCGCTGTAGCGCCACTAAAAAGAGACAGCTTTCCAACTTTTGCCACTACTTAAATAGTTTTATTGATATCATTCATTCAACAGAAAATAAGGCCATTAAGGACGGTATATTAACGTCCGTAAATTCGAATAATTGTTTTAGTATAAATACACAGGTGATTATTTCAAAAAAGAGAAAAAAAAACCTTTCAACGGGAAATCATCTTCAACTTACAGTGGCAAAACGACTACAGGCAGCCATTTTGTCTGTCGAGGTGATTATCGGCTGATAATCCGAGATAGCGAGCCAATGAGAGCGCGCGATTTTGTATAATCACCTGTGTATTTATACTTATAAATATTTTTATGTTGCTTCGAATTTCGCGGCAATTTACCGTGATGATTTTAGAAGGGTTTGTATGAATTCTTAAAAATTCGTTTGTGGTCGTTGTATCCTGAATCTTTTCTTTATATTTCATGAAAATAATCTCAGTATAAATTTCTTTTAAAAGACACTATCACTGTGGAAATCCGTCTCTTTTTAGCAGCGCTACAGCGGTTCAAAGTCGGCCAAAAGAGTCCCATACGTTTACTGTAAATGTAGCCGTGTTTGCGCCTCAACCAAGATGGCGCCAAAAACCGTAAAAGGGTCTATGGGCGGCCGTCACCGTCAAAAATACGAAGTATGTCAAAAGGAATAGAGCAACGTGAACTGGTTCATTGACGCACTGCAGAACAGACTAAATGATTTAGAAATAATGCAGCCTAAATACAAGTAGTCTTGTTGCCTTTTGTCAAATGGTTCACTCAAACAATAAACGAAATAGGAAGACAGGAAATTCTCTGGTCATTACTGTTAAAACCGAAAAAACACTAGTGAGAGATTAGGTAGATCGAAAGGTAAAATGCACGATGTGTTAGTCTCTAATGTAACGAAAAAACACTGAAACCGTTTTATGGAAATGAAAATCGGTTCATCTTCCAAACGTCAACTGTGTGTCTATGAACGGTCCGGTGTGAAGGTTACCAACTGGCGTACCTTAACCTAATGTGTTTCAGACCAGGAGGGAGGGAGAGACTTTGTTTTCCATTGTTCTCTGCTGGTTGAATCATCGGTGCCAGTGTGACGTCACGTAGAAACGAATCGAAGCTTGGCCTCGCTGCGTCAGTTTTTCGTGCGCGGAATCAGTAGAAGATTTATAAGAAAAGCGTAAATACAGGCTTCTGTTTAACTCTATTCAACAATTTGGCGTGAGTGTGCAAGCTTTGTTCTCTATACACCCTTTTAATAAGTCTAATATATGCCGTTTTCCGCTAATGACGTCGAACTCGTGCTTTCAAATTTTATTCAGAAATGTACAAAGGCCCACTGACGTATTTTTTGGGGTGCGTTGCTAAGGATGTAATGGTTAGGTAATTTGAGAGAATTTGGCATTATTTTGGTCAGTTTCCAACTTTTGTAAGCCAATGACCCTAAATATGACGTCATCAGACCACGCCCATGGTCACGTGACCAATAAAAGAAAACTCTAAATTTGTCTCCGTGCTACGCAATTTGGGTATTTAATCGATGGTTTGATAATTTGTATTCGTTTTTGCATCCAGCCAAGCATCGTTTTTTTTTTATTTTGAAAAATGTTCTTTTTAAAGACATAAACGATACTGAATTACCCATAACTTTTTCAAAAAAGATGATTTTAAAAAATCAATGCCTAGCTATATTCTGTATTTGGGGGTGAAACGTGCCATGTAAAAAAAATTTAATTCAATTTAAAACGGCCGGAAATTTAGCTTTTTTCCCAAACCGGAAGTCAGTTCGTTTACGCATGCGCAGTTGATCGGAGAACGAGCTTGAGGAAGGGCGAGGAAAAACCTTCGATGGAAACAACAGTTTGTGCGGTGACTTTTGCTTGAGAGTGGGTTTTCTTGTCAGTTCATGATATGATGACGGCATTTACCGGAAGTAACATTTCACTTCCTTAGCAACGCGCGAAAAATCCGTCTGTGGGCCCTTAACACAAGAAAAGAAATCGGAAAAGTTTTAAGCCTTTGTACATTTCTGAATAAAATTTGAAAGTTCGACGTCATTAGCGGAAAACGGCATATATTAGACTTATTAAAAGGGTGTATAGTGTCCTTGTGTAATAACTTTGTTTCTTTTGTTTGCGCTTTTGTCTTTAATCTCATCAAAAATCGACGTCTGGTTGGTTGGCGTTCGTGCCATTTTGAACGTTAAACAAGTGCAGTCCACCCAAAACGACAGGTATTTTCCCTTAAGGACGGTGCCTACTATTGTTATTGCGCATACGTTCTGCGCATCTCGAGATACTCGGATTTCCTATCGGCGGTGCTTATTAATAGAGGGATATTTTTGCGCGGTTCAAAACTATGCGGAAAAAGCAGAACTTAGCAAGTTCTTTTGGTATCCAAAAAGAAAATTGAGGGTAACCTCGCATTTTTTAGAGATAATTAAGCTTCAATTTGGCAAAGAACGCCATACTAGTTGCTTTGAATTTTAAAGCTTTTTACAAATATTGTTTATTAATTATCTTGCGTGGTTACCCCAATTTTCTTTTTGGATTTCAGTAATACTTGTTAAGATCTGCTTTTCCCGCATATTCAGTAAACCGCGCAAAAATACTTTTGAATTAGTAGGCACCGTCCTTAACGTTTTTTGAAAACGCACCTCAAAAAGGACGTTTGATTCCTTGGTAATCAAAGTTAACAGCAAAAGTTAATTTGTGTGAATGCGATGAGCCATTCTGCTACTCATCAATCCTTTTAAACACAAAGGTTGCTCATTTGGTGAGACCGCTAGAGGACGGGTTTAAGCTTGGATTTCTTTTAGGCAGGATTCACCTTGACAACGGTTCACTCACCGGTACAACAACATGGCGGTCATTTTTTTAGCTCTTGATTTCGAAAAATGTGTTAATTTTCTTGATATTTGGGTGTTCCTGTATTTTGATCGAAATGGCATAGCCTTCTTAAAATATGAATGAATCATTTGCGATAATGCTTGTCAGGATCAAGGTTTTAAAAAATCTTAAAGAGGAGTTAAAAAGGTACTGCCATGGAGCTACAACGTCGGGAGCATTTGTACCACAGGCACCCCAAGCTCAGTGTGAGCATGGCCGACAAAAATATATGGATTTGTATGAGAATCATGATAAAAAGCTTAAGAAGATAATTATATGAAAACAATCTCACTTGAAAAGCCTAAGATTTTCCTTAATTAAACAAATGTCATATATTATTTAATGCAAAACAGAAAAATTATAGACATTAAGGCAAAAGAAATTGACAGGTTGAATTGGTCTTAAATTAACTACCTGTGAATTACTTACTACCACAAACAATCAAAAAGGCCAGTAATTATTAACACTTCCTTCAATAATCTGTCACAGAATTTACAGGCAGGAGAGGCCAACGAAATAATTGGATCAACACAGGACACAGACAGACAAACTTACTGACGTACTTTCAAGAAGTCCACAAACAAGGATAATTTAATTTGACAGGAGAAAAATCCAGCATAACACTTAATGCCCCAAACATGCAGTGACGCTAACAAACTTCCAACAAGCGAGGGCCAAAAAAGCCCAAAAATTTTGGGTATTGAGACTTTCTTAACTCGTTCTCGCCCTCTGGTGAGTTTAGAGAGGCTCTGCTCGCTGGGTGACCCACAAGATGACAGGGCCAACAAATTTTGAAAAACAGAAAATACGATTAATTACCAAAATTTCAGCAACACGTAGCCTAAAAGAAATCCAAGCGTAAACCGGCCCTCTAGTGGTCTCACCAAATGAGCAGCCTTTGCGTTCAAAAGGATTGATGAGCAGAATGGCTCATCGCATTCACACAAATTAACTTTTGCTGTTAACTTTGATTACCAAGGAATCAAACGTCTCTTTTTGAGGTGCGTTTTCTAAAACCTTTCAGAGAAAATACTGGTCGTTCACGTTCACGTTCACGTTCACGTTCAAAATGGCACGAACGCCAACCAACCCGGCGTCGATTTTTGATGAGATTAAAGACAAACGCGCAAGCAAAAGAAACAAGGTTATCACACAAGGGCACTATAGAGAACAAAGCTTGCACACTCACGCCAAATTGTTGAATAGAGTTAAACAAAAGCCTGTGTTTACGCTTTTCCTATAGATCTTCTACTGCTTCCTCGCACGAAAATTGACGTAGCGAAGCCAAGCTTCGATTCGTTTTTATGTGACGTCACACTTTCAACGATGGCAGTTAAAATAGTTTACCTGGGCCTGTTTTGGGCAACTCCTAAATACGTATTAATAGCACAGAAATATCTTTGATGTCTTCTGTGAAACCGTCTTGGTTTTGTTAATGTGAGGTTACCTTATATATTTACATATAGGGGTGCGTCACATATAGGGGCAAATTGGCAGTTGAAATAGTTTACGTGGACCTGTTTTGGGGAGAAAATAACTCAGATACGTATAATAACCACAAAATTATCTTTGATCTCTTTCCGTGAAACCGTCTTGGTTTTGTTAATGTAAGCTGGTTACCTAACATGTTTACATATAGGAGCGCGTTACATATAGGGGCAAATTGGCAGTTAAAATAGTTTACATGGGCCTGTTTTGGGAAGAAAACAACTCAGATACGTAGTAATACCACAGAACTATCTTTTATGTCTTCCGTGAAACCGTCTTGGTTTTCTTAATGTAAGCTGGTTACCTAACATAATTTACATATTGGGGCGGTTTACATATAGTGGCAAATTGGCAGTTGAAATAGTTTACATGGGCCTGTTTTGAGCAGAAAACAACTCAGATACGTATTAATTCCACAGAACTATCTTTTATGTCTTCCGTGAAACCGTCTTGGTTTTCTTAATGTAAGCTGGTTACCTAACATAATTTACATATAGGGGCGGTTTACATATAGGGGCAAATTGGCAGTTGAAATAGTTTACATGGGCCTGTTTTGGGCAGAAAACGACTCAGATACGTATTAATACCACGGAACTATTTGTGATGTCTTCCGTGAAACCGTCTTTTGTTAATGTAAGGTTACCTAACATGTTTACATATAGGGGCGAAATGACATGGAAAATACTTAGAAGAAAACGTTGTCTTCTCAAAGGCTTTGAATTGGGTACAACATTGAGTTCGCCGAATTGGTCTAAAGCAAACCACACCGCAAATGTCATGTTAGTTAAAACGATTGATAAGCAGTCTCTCGAGAATTACCCCAGGGTGCCCACGCCGGTATGTTGGAATCGGTGAGCAAAAAAGAAGACCCTGTGGTTATGTCCTTGAAATGACAGAAATGACTCATTAGGCCACTGACGTAAACAACAGGATCGTTGTGTTTGGTTACTCTCTGTTCGTCATTTCATGACGGTTCTAGGATTTGGGCCGATTTTCCGCCGTTCCGCTTTTACGGTCGCCGCATGACTATGGTCGATTTTAGGGTTTTTAGTGTTGGAATGAATGAATCAGGGGCACCCAAGGTCAATTTTCGGAAAATATCTGTTCGGAAGACGATTTGAGATCTAGAATTTTCGGAACATTTGTTGTAAAATTTCTTGCTTGCCTTCCTGTTTCGAACATCTAAAAAATGGTTTAATTGCCCATTTTAAAGGGATTTGTACCCTACAAAGGTCACCTAGAATTTTCGGGAGCCTTTTTTCAAGCTGAAATGTTCGAAAAGGTAAGTTTGATCCCTATAATATTCGGATCACTAGACTTTCAGCCAAGGACATCCGAACAGATGAAAACTTTTTAGGGGACAAAAATATGCCTATATCTACCGTTTAAATACTAAAATATGTTTAACAAAACTATGTTTAAGTGGTTTAGAACTATATTCTTGTTGGGTGCCCCTGATGAATTGCACAGATGTGCGGTTATCTAGACCTTTGTTACGTGCCTAACGATTTACTGTTCAGTATGCTCATTTCCGTCAAAGTTGTTTGCTATTGTTACGCTATTGCTAGTTATAAGTTACCATTTATTAAGGTTCTATTGAATTTCAGTTTTCACTACATTGTTCGTGTTTATGGTTTTTATATTGGCCTCATGCACCTGCGCAGGCTCTCTCTATGTAGGAGAGCATGCGCCGTAGGGTTCTCATAGACAAAAATTGGCGATTTGAATCTTACGGCGCCTGCTCACTCCTCGTGCTAACATGAACGCACCAATTGGAGATGCTTTTGATTGCTCTTCACGAAAACCAATGAGAAGACAGTTTTCTTCAGGGTTCCCCAGAGTTCTTCTCTCCCTCAGTTAAGAGAAGAGCTCTGGGGTAGAGATTGGCACCTGCGATATGTCATGAAGGATTTTTTTTTGTCGTTTACCAAAAATAGTAGATTTGGGCTGGGTCATCGGTTAGCCAAGGTTTTATATACACCCCATGTGGACGTAGTTTCAAATTTGAGACAGTTCAAAAGAAAAAAAAAGCGGGTAGCAAAGGGGGGGGGGGGGAGGGGGGGGGGTCATGGTCCCGTATCACGCAAAAATTTTGACAATCATTGTAAAGGAATCCCAGAACGAGGCTCATCTATTTCCGTAGTGATTACAATTGATTCTTTCTGATTCGCTTATTTTAATTATCTAGTGTTACGTCATTAGCCTTACCCGTGGAAATACTTAGTACAAAGTAGCGGCATCATTCGATTATCGTCAATTAAATCGTCAATTAAATCACCAACAATCAGTGTCAACCTGTGATTCCTGACTTAACTCGACTAGTAAAGCATTCCCGCTCGCTACGTTCATCGCGACAAGTTGTTTAGCTCGTGACCTTTGGCTCTTCAGGAGTCGCCGTGAGCCTGGCGCTACAATTATTCTGGAAAAAATGTTCTGTTCATGTCCTTTAGAAGGTATCGTTCCTTTCGTTTTAAGGTTAATTGTTGATTTTCTTAAGCTATTGCGTTTCAGTTACAAGTGACAATGTGCACTCGTGTAGTCGTTGTTGTGTAACCGTGTTTGGGTCTTTTTGTAAGTATCAGCAGAGATTCGATAACTCTTTAGAGATGAGAAGTACTGAAAATGGCATGTATTGTTTTTGACCTGGGAATTTGGAAATGTCAGATCAGACTGAGGGTAGCGCTTTCGATAAACAATGAAAAGATTAACCAGCGACTGGAAAATGGTCTCACCTCAGCTTTCAACCACCATATAAAGCGAGATGAAAATGGCCAAGCATTGCTTGAGAAGTCGAAACCTATTAAAAGACATCCGATGAAACGTAATCTAGGCGCAAGGATTTTCGGTGTTGGAAACATCCAACGGGAAAGCGACCAGAAGAACGACACTTGCATGTCAGCTTCCAGGAAGGTTTCTTCTGGTACTTATAATAGAAGCAGCACAAGTCACCAAAACACTGTCGCCACAAGCCGCGAGGCCGATGCTAACACTAAATCTTCCTTTACAAGGTCGAAAAGACCGCAAAATGATGCATACTGGATTGAGGTACTTGGCCTGAAAAATACAGACAAGTGCCTATTGCAGGGTAGCTATTGGCTGAACGACAGACTAATCATTGCGGCCATGACTCTTTTGCGGAAGGAAACGTACGAAAAGAACATTGGCGGACTCCAGAACGTTATAATTGCGGAGGATCAAGGGTTTCGCTGCTCTGACAGTGGCCAAGGCTTCGTCCAAATCGTTCATGTCAGAGGTAATCAATGGGTAACAGTATCTAACTTGTTGAACACACCAGGAATAAACTGCGTGTACAACAACAGTCTGTGGGATGCGGGGTGGCCTCATGGTTAGTGCGCTCGACACCGGATCGAGTGGTCCGGGTTCGGGTCCTGGCCGGGGACATTGTGTTGTGTTCTTGGGCAAGACACTTTACTCTCACGGTGCTCTCTCCACCCAGGTGTATAAATGGGTACCGGTGTAATGCTGGGGGTAACCCTGCGATGGACTAGCATCCCATCCAGGGGGTGGTATAAATGCTCCTAGTCGCTTCATGCTACGGAAACCGGAGATAAGCGCCGGCCTGATGAGCCTTCTAGGCTCGTAAGCAGTGACAACAACAGTCTTCATGCATTGAGCGTAAAAACAAAAGAAGATAAAATCAGTTATCCAGTAAATGTTGATCGAGCTGCATGCCAAATTTCCAGGCGCGAGAAATAATTTACCATAATGGTTGAGAATGTACAACAGCAAAATCGCACATGCAGCTTTGCTGTGTACCGATCAAGATCTGTCAAAGGCAGTCATCAACCAAAACATCATGCGCCAAGAACTTATACACAGTCTGCAGGATATGGACATCACACGGTTCGTAAACAATGTGACCAAACTAGATGAGAGCAAGGTACCGACAATTCTTTATCAGTGGACGTGCAAGGTTTATTGCATTTGCCACATGCCGGATGATGGCAGCAGGATGGTTCAATGTTCCAAGTGCAAGTCGTGGTATCACCAAGAGTGAATGCAAGGTGATTGCACCAGAAACGACTGGCTGTGCCGAAACTGCCAATACAGCAAACGACAGAAAGCTGCTGAACGAAGACGCTTTGATGCCACCAGACAAAACGTAAATCTAGAGGGTTACCGCAATATAGCGAGGAAGTATCCGAAGAGTCACAGCAGATCCAAGAACTCTATTCAGCAATTGCAGCTACACACGCGCCATATCAGTTTCTAGAGGCAGCTTCACACATCGGCTGCATGACTAAAGATGACTGGCTCGAAGTGCAAAAATTTCAACATTGCAGTGATTATATGGGAATGACGTGCCCAAGTGGGACAGGAGATGATTACGACTACTACATAGCAATATTCCCCGACGCTTTCCAATCTGCAAAACATCCTCTGTGTACTATCATCCATGAAATGGCACACGCTATGGATGCAGCCACTGAAACAACATTTCAGCCAGCGCATGGCCCTCGCTTCAAAAAGGCAGCCAGATCCCTCATGCGAAGCTTGGAAAAAGCGCCTTCTGCTCTGCCGTCAACCTTCTGTACCATAAAGCTGGAGAAAACTTTCATCTTGAGGAAAGGTACCCCTCTAGCGGAGTAGGAAAAACAACCAGTATGACAAGACAGGAATCAAGGAAAATTACAAGGATTATTAAGAGAAATACTTGCAAAGACTTGCAATTGTACCCGGCAGAAGCTAGAGTGAGAGATAGTGTTCAAAACGCTACAAAGTTTATGCTCAAGCGCGATATACGCGCATGTCGCAAGGCAGAGTTGGGGAGGTATCTGAGTGCTATGGATTGTCTACACTGTTTCCCTCTCTTGACTGCTGTGAAGATATGCTGAATGAGTTCTATAAAGCACTACGTACAGGACTTGATCTGAACTCGACGGCATGGTGGAGGGAGGTAAAACATTTGTCCGGTGCACGCGTGCATTCTGGAGCTTTGTGTAACCATATTCATGCGGTGGGTGCTGAAGGAACTGACGAACGCTATCAATGAGGCGTTCCTGGAATCAATGGATGAATATCGTCTGCCCCGCCCACTGGCACAAATTCCCCTGGAAGAGGACTCAGCGCACCTCTCGGTGGTGTCAGAGTTGCGCATTGCGAGACTCCTAGCAAAATTAAATCCGTCTAAGGCGTGTGGACCGGATGAAGTACGTAATCGGCTACTGCGGGAGTACTCTGATCTTCTCGCTTACCCTATATGTAGTATAATTAATGCAGCCCTACAAGAACGGCGCCTTCCTACCATCTGGAAGTAAGCGGATGTACCCCCACTACCCAAAAAAAAGAAGGTTGATGATTTGAAAAAAGATCTGAGACCAATCTCTCTCTTACCGCCTGTTTATCGAAAGTCGCTGAGGATTGTGTGGTACAGGATTACGTAAAGCCTGCTGTTCTCAAGATCCTGGACCCGAATCAGTATGGAGCGGTACCCAATTTGTCCACCAATTTGTCCACCTTGTACACATGATCCACTGTTGGGCTCAAGCAACAGACGGTACCAGGTGATCTGGTGACGTAATTTGGAGGATTGGGAAGAAAAATTTTAACGCTTTATCCCACAACCGCGCGCGGCCTTAGGTGTTGTTTCCAAACTCCCTGTAGTATATCTATCGCCAAAACTCGACAGATCATTCTGTGGCTACCACATTTCCTATTACTGAATGAACATTCAAGTAGACCCGACGAGATCTAACCTCGCCTCTGCCATGTTAAATTCGAAAATAAGGCCGCACGCGGTTGTGGGATACGGCGTTAAAATTTCTCTCCCCAGTCCTCCAAAGTACGTCACCAGATCACCTGGAATAGTGTTACGATCAGGACTGTGCTTTTCGATTATCGGAAAGCATTTGATCTGATCGACCATAGTATACTTGTTGATAAATTAAATAATAATTGCTTTTCTGTCCGAGGGGGTTTTCAGTGGATTAAGCTAGCTGAGGAATGCTACTCCAAGTGGGGCTCTGTCCCCTCTGGGGTCCCCCAGGAGACAAAGCTAGGGCCTTGGTTGTTCCTTATTTTGATCAATGATCTAAGTCTTAATGGAAATTTACCACAACGTCAGAAGTAGTTGCTAAAGGTGGTGCGAGCAATGCACAACTGATATAGCAGACTGTGTAGCTCAGTGGTCCTTAGATAATAGGGTTCAACTGAACAGCAAAAAGTGTAAAGAACTAAGAATCTTTTGCACTAAAAAGCAGTCTGAGTTCCATCCTATTCCCGTAAATGGCAACCAGCTTGAAGTAGTTAGAAGCGCAAAACTGCTGGGTGTGATAATTACAAGCGATGTGTCATGGAATGAGCACGTTAGCGAAACTACAAAGAAGGCGTCTAACCGTTTGTATTTCCTAGTTCAGACTAAACGAGCAAGGCTTCCATTTAGGGATTTAGCTCTCTTTTATGTGACATGTATTAGATCAATCCTAGTTTATGCAGTGCCTGTATTCTTCTATGCTCTGCCCTAGTATTTTACGGTGTGAGCGGGTTCAAAAAAGGGCATTGTCAATCATTTGCCCCATTCTGTCCTACAATGAGACACGTAAGGAAACTGGTATTTCAACCATTATTTCATATTGCGAGGAAATATGTGACAAGGTTTTTAACGCCGCCCTTAGCAACAAGAATAATAAAATTAATAGATTATTCACTGAAGCCAGTAAGGCTCCACATTCACTAAGAAATCAGGGACACTTTGCACACCCAAAGGGGAAAACGGACCGTTTTAGGAACACTTTTGTATTATCATCGTGCCTAAATTACAATTACCTGCAACTTGCTTCATGTACTATCGATCTCAGACGTACGCGGACAAGGGCTTTTTTCAGCCAACTTCACGGACCGTTGATTTCAGTCTGCGGTTAAAAAATAGGCCATTTCCGAGTTCATGTCTGCCTCCTTTTCAAAGCGAGTCTAAGTGCGAAGTTTTTGTAATGGTAATTAGTTCTACTTTACATATGAATGAAAACTAATTTTCATAACAAAAACTTCGCACTTAGACTCGCTTTGAAGATGAGGCAGGCTTGAAATGGCCTATTCTGATCACGCGATAACATTTTTTTGTGGCTCTGCGGTTTCGAAAAATACCGATTTCGTGACGCTATTTCTACTGTGACAAATGGTTTTATTTTTTGAAACACTTTGCGCGCGAAAATAACAAAGGGCCGCCAATTTTAACCAATCAGAAGAAGCCATGTCATGCGTGACTGAGTCTGACATGTTTTTTCAGGTACATGACTACAGATTTTCGCGGGAACGGGTATTCTAAAAACAAATTTATAGTTTCTAAAGAAATTATATTTCCCCGGAGGGAAGGTACCTACCTGACGGGGAGATGTAGTTCTTCGAACTCCCTCTGAGACTGATACATGCAATACTTGTGCAGAGCGCGGCCGTGCGCGGTCTGGGTACCACAATTTTAAAAAGTTCAAGGTCCCGAATGACAGTAACAGGGAGGGCAGGAACAGAAAACCGACAGTGTTAGGGGAACAGTATTGCTCGTATCAGTCTCCGAGGGAGTTCGAAGAACTACATCTCCCCGTCAGGTAAATACCTTCCCTCCGGGGAAATATAATTTCTTCTTCACCCCATCTACGACTGATACTCACAATACTTGTGCAGACTTAAGGGTTACTGACCTGAGAAACCACAATCCTCAACAGAAATTAAGGTAAATAGCCCTATATATTAACTGATACACGAAACTCTAGATGCCTGAAAACCCTACATAAGGTTATAGAACAGAAAACTTGCTAGGAAAGATTGTAGTCCTCAATACATAGGACAGAAACCGGTCTAAATGTGCTCAGACACCCGATAAACAACAACACTGATAACTTAACTAAGGACCCACAGAGAAAACGTGGGTCACCTACCGAAAATGTATCTGTGTCCTTAAGATAAAGTAAAACATGTTCAATAGGGCCAGTTACGTTACTCAGGTACAACAGTAAGTTCCGCCCTTGCAAACTCCCCTTTGTCTGGTGATCTCAGGTGAAAGCGCTTGAATGTCCGACTCTGACGAGGACCAATCCGAATAGTATTCAAAGGGACACCCGCACGTGCAGCTGCAGAAGTCGATCGATCGATTTGTTCAGCACTTACTCGTCTTTACGAATTTGGCTGGCCGTGAATGCGTCTCGTAGCGATCTGCGATCCACTTGTTGAAATCGTTCCTGTCGTACATAGTCTTTTGTAGTTGTTCGGCTTCGATGCCAGTAGTCTCTGATAATTTAGCCCAGAAATTCATATTTTTGCCACCTCGTCGGATTGTACGGGCTGGTTCACAGTAGGCCAGCTGTTTCTGCAAAGCGTTGTTCGGCATGCGGGTCACGTGAGCAACGTATTTGAGATGAAATTTATCGGCGAAGTCACCGATGGGAGTAGCTCCGCAAATTTTTCTCAGCTTCTCATTCGTGATTTTATATCCCCAGTCCCATTGCTCTTTCAGCTCAGGATTTTCAGCTTCGCGTTTCAGCCGCTCAGCTTTCTGTTTTTTAGTTTCTCGGGGTGGTGCTTTTTTGCGCTGGAAACCGCCTTTGACCATTTTTCGAAGATATTGGTGCCAAATTGATTCTAACTTAGCATGCTCAGCAGAGCTGAGAAGGTCAGTTTGCGCAGCGTAGAGGAGGCGTGCGCGGACGGTTGATTCTAAAATTCTTACTCGTATCCAGAGGTTGATTTCACGATCGCAGAGGATGTGTTTTATCTCAGTCCATTTTGACCATGCAGAGGAAATTTGCTCAGCGAGGGGTGGATTTTTCGCGGTGTTGTTCAGCCAGTAGCCTAGGTAGCGGAATTTGCGCACGTTCTCGACTGCGAAGCCATTTAGCGTGATGATTGACTCTTGAGCGAGTTCTTCTTCGTCAGCGTTGAAAATCATCGTCTGGGTCTTATCTTCAGCGATTTTCAGGCCGAAGCGGGTGAAAACGGAGTTCATCGCGTCGACGCTGAGCTGAAGGGACGACGCTGAGCGACAAAATAAGACTATATCATCAGCGTATAAAATTAGCTTAACTTTTCGCTTACCAGATGGAGGAGCTATGGCGCGCTGGTTGCGGTCGGTGCTGCGCATGTTTATTCGATACTCGATTTCGATTCCACAGTCATCGGTGATCTTTTCAATCTCGTGGAGTGCTACGCGGAGGACCGTGTCCATAAAGATGTTGAAGATGCAGGGGGACTCTTGTGCACCTTGGCGCACCCAGACTTTGATGTCGAAAGCATCAGTTTTTTTGGTACCAATGATGTACCCCGTCGTATTTTCGTAGTTTTTCTCGAGGATATCGATTAGCTTATTGGCACCAGTGCGGAGACGAAGGATTTTGTACAGTAACGGGCGAGAGATGTGGTCAAAAGCAGCTCGTAAATCGATGAAACAGGCGTTGAAGTAGCCTAACGTCGTCTTTATCAGTCTTTTTGCGACGAAGATACCATCAACAGTGCCTACACCGGACCTGAAACCGTACTGTTCGGGCATGATATTAGATTCGTAGGACTCTTTCATTCTGTCCAACACGATAATCATAAGCACCTTATTCAGCAGCGAGTTGATACTCAGACCTCTGTATTTCGAAGGGTCAGAAGCAAGATCTTTGTTCTTGAAAAGGCACCGCACGCGGGAGTGTTTCCAACTGTCGGGGACCTCACCACCATTCCAGACGTTGGTCAGCAGTTCAGTGACCAGTTCTGCTAGGGCAGGGCAGTCGTTGTATTTCAAAAGCTCAGCGGCAAGACCGTCGGTGCCGATAGCTTTACCGTTTTTGAGCTTTGAGAACGCACTTTTAACTTCTTCAACTGTTGGAGGGGACTCATCAACGGCGATTTCGCGTTCTGGGAGGACATAAAGGTGGCTTTCAGGGTCGGAGATTTCGGGGGGAGTTTTGACTTCACGAGAGCCGAAGTGGTTGGTGAAGTGTTCACGGAGTTTTTCAGGCGGGCAAACCAGCTTGTCACTGTTTTTGACCATTTTAGCTTCACGCATGAGGCGAAACTCTTCTTCGATTTTGCGATTTTCTGCAGCCTGGTTGATTTTTTGAGAGCGTGACTTGTAGTAGTGACTTTTTAGCGTTTGCCGGAGCTTGCGCATTTCTCGGATCTTCTTTTTTCGCTTTTTAGGGTCTTTCTCAGCGAGCATCTCTTCGATCTTAGCCTTGAAATCTGAGGTATACCAAACTGGGTCCTCATTTTCGGCTGGTGGGCAGGTGTCCGTTGCAGCAACGTTGAGCGCATCGGAGATTCTCTGCTCAATCGCATTCGGAGAGCGGTCATGGAAGAGAGGGTGGTTGAAAAGTTCACTACGCGTGATGTTAGAGAAAGCTTTACGCTTTTTAGCGTCATCGCGGAGGAGTTTGAGGTTCGGTTTGGGTTTCGGTGGGCGTTTTTGGAAGATGTTGCGGCGTTGGCATTTGGAGGGGAGGCGTACTCGAAGACCTAGCAACCGGTGGTCAGATTCGTAGATTTCCGACGCGGGTATGTAGGCCCTGCAGCTCATCGAGGATTTCCATAAAAACTTATCAACCAGAAAATAATCCAGTCGTTTCTCAGTCTTCTTATCAGCTGAGACCCAGGTTTTACGGTGAATATCCTTACTCTTGAAAACCGTATTCGCGATGTAAAGCCGATGTTCGTTGGCAAAAGAGCAGAGTCGATCGCCGTTGTCGGTAGTGTCGTAGTCGTCGAGGTTGAGTCCTACGTACTCGGTTTTTAGAGCGTTGCGACCGATGGTAGCGTTCCAGTCGCCGGCGATGATGCAGTGGTACCCTGGGTAGTCTTTCTTCATGGCTTTGACAGATTTGTCCAGTGGGCGGTAGAATGACGTTTTCGCGGCTTCGGCCTTCTCGGGGTCCTTGGCGGCTACATTCGTCGGAGAGTACACGCACCAAGCCATGAGTTTGATACCAAGGTGGTTGAGTCTAACGCGTAGAATACGCCCGGGCACGACGTGCTCGATGTCGAGGATCTGTACATCTGGGTTGCAGATTACGGCGACGCCACCGGCGGATTTTTTGGAGAATCCGGAGTAGACAAAAGAGTAGCCTTGGAGGTCTGGTTCATCCCAGTCGTCGATACGGCCGGAACCTGTCATATGGGTCTCTTGGATGAACGTTATGGAGTGCTGGAGCTTCTTGGAGGCGAGGGCTACTTGGACAAGCTTCGTGGGATCCTTGCAGGTGCGGACGTTGATGGAACCGTAGAGTGCTGGGAGCATATTTTGGGACTTGCATAGTTTTGCGGGAGGGGATGGAGTTTTTGTGGGCTTGGAACTAAGAGAGCCATGGCGGAACACGTTATGACTCTTATGTACATTGTGTTTTGGAGGGATGTTGTGCCTCGATTTCTTCATTTCATTTTTTGACCTTGATTGTTTGAAAAGCAAAGATGATACTTTAGCGTCTTCTGGTCAGCAACTGTGGAACTTTAGCAGCTGCGCGTCTTTCAGACAGGGACGTCTTTTTTCCTGTCTGGGGGGTGATATTTGCGTTATCTTTGAGTTGTTGTACTTAGCGTGCGTCCAGGGCGTCAGTGGACCGTTTTGGCAGCACGACCTGGGAGTAATCTCCAAGAGGTAGGTCCGGACTGAGATAACAGAGTCGAGAGGCTCAGCGTTGTCGAGCTTCGGTTTTGGTTTGCAAATATCGGGTAACGTAGATCTAACGTAGATCTAATAATACTAATAATACTAATAATAATAGGCACTGCTAATGGAGTGACCAGTAAAGTGGCAAGCAACGCTTGCTGGCTGCAATAGTTTTCCTCAGCCATCTGGACATAGTCTGACTTGAGATGGGTTTAAATGGTCTGACAAATGAAATCAGGAGGCGAGAAGATTGCCGCCTGATCGCCGTCCTGGATCGATACTCCTGTAAGGTGTTGACTACGCAAATCTTAGGATTGTCTGGGAAGGCAGGCAGATACATTTTTCTACAGAATTAACTGACGAGAGTGTAGTGTAACGTGAAGTGCTAGATTTCTATCCCATATGAACCATGTGAGCGTTAGCCCTACTGATAGAACTGGGCCCACACAAGGACAGAGAAAAACTCTGACCAGGGTGGGAATTGAACCCACGACCTTCGGGTTAGATCTTCGCCGCTCTACCGACTGAGCTACAAAGTCAGACGCTCACATGGTTCATATGGGATAGAAATCTAGCACTTCACGTTACACTACACTCTCGTCAGTTAATTCTGTTTAAAATATAAGTGCTACACGGCCAACGTTTGTATAAACGTAATCTTTCCTAGATACATTTTTCTAGCCGGGTGACCAGGTCTTGACACCTTTGTGTGTTCAGCCAAAGAGAATTCCCAGGAATCGCTCTTGATGGAGACAAAGTCCAGATCTAAGTCAAGGCCAGTAATGCTGATAATTTCAGGGATAGCATTTTTAGTGTAAGGCCAGCAAGTGGATCCAGGGTTGCGAGAAACTCGAGCAAGCGCTTAACATCCCAGGGTGAGCTCAATCGAGGAGTGGGTGGCTTCAAGCGAAAAATTCCCTTCATAAAACGAGACACCACTGGAAGGTCTCCAGGCTTAGTCTGACCCAAAGGCATATGTCCCTGTGAAATAGCAGACTAATAGACTGCCAGAGTTCTATATTCTAGGGACTGATTTGTCACTGTCTCTGTCAAGAAGGTCAACACATCTGTGACCGGTGCTGAGAAGGGGCACAGGCCTCTGGAAGAACATCAATTGGACCATGCCCACCAAGGACCCTGATAACGCTTCTTGGTTGACTGGGACCAAGACGCTAGGAGGACATTAGTCACATCTCAAGGTCGAATTACCACCGTGAACGATTTGGAAAACTGACGTTTCGAGCGTTAGCCCTTCGTCGGAGCGAATAGAGGAATTGTGGGAGTTGTTGGCTTCTATGCGGGTATGGAGGATCTTTGCCATTGATGGAAATATGGTAACATGAATTTGTGAATAAATTAATGGAATGAGAGGCGTTCATTGATTCCGTGAGGATAGAGTGTACCTAGTTGAAAGTTTGTTCCGTAGTGTAAGAATAGGCCGCAAATTGTCATGTTGTGGTGGGAGTGATTAGGAACTTCAAGATTAAAATGGGGCGCAACTGGTTTTGATGCGTGTCTTTTTTCTACATCTCGTAGGTGTTTGCGAAAGCGGTCCGCCAATCTTCTCCTTGTTTCGCCTATGTAGGTCTTCTTACATAGTTTGCAAGTTATGCAATAGGTGACATTGCGGAGATTTTTTTTTCACACTCAACTGTTTTTCATTTGGCAACAGCTACTACAAACAAATCAACGGTGTTGCAATGGGAACCACAATGGGACCTAGCTACGCCAACCTTTTCGTAGGCTATATCGAAAATGAATAATTCTCTAACTATAACGGACCAAAACCTGATCTTTACAAACGTTTCATCGATGACTGCGTGGGTGCTACTTCATCCAGCAAAGAGGAACTCAACCAATTCATTACTTCAGTCAGTTTTTTTCCACCCGGCTCTAAAATACACCTAGGAAATTTCCGAAAATTCACTTGCTTTCCTCGACATTAAACTTTCAGTCAACGGCAACGGTTTATCTACAAGCGTACACGAAACCAACAGATTCCCATAACTACTTGCTGCAATCGTCTTCTCATACACAACAGGTAAAAGATGCCATTCCATTCTCTCAATTTCTGAGACTAAGGCGCCTCTGTAGCGACGAGTCCGACTTTAACAGCAAGTGCGAGGAAATGTACCAGTTTTTCAAATAACGTGGCTACCCTGACTCCGCTGTCACCACAGGCAAACATCGTGCCCAAGAAATCGATCTAGAAACCGCACTACAAACGTCACAGAACGAAGAAATCAACAGAATTCCATTCACTCTCACCTACCATCCACAAAACCTTGCAGTCAAAAATGTCATTCTCAAAAACTTCAAAGTCTCCGCAATGACCCCGAAACTAAACATATATTTCCTCTACCACCACTTATTTCAGTCAAACGCGACAAAAACATAGGTAACTTTCTATAGCTAGTTAGGAGCGCATTTAAGTCTGACAACCAACTGGGAACTTTCAAATGTTCACGCACACGATGCAAAATTTGTCGTTTTATTTCTAACATGGTTAAGATCTCAGGACCGAATCGATCCGTTAAAATCACTGACCACTTTACATGCATCTCCGCAAATGTCATCTATTGCTTAACCTGCACTCTATGTGCAAAGACCTACATAGGCGAAACAGAAAGAAGATTGGCGGACCGCTTTCGCGAACACCCTACGAGATGTAGAGAAAAACCACACAGATGCATCAAAGCCAGTTGCGCCCCATTTTAATCATCTTAATCACTTCCACCACAACATGACAATTTGCGGCCTATCCTTACACTACGGGAACACAGAAAGCCGCAAGAATCTGGAACAGAAATTCGTCTTTCAACTGGGTACACTCTATCCTCACGGAATCAATGAACGCCTCTCATTCCATTAATTTATTCACAAATTCATGTTACCATATTTCCACCAATGGCAAAGCTCCTCCACACCCGCATAAAAGCCAACAACACCCACAATTCCTCTGTTTGCTCTGACGAAGGGCTAACGCTCGAAACGTCAGTTTTCCAAATCGTTCACGGTGGTAATTCGACCTTTATCAACTCGTTTGATAAAACCAAATTTTCATATTCTAAAAATTGACTCATTTGAACCCACCTACGCCATAACAACACTCTTATCTAACTCACTCTTTATTGCCACAGTATATTTGTTTCATCGATTTCTTTCTTTCTTGCAAAGAAAGGAATAGTGCTTCAGGGCAATAAAAAGAAATAGCCGGAAATAGTAGGCGTAAGGGTCAGGAGTGCTATTTTTTCTAGATACTACCACTGACAATAAAATCTATTAAAAATCAGAGGGCATATGTGAACTTCGAAATTAGTAATTTGCAGAAGAGCAAAAGCACATGGCAGAGAAATTCCAGGCTGCGTTTTAACTGTATCATAGCCTGCTTTTTCAGCAATTTCACTCCAGATACAGCCTATACTAAGGGCGCGTTCGATTGACCCTATTCCGGAATACGAATACGTGGAGTGATGGCTCGTTTCGAAGCAGCAAGGATAATAGAAAATTGTTTAAAATATAATTTTAGCAGCCATTTGACAATTTTAATGTGAATCTCCGTAAAAATGAAGGATTTCTAAATTATATTCCATGTATTCCTATTCCGGAAACTTAGGGTGCGTTCGATTGACCGTATTCCGGAATAGGAATACATGGAATATAAGTTACAAATCATTCGTTTTTACGGAGATTCACATTAAAATTGTCAAACATCTGCTAAATTGTGATGATTTGTGAACAAAAATTTACCGTTTTTCATGACGTTTTCTCCATAAAATCAAGGCGAGTGTTTGACTCTATGTTTATTTATCAGTGCGAATTGTGTAGAAGATTCGAGTCTGTGAAATTGAGAAAAATTGTCATGAACATGTCTAAGTGCGGGCGGTCAATTTTTCTTCACAAACCATCACAGTAAAACTCTGATCGGTCACTCTCCATCCGAAGTCTGCAAGGCCCGGTTCAGACGATCATGACTAAAACACCACACGAGTACATACGGGTAACATACGAGTAACATACGAGTAACATACGGAACATACGGACACATACGAGTAACATACGACTAACATACGAGTAACATACGGATACATACGACTAACATACGAATACATACGACTAACATACTGATACATACGAGTAAAAAAATACGAAAATATACGAGTAAAATTCATACCAGTAAATTTTTATGCAAAGTAACGACAACTTAAGTAAAATATTACGCATTACTTCCCCGACTAAGGAAAGTTTGCGTTACAAGATATTTGATATTAAATTGGTGGCCTGGGGTCATGCCTGGTAATCTGATGTGCGCAAAAAATAGCCTGTCGCGCAGTGGATAGTCTTCACGCGTTCGATCTTTACCGTGCACTGAACAGATTGAAGAGCGTAATAATCAGTTGTCTGACATACAGAGTAAAGACAAAATGTTTTGTTCTATTGCCTAGTTTTGCAGGTTTAGTGAAACTTTGATTGCCAATCAATACAACAGGGTTTACATACCGTCAATAAATATTTAGTTATTTAGTGTTGCAAGGAACGTTTCAATATTTCTTGAATTGTTAAGAGCTTTTGACGGCTTTAATAGCTTTGTAATTCCTGATATCTTGATGAGAAAAATACATACCCCTTCGACCTCTGATATGAAGTGTGTGTGAGTGAGTGTGTGGGTGGAGGGGGGGGGGGGGGGGAAGTGGAGGAAGGGGGGTTTGATGCCACCCCCTCAGGGTTTTGTAAATGAGGTGAATGCCACCCCCCTCAAATTTTACAAATTTTGGAAAGGAGATTTACTCTGTTGCTGAAACTTTAAGCAGCTGTTCGTTTATTGCTTGCGGATTTTTTAATGTGTCAACTGTTCCCAAAATTCGACATTTTAAACATAATTCTTCTACATTTTTACATGTATATGGTTACATTTAAGCTTTCTGGCTTGATTTCGCACTGATTTTTTTGCCATTAAAAAAGGCAACTAAGGTGAAATAGTGAAATCAAGATGGCGGATCTGATGACGTCATACTACGTCAGCGACATCCAAAATATATTGTCATCTTGCAGCGCAAGCTAAGGGTTTTGCACTCCATGTGAATTTATTTTACTGTGACTAAATTTAACGAAAGCCTTGGGGGGGGGGGGGGAAACGTGTTTGCTGACGTGCAAAAATGCTTGCAAGGCTTATAATTAGAGCTTAGTTTATGAGAAAAACACTCGTATTACTCGTATGTATTGGTATGTATCCGTATGTTAGTCGTATGTATCCGTGTGTTAGTCGTATGTTAGTCGTATGTTAGTCGTATGTATTCGTATGTATCCGTATGTTCCGTATGTTACTCGTATGTTACTCATATGTTACCCGTATGTACTCGTGTGGTGTTTTAGTCATGATCGGTTCAGACGCGTACTTCACATGAGCCAAATCGAATTCATCGAATTAAATTCATGTGAATTGCGGCGTATGAATCAATTCAGAACGACCGGTCTAATTCGGATTGGCTAATCAAACTTTTTCCGCCTGACTTAGCCGGGAATTACGGCTGTGGAACGGGTTTGATCCAGAGGCCGTAGTTCAAATGAGCCGAATCAAATGCAGAAATTATTGCAACTTTGCAATTATTTTCAATTCAGTCTGCTTCTGTGAATTAATTTCGGCGCAATTAAGTTTGGCGTCTAAATCAATTTAGCCGGGATTAATTAATTTGGGTCGGTCTAAATTCGAATTCGATTCGGCTCATGTTAAGTACGGCGTCTATCCTGATTACCCAGCATGCACCGTTTTGCCGAAAAAGACCGTTTGTAAACAAGCTGGAAAGCTAAGTCAGTGAGAAAAGCGTTTCGTGACGACCCTAATAGCGTATCCGATGGGTGACTTCATAAGACCTGGCAATTCTTGGAAACAAACAGATTGACGTGTGTTTATCCATAAAAGGCATCCGCGATTGTCATAAATAGTACTTGTTAGCCAAGTACTGTTATGCCAAGTATTCAGACGAACACCATTTGCTAAGGTCATCACGATGAACACGTTAAGCGCAGTTTACTTCTTTACCATCCTCCTGCTACCGCGAAAAGTCGTTGGTTTCAGCTGCAACTCCGACAACTGCAGAGACTGCGCTTCCAATACCGACGCTTTCGGTATTACCTGCAGATGGTGTAGAAGGGACAATGAATGTCACACGCCAGGCGCAATTTTTACAAACCCGTGCAAGAGAGCGGAAAATATCGTCGATCCGTCTCTTTGCGAAGAAGAATTATCCCATTATGACCCCGAATTGTCTCTAAAGATGTTGCTTCTTTCAGCAGTTGCTTATGATCCAGTTGATCCACAGGAATGTCTCAACAACTCTCTGCCATCTGCAGGCTTTCAAATACAGCATATTGTAAACGAGAAATGTGATTTTTCTGATCACAATTGTTCTGGCTATGTTGCTGTTTCCCATACCATCAAAGCTATTGCTGTTGCTTTTCGCGGCTCTCAATGTTTCGATCAAGCATTTTCTGCATTTGTTGAGAGTTTAGTTCGCCCTAAGGAAGATTTTTTAAGCAAGGGTGAAGTTCAAAGCTACTGGAAAAGAGGGTTCGAAAAATTATGGCCGAGCATGGAAGCAAAAGTGAAAGCTCTCATCGCCGACAATCCATCCTACCCAGTTTGGGTTACAGGACATTCTCTGGGTGGTGCAATGGCGTCCCTAGCGAGTGCATGGCTCAGTTATTACAAAGTTGCTTCTCGTAAAAACATCATATTGTATACGTTTGGAATGCCTCGAGTTGGAAACTACGACTATGCTTTGGAACACGATCGGCTGGTTAGCAACAGTTGGAGAGTAGTCAATTATGATGACGCTGTTCCTCATTTCCCAAGCTTATTATCTCTGAGCATCGTCAACGGTCCTTACCATCATGGAGTAGAGGCCTTTTACAGCAAACCGGCTACAAGTGTATATTCTGAGCACAGGGAATGCCATGGAAAACCATACAACGAAGACATGACTTGCAGCTTCTCGGAAATGCCGCCGTACTCCTTCAAACGACACCAAAACTACTTCAACATTCCTGTGGGGACCTTCTGGGAGAAAGGCTGTGTTCACTCAACACGTAAGAAACGCGAAGCGCCAGGAAAATATAACAACACTCGCTCGAACACACTTCAGTCTGTAAAAGGTCGCTGCTTGAAGTATACGTACAAATAGGATCTTATGTCCTAGCGACTGAGTTTTCTTCCTGTCGATCTGAAGTCGATCTGAAATATCGATCGAGACTCGATCTTCCACTAAATCAATGCACAAGCGATCTTTCTTTTGTTTCATGTTATTTTTCACTATTTCTACTGGCTTAGAATAAACTAGAAACTACGCAAACACGTAGACAAACACGTAGAGGCAGGTATTAGGCCAATTATTATTCCTATTGTATATCAACGATATTTGCAGGTGCTCAAATAAACTGATTCAACTTCTATCTTTTCGCTTATGATACTAATATTCTATATGCTGATAAAAATCTTAAAACGTTACAAAAAGCCATCAATACTGAACTACATAACCTGTACGTCTGGCTAACTTCAAACAAAATAACTCTTAACATAAACAAATCCAATTTTGTCATTTTCCGTCCCTCTCAAAAGAAGCTAACATTTCAGCCCGTCATAAGCATATTTGACAACGAGAGAAATAAGAAAGTCCCCTTGGATTGCAAAGATTATGTAGACTATCTTGGTGTATTTATTGGTCAAAACCTTTCTTGTTAAAACCATATTGAATACGTCTCTTTAAAAATTAGTAAAACCGTAGGTCTAATTGCAAAATTAAGACACTATGTACCTCTACGTATACTCTCGGATATTTATCAGTAGTTAATTGTTCCCTGTATAACATATGGATTATATAACTGTTTGGGGTCAGGTTTGTAAAACGTATCTTGACAAAATCTTTATACTACAAAAACGAGTATTACGTTTCATGTATTTTGCCGAGAAAAACGAGCATACCGTTCCGCTGCGTATTAATGCTAACCTCTTACCGCTGAATTTCTTATATTTTAAAATGTTATCTGAATTAATGCATGACGTTAGAAATGCTTCAGCACCACCAAACATATGTAACCCTTTCACGAGCACATCCAGCATTCACTCTTACGACACTCGCTCCTCTGCCTCAAACAATTCTTACATAAAACGGTCACTGAGACTTGAGATACAACAAGAAGCTATTAAAAAAAAAGTTTCCAGAATGGTAAGGGCAGGAGAAAAGATAAAATACTGTAGTGTGGGTCACTCAGGCTTTCATAGTTATTTCGCTTCGTCTATGCATGGAAACTCTCGAGAAATAACGATAGAAATGTGGATCTGAACGGTGAGCAGCCTGTCAAGGAATATTAACCACTAAAGAGAAGAACAGATACTTGTTTATGTGCACAATACATCGAAGCTTAAAGTCTACAAATACCTATTTTACCTTCAAATGCCACTGTTAACATTTCAAATTCCGTTTTTCGTGACTCTTCCATTACATGTGTTACATGTGAACCAAGGCTGTTACCGGTAATGGCTTTACAATAACTGGTGCCTGGTCGACTCACCAGTGCAAAAATTGCTTACATTACTCATTAGCACGAAGAGAAACAGCTTTGGATTTTTCAACAATATATCGCTTTAATCTAACCCACAATTATTCAGATGGTCAAACTTCATATTTATGACCCATTTCCTTCGCTTTTTGTTTCTCAGCATTATGATTTGCGATAGTTCAGGTTCAGATTTTCATAACGCATAGATGTTTAGATTTTCAATAACAAACTCTGTTTTGATTGGCCACTCTACCTCACTGTGTAAATAGTTTACCTTGAAGTCAAAATAGATACTTTTCGTTTCTGAGGAAACGAAACAAAAGAAATGTTTTTTCGAGAATAGGAGCAATCTTTGGAATGAGATACCATGCTTTCTGAGAGAACTACCGAAATCTTCATTGAAAAAAGAATTCAAACTGTACTGCTCAGTCAGTAGTTTTGGCGATGAAGATTTATTTATTGACGTACACAAAATTATTTCTAGAGTAAAATCCTCAGCAACCAAAGTTTAAACTGATACTAACATTCCCATAAACTTTTATACCGTAATTCAGTCTACAGTTCCTTCTCTCCCTTATATACTATTTTGACTATATATATATATAACGTAAAATAAATTAATAAATGAATAAAATAAAATAATAATAAATAAATAAATAAATAGAAAATACTCATAGAAATTCTATGTAATCTGAATAAACAGGTCCGCCAAGATTAGCAATAGCTACCTGCGGGCCTGTCCACCTGTAAATAATTTAGTAATTCAAGCAAATGTTGTTGATGTTGCATAGCTACAATCCTAGACAAAACTGTTGGGAAGGTTAGCACTTTTGAAGTCTTCATTGCTTCTCTCCCCTCTCCCCTCCTTCAATGTTGTGCAAAACTGAATGGTTTCAGTGGGAAATTGTTGACTTACCTTCCAACATTGAATATGGGGGAGGGGGCCTATGTAAGAGAAAGTGAAACTATTCCTTTTGAGCTTTAACAGAAGCAGGTTGAAATACAGCTCTGGTGTGGTTCATTTACATAGCCTTCCCAACTACTTTTGTCTATGATTGTAGCTACAAATGAACAACAATGCATGAGTTGACGTCGATACTATTTGAAGAATGATTACATTGTTAGAGAATACTTTTAACCCTAAGACATCCTGTTTGATTAGCAGCAGCTAAACTGCAGAACTAAAATCATTCTCAGAAATAGCACTGCAACAAACATAACACGGATGATCAGAATTTGTATTTTACTGTTTGTTATTCGTGTGGATGAGCAAGAATTCATAACACGCTTTGTTTGTATTTTGTCTTCGTCTGAGCTTGCAGAAATGATTTGCTGATTCGTCATTTAGCATTCCTTGGTCAGAGATATGATTGTCTTTTCACTACTGTAATCAAAATAATCATAGACTTTGCCTGAGAGGCTTAATCCCTTACGTAATATTTATCCAGATGGTGTAGGGAAATTTGGGGAGTGGTTAGAGCACTCGCCTCCCACCAATGTGGCCCGGGTTCGATTCTCGGAGTTGACGCTTTATGTGGGTTCAGTTTGTTGTTGGTTTTCTTCTCTGCAAGGCCTACTCTTATTTGAAGAGGAAGAGGCCTACTCTTATTTTAAGAGATTGGATGTACACCAACTTCTGACCCACTTGCCAAAAGATTCCGCTGATCTTGTTGTGGTGAAATCGTCTGTTACGGTATCAATGAGAATTAACGAAAAACCAAGGGGGTTTTAATTTCAAAATCCACAGGCAATTGCTTGACTACCCGATCTTTCTTGTTTCCTGTTGTCGACTTTCCTTTAAACAATACGAGACCGCCAGCCGTGCTGTGCGCTCAAATGTGTTTTGAAACAATTTCACAAGAATTCACAGCATGAAATACGCCTTGCTTTATTGAATTTAAAATTGACACACTCCAGTCAATAATTAGCAAAAAATATTGTACTGACAAAATTGAGTAGAGCGATTTCAAAGGTAGTGGCGCGAGATCGCGTTTCGCCTTTCTCGCGTGGCTTGATTTTCACACGCAATTAATTGCATACTCTCCCTGGACAATAAGGGACTATTCGTATTCTTAACAATGCGAAGATAGATTTATCTTTTATAGTACGGTTACCAGGAGAAAAAAAAACTCTACAAAGTAGACATTTTTTATCTAGCTAGAACCAGCGTTGCAACATAAATTCCCAGCAAGCGTGGTGTTTGTAAAGACTTTCCAGCAAGTTAAGGAGCCAATGTTCAATTTCCCAGCCAGCGCAATTTTGCCCTGTAGAGCGGGTATTTCGTCGAGCGGCTCCGTTGGGTACAACTGTTTCCTCTTCTCATCCTGAAATAAAACTGAAGTTGACCAACGCTCCACTCTAGGAAATCTTCGAAAGCCATATCTTCCATCAGAGAGAAAAAAGATAATTCGAAAAGAGATAAA
>OX421453.1:16174279-16186779 GCA_949126865.1 Montipora capitata
TATTATGGTTTATCGCACACTTTTTGATTAGTGATCATGAAAAGACTTCCAACAAACAATTCTTGGTCCAATTCTTGATCCAATCAAAGGAAGACAAAGTGAATGAATCGCATCTCCTGGCTCCGCGAGCGCTTGTAAATTATAAAAGAATTAAAGCAAGGCTCTATTTCCACAGGATCTTGATATTAGCAGGCAAGTCAGAACTTTAAAGAAAACGACAAAACTTTTAAGATTATAAGACATATTTCGACAGAAATTTCTGTTAGCTTCAGTTGATTAATGTACAAAACGTTAGATAAATCTTAAACTATCCTTTTAATTCTCACATTGTCACGTTTTATGTACATTCCGTTGTTACTAGCATAATTAGCACTTGTTCCTACTTATAAATTCAAGTTCTAACGCTTTGTACATTAATCAACTGAAGATGACAGAAGTTTCTGTCGAAGCATGTCTTATAATCTTAAAAGTTTTGTCGTTTTCTTTAAAGGACTCCATTTGATGAAAAACTTGAACCTTGTATTTCGTGGATAATGGAACCAAAAGGTCGAGACAGCAGAAAGCAAATCGTTATCTTTAAGAAGATTACGACATTTTTTAAATTCCAGGACATGTTTTGATGTTACGAACATCACCTTCAGTTCCAGAATATTTGAAAAATCGTTTGCACTATATAACAACTAGGCGAAACATTCATAAACATTTACTAAGTTCAGAACGTTGTCGTCAATCTTGCTGTTCGGATTGTTTCGAAATCCTTGATTCCGCCCCTACTAAATTTCAACTTAAACTTAAGGAGGTTATGCATATAAATCGGGAAAAGCCTAATTTAAACCAACAAGTTCATCACGTCACCTGACACTTACGCTTTAGGCTTTACATTCTTTCAAACACTTTGTAACTCACTCAAATATGTAATTTTTGTCACTTAATCATAATTAATTATGCATGTTTCGCCTAGTTGTTATATAGTCCTAACGGTTTTTCAAATATTCTGTAACTGACGATGATGTTCGTAACATCGAAACATGTCTTGGAAAGAAAAAAACTGTCGTAATCTTTTTAAAGATAACGATTTGCTTTCTTTTGTCTCGACCTTTTGGTTCCATTATCCACGACATAGCTGCCAGATATGAAGGACGTTTCAACCTTGCATGTATAGTGATTAAGAAGAGTAAAACCCACAATAGGATACTATAAATAATCACACCAATGTTCACGGATCTCCGAGTTTCGCAGTAAGAGTTTGGCAAACTATCTTACTTTTCTTTGCCCTCTCTGTTGCTGGAGTTTTTAAAGAAGCTATACCACGTTTTCGTGATCTGTCAAAGTGCAGGAATGGTCCACCCTTAATTCAACGAATTCATTGGGTTTCAGTAAAGAGGTAACTGGGTTGTGTCAACAATATCGACTCCCTATGTAAAAAGAGTGGAGGCAGCCACGTCCCAATTCAAGGTAAGTTAACCCTTAGAACTGCTGGCTTTTAGTCTTCTGGTTTCTTCTTCTGTTATCCATTGTATACTGTGCATACTGTTTCTCTGTGTTCACTGTTCCTCGGTGCATAAGTTTCTTCTGTGCCTACTGTTCCTCTGTACCCTTTGTGCCCACTGTTCCTCTAAGCCTACTGTTCCTCAGTAAATAACCACTGTTCCTCAAGTACTATTTCTCAGCCCTCTGTTCTTCACTGATTTCATGTAATGGTTTACGCTTTCACTTCCCAGTATATGTGTAATGATTAACGATTTCAGAGCCCGGTATACGAGAGACAAGGTGGCACACCTCAAACAGTTTGATGTAACGTGGAAAGTAGGTTTAGCCGTTTACTAGATAATTTTTAACAATGCATGTTGCGTTTTTTCACCTGAACTGGCGGGTTTTTATTGTCTTTAATCATGTTAATAGCCGATAAGAGGCCATCCTGGCCTGTAGTAATGCTTCGAAAAGGTTGCGTTAGAATGCATAAAGCCACCTAAGACGGAACGGCCAAAATTCAGAGACTTTGCCGAGTGCGCTGCAAAATGTACATGTACATGTATATATTTATGTTAATTCTTATTCCAGTAAAGGACAAATCGACCCTTAAATGACGGCAAACTGTGATATAAAGTTGCCTTAATCTTTCTTTTTTTAAATATGATTGTCTATGAGTCACAAAGAAGTGTTGTTTCTTGTATTGTACATCGTTTAATACTCCTTCACCCAGTAGCGGTTTTGTTCTTACAAAATCCTCCCAACGATTACTTGCAGGTGTAGTGCACTCAACTAAACCCTCAATTCTTTCTGGACAAAGTTGTAGAGTCGCTAGAACCTAGTTTAATGGCCTAGCTCCAATGAGTCTCCTGTAGGGGAGCATTCCAACTAGTAAATGAAAGATCATAGGTTTGACTACTTCGATGGAGCACTCGCGGACTTTTTTCCCTAGTTTGCCTGCGACATTACCAATGAATTCATATTTCTTCCGCCAATGAAGTTACTATGGCGATCACGTGGAACCACTGGTGGGAACGTACGATAGTCGTTTTCTATTAAAAAACTATCATGACAAAGCTTTAAAAAAAAGCAAAATAAATAATAATACAAAAGGAGTACTCAAACCTGGATAAAAATTCATTATAGCGAGAAAATTTTGTTCAGTGCACTATAAAATAAATCGTAAGATCTTTTCCAAAGTGGAGCCAAAGGGAAGAAAATTAGATCCCAATAAAAAGGGGTAATCCCAATAAAAATTTTTGAAAGCTCTCTAAAAAGCTCGTTTAAAAAATTTTCTTTTCTATTTTCTTTACAATTCACTGTCGCCTCGATTGCCCCGATGCACACAAAAATTCAACATACGTCAGCGCTATTGGCAAACCAGAAACAGAATTAAGACTAAACGCTTCAGCGTCAGTGATTATGATAGTGAGAAGGCCAAAGGAAAGTAAACCGAAGCAACTACATCATCTGTCAGAGAGTAACTTAAAGTGCTACATATTCCCTATGATCATTAGCCCTAGTAATCGAAACGACCCCACAGGAACAGAGTAAAAAGGAATTCTGACCAACGTTGCTGGAAGCTTACAAGAAAATTAACTGCATTCTAGGGGAAGAGCGGGAAATTTTTCTCACTGTATATTGGCAACATCCTTTGATTTACCATTGTTTTCAACAGTTCTCTCACTACCGTGCTAAACTATAAGGATTTTCCCATTTCAGGTCTTAAGTGTGAAACAATGTTGTACTTGTTTCTTCGAGTAATTTCCGCTGAAATGTCTCTTGCAACATTTCTTGTCGCTAATAGCGGTTTCCTTTTCTTCCACTCTTTCCTCTGGTTTGATCTTTCTTCGTTAGTGTTTTCACATGTCTAGATGATTCTCTTCCAAATTCGATCCGCCATGTAGGGATGGCGCAGTGGTGAGAGCACTCGCCTCCCACCAATGTGGCCCGGGTTCGATTCCTCGACTCGGCGTCATATGTGGGTTGAGTTTGTTGGCACTCTACTCTGCACCGAGAGGTTTTCTCTGGGTACTCCGGTTTCCCCTCTCCCCCAAAACCAGCATTTGCCTTGATTTGCGTTGATTGTTAATTTCACTTTACAGTGTCCCCAATTAGTGCTCCAGTGCTAAATCCACTAGACACTAAAATGAAGTTCCTTTCTTTTCCTTTCCAAACAACCCTGTAATAATTGTTTACGGATTTGACGCCTCGTTCAGCGCCATCAAAAGAGAGCGCACAGTTCACTGAGGATCATATTCTCTGGAGTTCTCTGGGTCGTTTCCAACAAAATGACCGATCCATGACATTGCAACGGATTACAACACCTGCAGTGTCAAAACTTGCGCTTCTCAATGAAAAGTATGTTAGGAATCCTAGTACGCCGTACTAGCATTCCTTTGAAGTACTTACAGTTAGAGCTTTTTTGCGTCCCAGCATGATTCAGAACGACCGGTCTAATTCGGATCGGCTAAGCAATTTTTCCCGCCTAGCTTAGCCGGGAATTACCGCTGTGGAACGGCTTTGATCCAGACGCAGTAGTTCACATGAGCCGAATCAAATGCAGAAATTATTGCAACTTTGTAATTTTCTTCAGTCAGTATGCTTCTGTGCAATTAAGTTCGGCGTCTGAATCAATTCAGCCGGGATTAATTACTTTGGGTCGGTCTAAATTCGAATTCGATTCGGCTCATGTGAAGTACGGCGTCTGAACTGCGCCTAAGCCCATCATCCAATTTATCCTGATCACCCAGCATGCACCGTTTTGCCGAAAAGGACCCATTGTAAACAAGCTGGAAAGCTACGTCAGTGAGAAGAGCGTTGCGTGACGACCGTAATAACGTCTCCGATGGGTGATTTCATAAGACCTGGCAATTCTTGGAAACAAACGGATTGACGATTGTTTATCCATAACAGGCATCCGCGATTGTCATAAATAGTACTCGTTACCCAAGTACTGTTGTGCCAAGTATTCAGACGAACACCATTGGCTAAGGTCATCATGATCAGGATGAACACGTTAAGCGCAGTTTACTTCTTTACCATCCTCCTGCTACAGCGAAAAGTCGTTGGTTTCAGCTGCAACTCCGACAACTGCAGAGACTGCGCTTCCAATACCGACGCTTTCGGCATTACTTGCAGATGGTGTAGAAGGGACAATGAATGTCACACGCCAGGCGCAATTTTTACAAACCCGTGTAAGAGAGCGGAAAATATCGTCGATCCGTCTCTTTGCGAAGAAGAATTGTCCCATTATGACCCCGAATTGTCTCTAAAGATGTTGCTTCTTTCAGCAGTTGCGTATGATCCAGTTGATCCACAGGAATGTCTCGACAACTCTCTGCCATCTGCAGGCTTTCAAATAAAGCATATTGTAAACGAGAAATGTGATTTTTCTGATCACAAGTGTTCTGGCTATGTTGCTGTTTCCCATACCATCAAAGCTATTGCTGTTGCTTTTCGCGGCTCTGAATGTTTCGATCAAGCATTTTCTGCATTTGTTGAGAGTTTAGTTCGCCCTAAGGAAGATTTTTTAAGCGAGGGTGAAGTTCAAAGCTACTGGAAAAGAGCGTTCGAAAAATTATGGCCGAGCATGGAAGCGAAAGTGAAAGCTCTCATCGCCGACAATCTATCCTACCCAGTTTGGGTTACAGGACATTCTCTGGGTGGTGCAATGGCGTCCCTAGCGAGTGCATGGCTCAGTTATTACAAAGTTGCTTCTCGTAAAAACATCATATTGTATACGTTTGGAATGCCTCGAGTCGGAAACTACGACTATGCTTTGGAACACGATCGGCTGGTTAGCAACAGTTGGAGAGTAGTCAATTATGATGACGCTGTTCCTCATTTCCCAAGCTTATTATCTCTGAGCATCGTCAACGGTCCTTACCATCATGGAGTAGAGGCCTTTTACAGCAAACCGGCTACAAGTGTATATTCTGAGCACAGGGAATGCCACGGAAAACCATACAACGAAGACACGACTTGCAGCTTCTCGGAAATGCCGCCGTACTCCTTCAAACGACACAAAAACTACTTTAGCATTCCTGTGGGGACCTTCTGGGAGAAAGGCTGTGTTCACTCAACACGTAAGAAACGCGAAGCGCCTGTAAAACATAACAACACTCGCTCGAACGCAGTTCAGTCTGTAAAAGATCGCTGCTTGAAGTATACGTACAAAAATGGATCTTATGTCCTAGCGACCGGGTCCTCTCACTCTCGATCTGAAAGATCGATCGAGACTCGATCTTCGACTACGTCAATGTACAAGCGATCTTTCTTTTGTTTCATGTTATTTTTCACTATTTCTACCGGCTTAGAATAAATGAGAAAACTACGCAGACTACGCAAACATAGTCTATGTTTCAGTTGCTGTATTTGTCCACAAAGAAAGTTATCTGCACATAGAAGCATAGCTACAGATTTTGTATTTTACTGTTTGTTATCCGTGTGGATGAGCAAGAATTCATAGAACGCTTTGTTTGTATTTTGCCTTCGTCTGAGCTTGCAGTCATCATTTGCTGAAATCGTCATTTAGCATTCCTTGGTCAGAAATATGATTGTCTTTTCACTCCTGTCATCTAAATAATCATAGACTTTGCTTGAGAGAATTAATCCCTTATGTAATATTTATCCAGATGTTGTAGGGAATTTTTTTGTTTTGTTTTGTTTTGTTTTTTTTTTTTTGGGGGGGGGGGGTGGGGATGGCGCAGTGGCGAGAGCACTCGCCTCCCACCAATGCCGCCTGGGTTCGATTCTCGGAATTGACGCTATATGTGGGTTGAGTTTTTTGTTGCTTCTCTTGTCTGCTCCAAGAGGTTTTTCTCCGGGTACTCTGGTTATCCCTTGTCCTCAAAAAACCATCATTTGTTAATTCCAATTCGATCTGGAGAGGGCCATAACTTCATCAGTTTCTAACTGTCATGTGTTACCCTCTATAAATAAGTAAATTGATCATCATGATCAAGTTTGATTTGCCCTACGGTTAGGTCAATAATGAAACTAAAACTGGGTAATATAAAATACGTTTTTGGCCGCTAAAATCCATACCAGTTTCCAGACCTGGCTTCTCAGAGTTACACTCGGTTTGCCAACCATTACCTAGTCCAAGTGAAGTCAACATATTGATTACGCATTTTTTATCATTACTTTAGTAGTAATTGGCACTGAACATTGTTTCAGGCAAAAATACGTTCATACAATCTACTTGTTTCATTGAAAACCATACTCCCTTCAGACCATATTGGGTAAAATCTATACCTGTTTTCAGACCTAAACAGCTAAAAAAACCCACCCTTTGGGGCGGCACATACTTATATAGCTTATGAGTACCCCCTTCCCCCTAAAAACTACCTAATCATAGGTAGCAAGGGCAACCATAAAATCTCAGAGGTGCCGGATTCTGGCTGAGCAAACAAATGTAGAAGCAAGGCTGACTGGATAGCCAGAAGAGTATATTGATCCTTTTCCCAGTATGTCGTCAGGCACTCCCTGACTTCTTCAGGGAATATCCGGAAAAGGAAAGGAACTTTATTTAAGTGTCTAGTCGTTCTAGCGCTGGAGCGCTAATTGGGGACACTGTAAACTGAAATTAACAATTAACCCAAATCAAGTCAAATGTCTGAAAAGGTGGAAAACGGATAAATATAATCTCCAAGCTGTACGATCAACCTTAAGTCAACATTTATATAATCTTAATCGATACATGAGATAACGAACATTTCTCGGAAAGGCACGTTTGGACTCAAGAGCCTTGTCGTCTTTATATCATTTATGTTCTGGTACGTTAAATGACGCGATGAGTATTGAAGAGAAAGATGCCAAGTTAGGTTGGAATTCGAAGCACTTTTTCTTTCTCTGGAAGCTTCCATAGCGAGAAAATAATACAGGAAGTAGAATCAGTAGCCTGTACAACAAATGTCTGCATTTCAAATCCATTATGGCAACCTTCGCCGAAATTATTCCGGGCAAACATCTCTGCAAATTAAAACTACTTGTCACGTTCGTCTTCAAATCAGTGCAGCAACGTACTTGTATAAAGGATCGTAAATCGCGTTGCCTGCTGAAAGACTAACTTCATGCATCTTTTATTTTATTTTCGGGGTGGGGAAGTGTGGGGGGGGGGGGGGGAGAAAATTCGTTTGCACATTTTTTTGTGGAAGGAGTCCTTGAGGCGAAAAGTTCGTTTCATGACAAATTTCGTAGAAAAATGCTTGCTGATGAACACTGCATTTTAAGCGTTCCGCAGTTGTCTTGTGCTTTACTGTTGAAGCAGATTTATCGTTTATGTAGCTCCGTTTTGAAGGGGTTGAAAATTCTTGAGGTATTCCAACGTAAGAGTTATTGCCAACGAGTCAGGCCTTCTGAAGACAGAAGGCCTGGCGAGGCGGCAGCTTATAGAGCCGCGAGAAGATTTTTAGGCGGACGAAATCTCAGAAGCGCTTCAAATTTGAGTGTAATGTAGACCAAAAGCTGTAATGTAGACCAAAGCGATGAAATGTTGACCGTAGCGATAACCAATGAGAGTGCCGCACGAGTACGCCGCGTGATGTTTGCAGCCGCCAGGCGCCAGATCACGCAAAGTTGGCTCGTTGGCACTTTAGCGACAGCTATAACTAGTTTGATAATTTGTCGAGGGATTGAATGGCGTAGTCTGTAAGATTTTTAACAACATTGTCCATTTGCTTCTTTACAAATTAGGTTATATCCGCGGTTTGTCAACAGTAGAATGCCGATCACAAGTGCCGAGTTTCAACAGACAAGGGTAACAGTAATTAAAAGTTATGGCAACAAGGTTGATCTTTCTCGAACAAACGCGCATCGTCACACAAACGTCTTCATCGAGGAGAGCAAGCCATTCTATCCTCAGGAAACGTTACCAATATATCGTGGGGCGCCATTATGGTTGGCAGCAGTATTTTTTCTGTGTAGCGTGGGTGGTGCTGCTAATTTAACTGCTGCCATAGTTGGCTTGCTTTCTGATTTACCACTTATTGTGTTGTATTGCCAAAATGAGGTGGTGAACCGCATATCGCTACCTATCGTCAAGAAGCAGGAGACTTGCGACGACCTTCCGACACTCAACGCCCTGTTAGAGATTTCCGTCACGGAGTTGGAAAAAATTGGCATTTCCACGGACAATGTTGAAATTGGTCTTCTTAAAATGGAACAGACGGACAAATTCAAACTACAAGTGTTTCACCCGGAAGCGTTCAAGATAATGGATAAAGCGAAAACCACGTCACGTTTCTTGCTTGGTGTCTTCCTCGTTGCTGCACTTTATAACATTATCTGCATTATCGTGCATTCCTTGATATAAGGAGAATTGTTCATGTAATGCTTGTGTCTGACTTCCGAACAATGCATGACAGCGTGTAGGAGAGTTACAAGGTAGTCACAGATAGTAGTTACAAGGTGAGTGATTGCGTCTCTCGCAGTGGCCACCGATTTTCAAGGAAAATTCTTAATGTAAACATACTACCGATAAGCTCAGCATTAACCAACCTGTGCCAGACAGATGTTTCAAAATGCGGGTGTTGACCGTAGGCCTTATTAAGAGGGAATACGTAGAAATGCGGGTCTCCAAGCTCCCGATAAAAGGGGCCGTTTGTAGCAAACGTTAATTCGTATACGATCAATAAAACACAACGTGCATTAATTTGAGCTGGGAGAGAAGCCGAATGCAAAGCAGCCAAAGAAATTGGGTGGAAGACGATGAAATTTACAAAAATCGCCCCAAACAATCATCATGCATATCACATGGAACAGCGGTCAACATTTCGTGGGTAACAGTGAACTGTTTCCCGTTTGACGTCATAGTTTTCGCAATGTTGCCCCCTCATGGCATTTGGCGGTAAACAGTTTCATTGTTAGATGTCATGTGACCATGAACTACCCAATGAATGGGCGCGCTGTAACGGGAAAAACTCCAGCTATATAACAATAATGCTTATTTCATCTATTAAGCCTTCTGATTTGTATCGACTAAAACCCGCCATACAAGCTCTCTACACAGAATTTGGGCCACCCGTGGAATCGAGGCTGAGAACTTTGCATAGGAGTTAGGGTTAGTTCCTGGTAACATTCTTAAAGTAGTTTTATGCAAACATTGGTCTTGTACATGGCATAATCTAAAGAAAGAGCTTTTAAGTGCGGCCACGATTAGCAAATTGAAAATTTGGCGGAGACCATTTTTATTGAGATTTTTCTTTTTCGTTGAGCCATGCAAATTTTGTCAGCCTAGTGCGTACGGGCCCTTAGTCTAAATAGTCCTAACCGTAAGTTTTTAATATTTTTACGGGATTTTAGACATATTTTATCTCCTGTACTTTTAATCTATGTGTATTTAGTTAAATGTATCAAGTATTGAATACTTTACGAAGTGTCCCCAATTCGTTTGTTTGTTCTTTCGTTCAAGAGTGCCTACTAATTCAAAGGTATGTTTGCCCCGATTTTTAATATATGTTGTTTGGGGCGCGCTGCACAATGTTTCTGGTCAGCGGCACACCTTAACGAAAACACAAAATGCCGGCAACTTTTAAATGGTTTTCGCCATGAATCATGGCGACAGCGCAAAAAGTTAACACTTACAGCGAATACTGTAAACTTCGCAGTTTTTGTGAGATTTCGGAACAGCCTTCAAAAGAAGTATAAATTAAAGTTGGTGGTTTTTTTAAAATACCGAAAAACTGGTCAACTAGTCAACAGTTGTCATCTAAGTTTATCTTCTAAATCGTTAGCCCCAGAATCAAACTTTACTCAGGATTTCCGCATATCCTGTGGGGAGTTTTGTTATAGGTGTTTTTTGGTGTTCGCGCCCTCCCTAGGGCGTGCTTTATACTGTAAACTGATCACAGGCATTTAAAAGATGCTTATATGTTATCTGTAAAACTCCCTCCCGTACGATAAGACGAAACCGGTCGCAGAAAATTACCAAGTTGACAAGATACTTTGCTGTTTGCTGCCCACTAGCTAGGTCTTATTTTAAAAACAATTTTAAAGGTTAAACAAATAAGTAAACTCTCTGTTGTTTTCTGTTTTATTTTTTCATCTTAGTGGTTTTCACTGTTGGCCTGCAGGTCCTAAGAAAGCGTTAAGTAACCTCGCAGTGTTCTTTTTGAGATATATATGAGCATTTAATAATAACCTAAGTAAGGCCACCCTACCTTTTTGTAGGGTACAAATAAAAGTTGTTGTGTTGTGTTGTGTTGACTATAACTGTGGTAGAAGTATTTGCTCCCACTGTAGTGGTTTAGTTATATACAGCATTACCTAACAAGATTTGGCTCTTTATATACCGTTTTGCCATCTACGTGATCATCAGGCTCACTGTTGGTAGTTGTTAGCTGTTGGAAGTCTCCTGAGAGGTAAACGGGCAAAAGTGAAAAAAAACAACAACAACAACAACAATAACAACAACAAGGTCGACTATAACGCCACTTCTAACTTTTGATTTTTATTCATTTGCATGCATTGCTGTCTTGTGACATATAGATTACTTCATGGTTGGTGAGTGCGTACAATTTTTATTCACGAGTTGTGAAGGATCGCGTAAACGAACGAGTGAGCGAAGCGAGCGAGTGAGTTTAACGATCCTTCACAACGAGTGAGCAATAAAAATCGTACAAACGAGCCAATCATGAAGTAATTTGTTTATTATATAAGTACAGAGATCATAAAGTAAACGAGGTAAGTGTTAATGGTGAGGCTATCAAACCACCGATCGTGAACAAAAGCCCTAAACAAATAGCAAAATATTTTTGAAATAAAAGAAATCTTTACCTTCCATACCTCGCTTGAGCACTTTTAAAACTTTTTTAAGATCTTCTGAAGTATTTTTGTGGAGAAAACTAAGCAATAAAATATCAAAAACTTTGAAAACCATACACCAGTCGGCCGCCATGTTTACAAATCTGTGCACAGGCCACCCGCGTCAAAGTTCAACATCATATTAGCCAATCAAAAGGCTGATACGACAATTCTTCACTAGTGAAAATAACGATATAGCCAATCAGAGCGTCGATACGTCGTTTTTCACTAGTGAAAAAAATCGTATGACCAATCAGCTGGCTTCTCTAGCGCAAAGAGACTATTTTTTTCTCGATCCTTTTTGGAGTGTAAATCTCGGTATGTATATAATAAACCGTGTTACACAATCTAAATGGATAATACCCATATAATCTAAATTTAGATCAGTGGGTGCAAGCCGTCTCAGATGATCATCCGAGTCATCCAAGCAACTCATTCAATATGCGTTTCCTCTTTCGCTTTAATTACATGAAGTTTACCCTATACTTAAAAATTTTCTCGTCAGGAAAAAAAAAGGAAATTTTTTGTTTAAGATGATCGACGGACATGGATGACAAAAAGGTTGAATCGAGTTCGTTAGCCACGCGTAAGGAATCATCGATAACCACCACACCATCGAAGCACGCTGCTGAATGAAGCCGAATTTTTATTATATTTAAATAGAGACCCATTACCAATATTGAAAGCTAATCGATTTAAGATGGGTGCTTACTTAGAATGGGCGTTTAGACTTAAACACAGTTTATCAGCACTATTCAAAATGGGTGCTTAGACCTAAATACGGTGCATGCATGGTTGGATGACTCGGATGATCATCTGAGATGGCTTGCACCCACTGATCTAAATTTAGATTATATGGGTATTACCCATTTAGATTGTGTAACACTGGTTGTGAACCTTTTATGACCCACAGATAAACATTGTATTACTGAGCCCAGTTATTCCTATGCAAGTGTTTATTGCTTGATGAAGTTTGCTTAGAGGCCGAAACTTAGTTTGGGGTTGGCAAATGAAGCAACCGAACGCCCGGTCATTGTCATGTTTTGTTGTCGTCGTTGTGGTGGTGGTGGTTTCTTCCTAGGTTTTTTTATTGCCTAACAGCAGGATCTTCCGAGCGAATGTAGTTTATATGGTGCTATGAACTTCCCAGCGCTAGAATCCTCCTATCCGGCGTAAAGTCTCTAAGGGGGTATTTACATGAGACCGGGACGAATTCAGACCGG
>OX421453.1:16194279-16216779 GCA_949126865.1 Montipora capitata
AAGTCTAGTTCATTTGTTGAATGCGCGACTCAAGGCTTAGGAGAACTTTATGTAAACAATTCGAGTCTGAAATTAAAGCCTTTTACTAGGTGTTTTTTTTTTTGTTGGTTTGTTGGTTGTTGTTGTTGAGTTGGTTTTTTTTCCCACTTCCTGACTGGCGTACTCTTACAAAAAGATTCCCTACGATGTTTGGGGTTCCGATTGATTATGCTGACCCTATTCATTATCCTCAAAATTATTGTACACAAGTTTGTCTTTTTTTATAGCTTTCTTTACTTTTATTGCTAACCAGCTTTATCTAAATAGTTTTTTTTTTTCCCACTCACTGCTGACTAATATAATATGCTTATAAATGAATTAGTAGTTACTTCGCTCAGTCGCCCGCTTCCGACGCTAAGGAATGTAAGTTGATTTATTAAAAAAAATGTCTTGGTCATTATTATTATTATTATTATTATTATTATTATTATTATTATTATTATTATTATTATTATTATTATTATTATTGGAGACTTTATTGAAATATCCTCACATGATTTTACAACCTTTGCGGGCCTGTACATGTAGGCCTGGGAAATGGTGCTCATGTTACTATCCTATAAAACCTTATGATCGACTATGGTCAATCTAACAAATTACGGTGTAATATTGTAAAACTAAAAAATAAAAGTAGCAAAATTCATAGAATGATCCTTATAAACGATAAAAAAGAAAAAGAAATTAAAAAAACAATGCAAATAAGATACTATATACATCTTTATCATCCATAAACGGCTTTAACCAAAATCAGTTTATGAGAGAAACCTTTTTACCATTTCACAGTTTTGGGAGTTGATCCACGTTTGCGAGCGTTCAATAGTTGTCTTTGCTAAGTTGTTATCCAATATGCTGGTAAGTTCTTCTTCAAGATCCTTGTAGTAAACTGCGAGAAAATCAAAGACTACTGTAATGAGCTTTACTTTATGACCTGGGTATAAGTTCTTAATACCTAGTTTTAAAACTATATATTTATCTTTCTTGTGTTTAGTTCTCTTTGTGATTTTTCCTGGGTTGCATATTGTTCCTTCTATGATGATCCATTCTTTATTCTTTTTGTCCAATACACTGATATCCGGTCTATTTGCGCCATTCATTGGACATTTTTCCAATTTCCAGGGTATGTCCCACAAGATCTTTGCCTCGTTATTCTCTTGGCTTGGTTGCGGATAAGATTGCTTGTACCACGGATTAGAATACTCAGATTCTTCAAATTTGTATCTTTCCAGTAAAGCATGGTAAACGGGGCGTAGCATTCTGTCGTGTCGTGCTTTATACAGTGACTGTGCTATGTGAGAACAGCCACACAGAACGTGTGATACTGTCTCCTGATCTTTAAAACAGAGTCGGCAGGACAAGTCGTCTACTTGTTCGTATAACATTTGTGATCTATAGATCTTTGTGTTAAGGAGTTGCTGTCTAATGCTTGTATCTACTGACATGACTATATCCGGGATGTTTTTTCATTGTCTAAAGAATCCTGCCAGTGTTGAGTCACAAACTTTCTGATCCATGGCTGTTTCATGACTTCATTTTTGCGTTTCTTCATACTTGCTTTATGGATGATCTGTTTTATTTTCCTGGGTTCTTTCTCGTTCACTATTGTTACGTTGTCAGTGCCTTCCAAGACTGTTGCGCCATCCTCAAAGTAGCAATTGAGTTCTAGTTCTTCTGCATATCTTTTGCCATCTTTGAATACTGACCGCAAGTTTCTCTTTTCTTTTTCGTTTTGGAATGATTTGACTAGTTTTATTATTATTATTATTATTATTATTATTATTATTATTATTATTATTATTATTATTATTATTATTATTATTTGCATATTTTTCAATTGATTTGTTTTTTTTTCTATCATTTTTCATTATGTTCTCGATTTTTTTTTAAATTTGATTTTAAACAAATAAAGGACACTGCGATTTCGACGATATTAAAAAAATTACTAGAGTTAGAGGAAAGTGGTCTTGAAATAAAGCTAAAAATGGACAAGGCCCTTCTATTTGCCTACTACTGACAGTCTTGTAGCAACAGGCTCGAAGCAAAATGAAAATGGAAACCCATTCTATCGAGAGAGCAATCTACATGAAGAGAAGCAAACGTAAAAATGTCTTCGAGAAAGCAAGTGCGGTCGAGAAAACAGAATAGGATTTTCTGTGGCCATTGTAATGAATATTCATCAAAGGCGGCTTTCTGGAAACACCATTATGATGTGGAAAGTGAACAATGGATAACTCATAATAATGCCAAATTGAATGAAAGTCGCACCGGGAAAAGGACGAAAAGGAATAAGAGCAAGGCTTGTTGTTACTGGCGAAGCAGAGGAAAGCCCTTCTTATTCTTCGGGGGAAGAGGCGCTTGAGGAAGCAGTATTGCGTGGATTTGGTACTGAATAAACGTTATTTTAATAAAGAGATCATACAATAGTCCTTCAATCCGGCCATTACGACCAAATTCTTCCCTCAATCTCGCGATCCTTCAAAGTTGTTGTAACCCCCAAAACAGAATGTGACAAATCGATGAGATCGATCACAATCGATTGCCTGTCATCCCTATGAATCTCAGCAGTTTGAGGCTTTCAGGTGAATTAGGAGATGTGTTCATACACATGTATTTTATATCGTGAGCGAAAAGTAAGCGCTTTCATCGCCGGTAATCGTCACTTTGATCCACCAAAATGGCGTCTCCATAAAAAACTCGGCCTATTAAGTGGCGTGAGACGCTTTAACAAATAACTCGAAAACGATGTACCGCACAGGCCTGAGAATTGGAGAGGTGGTTTACATCATAAATACTCTTGTTTTTCGGCCATTTTAACTTGATCAAAAACAATAAACAAACTGCCGTGATAAACATATTATAATGCATTAACTTGACGTTTCGTATGATACAATATACTTCTTCAGAAGAAATTTGTTTCCAACAACATTCCAAGTTCTTGGCCTTTTTCATTGAATGGTTTCAAATTTATTTATTTGTTGCGTAACAGTGAAAACGATTTCTTTTAAAAAGAAATAGTGTTTTGTTTCCGGACTGACGGGTTTTTGGGAATGAGTACGAAAATTTGAGAAGGACAAACACGTACCAAAGGCAACCCAGTTTACGCTCACGGAGCGTCTAGTTTTGACTCTTTCATGTGCGATACGCCAGTTCGTACTCAGACCCCCATAAATCTGGGGCCAAATGTTTTTCAGATGTAGACGTGTTTTTAGTAGTTTTTCCCAAGCGGCTGTGCTGGGCAGCCACTTGGGCGAGGAGATGGCGAGTTTCGAGTAGAGGGTTTTGACTTTGTAGTAAGTCAGTAGGGTGAGATCGATATGTAATCGATCGACCGCCGCAAGGGAGGTGTTGGAAATACCGTGGCGGAGAATCACCAAGATATTTCGGGCAGAGATTGGACCGGAGAAAAGACCAGCTTTTCACCCGGCTTCTTAAGGCAAAGCCAATCCAATAACGGGCCAGGAAAAGTCACTTCGACAGGTACGATCACCAATGCAGGGAACCCAGCGCAGTCGTAGAGCGCTAGCATTTTTAGCCGGGTTAATCACGGCTTGGCCGCAAAGAGAGAAAGGGAGTTGACAAGTCTCACGTTTAACCTGCTTTGTCTTGCCGTTCCACAGAAAGGCATAAATAGCTCAAGTGACCCTTGCGTGGATGTAGTATGGTGTAGGGAGGACTGTGGCTGTGAACCAGAGTCCCGAGGCACAGGTAGAATTAATTTAATAATTAGGGACTTACCTTTAAGTGAGAGAGTGGCGTGATTAATTTCTAGCTAGATGAGGTTAAGGCGCTTTCCTAGTTTTATTGCATGGTTGTCCCAGTTAGCGTGATCAAGGTTAGACGAGCCAAAATACAATCCTAGGATTTTAAGCTTGTCGGTGACCAAAGTCATAGCAACGGGACTTTTAGATGGCCGGCAGATTTGCCTATCCACAAGCCCTCGATTTTTCGTGTATTTGGACGTAAGCCGGTGCCTTTCTCAAAAGTGTCCATGATACGAAAGCTGCGGTTAATAGAGAACTCGTTAGCCAAGATTAGGGTGGTGTTATCACCAGCATATTGAGACGAATTTGTCTGTTATACACAACTGCTAATTTGCTCTAAATTCGAGTCCGTGTCCTTAATGTCCGTACACTTGAGTTTTCTTTTCAAATAAATATGACCATTTCCCATAATCCATATCAAGCTTTCAGTCTTAAATTGACGATAATAGTTAATTCAGAGCAAATTAGCAATTGTCCCAAACAAAGATAAATTCGTCGTGGAGGATGGGTTGTTATATCAGGAGCTTGATCAACGGTTATAATTCCGTCTAGTTCCCAGGGTCTCTCTTCTCTGCTTCCTTTGTCTTTGAGGAGAAGAGAGTCCCTGGGAACGAGGTTGGAGCTTGATGAGTTCCTTTTATATTGAATATAAAATAAAATACTCCTTTACAAGGAACACAAATAGATTCTTGGCATGAATAATCTGATGACATGTAAGTCAATCCATTTTCAGAAAGTTCAATAGAAAGTTATGGACTCCTGCTATAGTTCATGCAAACCGTCACAGAAAGGAATGTCCGACATCAGCGTATAACCAGGGACCAACAACTCTAAGGTCTATGTAACGGCATTTCACAGATCAAGCGATTTTCAGACCAGTTCTTAAATAAGATTGCATGGGCAATAATTTAGAAATAAATAAACTCGGTCAAAAAACGCCGTTCCTCAAATACAATGAAGTTGCACTTTCCTTGTCATGGGCTCCTGTGGACATCTGTTTTCGCTCCGTCGGAAGAAATCGAAGAACGTGACTTCTCCAGCAACTACACTGCGTGATATGACACATACTTGCTACCCAGCTGCGTATTACCCTCGGTCTGCATTTTCCTATAGCTTGCTCACAGGCTACGTTTTACAAAGAAGCGTCGACACCAATTGGACGCCATTTCAATCTTACTAACCACTCCTCCCATAGCATGACAATTTGTATGGCGCTGTATGAGGTCAAAATTAACAATACCAAACTGTATGGTGTATCATCGTAACCGAATGCATGATGCCTAAATTGAATGGTCAATGTTGAATGGCACACTTTCGAACCGAATAGTGTACAGTAGTATCGTAACGAATGGATCATGTTTAAATCGAATGGTCGATAAAACTTACTTAGCATAGGTTGAGAGACTACGATGGCCCAGGAGGGTCACAGTCCAGTGTTAATTTTCACAGTCCAGTTTTAATTTTTCACAGTCCACTTTTAATTTTGTGAGTCGTCACCAGTTCTCTCACGGGTCAGGCGTACACGACAGGTTTTTTTAGTTCGAGTCCTGTTTTATAAGTCCTGGAAACCACACCATTCGGTTCGAGTGTGCCACTCAGCATTGACCATTCAGTTTAGAAATGATGCATTCGTTACGATGATACGCCATTCAGTTTGGTATTGTTAATTTTGACCTCATCCACCCGCCATAAATTTGTGACCTTTCACTACACGAAGATAACACAGAAAGCCGCAAAAATTCTCGAAGAATTTTTTTTTTTAAACGAGGCATTTTAAACTAGGCATTCTTAATGCCTAGAATCAATTTACGCTTTTCATTTTCCTAAATTAATTTTTTTCATGTATTCATGTCCATGTTAGCCCGCGAACGCAGACGAATTTCCGGTGGTCGTGATAGAGGGAAACACCGCCGGAAATACGTCTGCGTTCGCAGGTTGTGCCCATGTGACAAATATTCTACCAATGGCAAACCTTCCCCATCTCCTGTACAAACCAGTAATACCCCATAATTCCTCAGTAATTTGATTAACCAAATCTTCTGCAAGTGAAAATCGACGTAATGACCTACGCAACAGTTAAAGACAGTTTCGAGGTAGCTGAGCAAAGTGATTTAGACACAGCGGAGCGCAGAAAAAGACGAAGTGCTTGTCGAATGAGAATTTGTCTTTACGTTTTCGTGACAATATCATTGATAGCTATTATGGGGATTTTAATGGCGATGTTTGGACCGGGTTCCAAAGACTTGAAGTACCGAGACTCCAGAGACTGTAAAGGTAAGAAACTGGAGAACAGTCGTACGCTTTTTCTCTCCAAAATTTACCATTGAAGAGGTAAGTCAAGTTAACATGCTGATCATGGCATCGCAGTTATCAACCAACGTTACTTGAGCAGTAACGAAAGGAAAGCCTGAAAAAAATCAGCATTGAACGGGATAGCAGTACAGCGCTCTACCAGTTGAGCTATCAACTCCATTATTAGCTGTTGCTCAGTTTAGAAGCGAGAATTTTCCAGCGAAATTTTACATAAAGCTCGGCATAAAGTGGTGAGATAATCCCGACAGGCAATTTTTACGTGTTACTAAACCAGAAAGCAAATTTGCATATGAATATTATACGCCTCGTTCTTCAAAGGATGCCGCTATAAGAATACTATAATGGCCACATTTTCTACAATCGCTTGATTGACTCAGTAAACCCTGAAAAGTCCCGAAATACGGCATATGCTAAGACGATGGACGATGGACGATAGACGATAGACGATAGCTGATAGACGATGGACGATGGATGATAGACAGACAGACTTCAATTATTATACGAAATTTCAAATATTATGAAATATGAACGATCGGCCAGATCTGTTTCAGTCTATTTGTTAGAAAGCGTTGACATTTCCCGGTACATTTTTAACCCAAGAGGCGTCATGTGACCCAAATTCACAAAAAAAGCGAATTACCGCCGGATATTTAACGTATCTAGTTTGGAATGAATGTTCTTTTATTTATTAAATTAATTTATTACAAATCAAAAGTAGAAACTTCAAGAGAAAAGGGATGATAGACAATGGACGAATATGACACGCATAAATGAATCGAAAAGCGAAGGACTTTTAAGATTCGCCTGTGTGGATGGGGCTAATCAGGCTTCTGCTTCGGTCAGTTTAAAACGCAGACTGCAGACTGCAGACCTGGGGTAAAATGCAGACTGAGGTTATAATTTAACTATGGAAAAAGCCCAAACCCATTAGAAATGCTAACAGTTAAGCCTAAATGTTGTTTTAGGCCTAATTAGGCCTAAGGTTAGCATTTCTAAGGGGTTTGGGCTTTTTCAACAGTTACGTTATAACCTCAGTCTGCAGTTTACCCCTGGTCTGCAATCTGCAGTCTGCATGCGTTTTACACTGGCCGCTTCTGCTTTAGTCTCCCTCGCAGCGGTTTTTTGGATGTCACGCAACGTTCCCCCAAAAGCGTGACATCCAAAAAACGGCTGCGAGGGAGACTACTTCTGCTTGACATCAGCTGCGAACAATTGGAGAATGACATGCGGCATAAACTCGTTTTCACAGTCACGTCGACGTCATCAAATTCTAAATCAAAATCGCAAGGTGTTTTGAGTTTTTATCCATAAGAGATTGAAGATTACATAGAAATAAATATTTCGTTCAAGTTTTCAGTTCCGTGACGTCTTTCGTTTCGAAATTGTCACCTTGCGTTACACCATGATACAATCTCAGTTTGAGCTTTCGTGAGGCCTCGTGGGTTAAAAAAATACCGGCAAATGTCAACACGTTCGTCTGTCGTCCATCGTCTATCAGCTATTGTCTAAAGTCTGTGCTTTAGCTCATGCCCCATGCAAGCTGTTCCAAGGGATTATGTCACCCGGCCTTTTTGACCGGAAATTCTATCTCGCGAGATGGTGTGACTTGCCATGACAAATGCCACAGCCGACAGCATTGTGGGTAGTGACTGAAGCCTGTAAAATCATCTGAAAATGTTGTTTGCGAGACGTTCGCCTTGTCGTTCATCGAACATCGACATAAGCATCAAAATCAACCACGGCATCCGCCATTTGATGCAGGGAATCTGGAACGACTGTTTTAATTGGCCAGACGTAGCACATTTCCTTGTGCTAATGCTGCGTTTCGTTTTCTTGCGACGCAAGCCAACGCAAGCATAAGGAGTCGGAAACCGGATATTAGCGACAATGGAATGTAGTGAATGTGTATTGTAAATTTGATTGGCATGTGAATGATTTTGACCGGTATCAATTAACAAGCAAAAAGGATTTGTACGACTGAGTATTGAACGAGTATTGGAGTGGGAACTACCAAGTTCACGAATTTGATTGGCTGAAATTGATATTGACCGCGGTCTAGATTTTCCCATCTAGACCGGCATCTAGACCGGTAATGTTTTGCGGTGAAAAGATGCAAACTAAAATGCAAAAATATTGAGTATTTTCTTCTACCAATATTTATTTATGGAAGTGCCAAACAGCATGATGACAAAAGAGAGGATGACGAGCAAACTTTGACAGAATTAAGTTCAGCTCATCGCCACTCATCGCCCGGCGTTCGCAAGCAAAATGTCAGTTAGTACAAACTAGTTACATTAAACGAATTAAATTTTTCTTGTTTGCCATAAAATAAACATCTTATTAACCGAGCTTAGTCAGTCTGTATGGGAGAATCTTGACCTCGGTCGTGTGTACAGACCTCACTGCGTTTGGTCTGTACTCACGACCTCGGTCAAGATTCTCCCATACAGACCTCCTGCTCGGTTAATAAGAGCTAAATACAGTCCTCTTGAGTGGAGTGGAATATTTTGTACATATGGGCAAGCACAAGGAAAAGGAAAAATATTGATCCTTGTGCTTGCGTTTGTGATTATGCTTACGTCAACCCGGTTTTCACGGTGAAATAAGCGCTTTCATGCTTTGCGCTTTTGCTTGCGTCGCTAGTGAAATCTAGGCTTTAGTTTGCAGACCATTTTCAAAAAATGATACCCGAAATGCCAGAGGTTTTTTCTCTCTTAAAGCGACGCAATAGTGAGTCGCAGACGAGTCGAACAATTCTCGCACGTTCTTTCGTTTTATTAAATTCCTCAATCCTTCAGCTCCTTGACCAGGACCCTATTTAAAGCCGGCTTTACGCTAGCACAAATATCTGGCACCGCACTCCGAAATCTCGGTACCGTGAGGATCTTTTTCGGGCACGGTACGGTAATTTTTTGTGTGTAAACAGAATGTCTCTTAGAAACCCCTTGCCAGAAATCATTGGGGTGCCCAGCACATCTCTGGAGGTGTGCTCGCCATTCCAAATATATTGGTACCGTGCCGCTATTTGGAGTGCCATGCCACTTTTTGTGCTTGTGTAAGAGGGGTTTATTTCACGGCGTCGGCGTGTCTAACCAGTTGCAGCAATACAGCCCTATATTCACTGCAATTTATGCTACATTCAGCATGTTTATCTCCCTCTGACAAGCACCGAGCGCGGAGAAGGCAGTCTGAGGATCTGCGAAGCGAAACAGCCGTTGGTATTGGTCAGATGCGAAGACCAGATTTCTGTCAGGAATGTAGAGAGACAGTTTTTCTCCTACGCATAAATATAGCGAGAATCAAAACAAGAGAAGTCAACAAAAGCTTTTCGTCGTCTCCCGCCATTTTCTGTTTGCCTCCTTTTTTAATTTGAATCTTAAAAATTCCACAGTCTACCTGTAAATAAACAATCGCCCTGGCGAGAAGTCCCAGACGGGTGGGGCATTAATGAGGATGTCAAGTCAAATCCGGGGAGGGGAGGAAGGGGAATGGAAGTCGGGTTTTCATTGATAAGCGCATAGGAAAATTTTGGACTTAGAAAACCAGGGACCAATTTTACAGTGGCTTAAAAATTCAAAATGTTTTAAGGAATATAAGCTTTAAGGTAAAAGCTGTTAAAATATTTTACTTTTATTGGCGAAATGTACATATGTTTTAAGGAATGGTAGAAAATAACTGGAGCGTGTTCTAGTTTACTGAGCGTCCTTTCATGATTCGAATTCTTACAAGTTATTTTTTCTATAACAACATCTGTTTGACGGACATAGGCACTAAAATCGGCAAGAATTCATACTTTGATCCACTCTTTTCATTTCTGGGGAAAAAATGGTACGATGAAACCGAGTGAATCATCGCGTTTTGGAAGAAGAGGTCATGTGACGAATTGTTGGAAATGGTCTGTTAAAAAATTTACCATTTTTTTTCTGTAGCTTCTACGAAGATTAATAAGATATACATGACGTGAGTATGAAACTTGCGCTGTTTTTCCACTTTCGTAATCTGAACATGCTTTATGATTTGTGAGGTTCTTGAATTCTTATGTGTCCTTAATTGCTGCCTTCTCCCTCCATTCCTTCTTATCACACCCCTACCCTGTGAGGAGTATGATACACTTCCCAGTTCAAAATACCCGCAGGAGCTCATCAAAGGGAGCTTCAATCTCCCATACTTGTCCTAGGAGTCAACTGACTCAACTCTTTCCCGAGTAGACTTATTTATATCAAGTGAACAAGTGAAGTTATGATCCTCACAGTTATGAACGCAATTTTAGCAATTGCGTAGAGAAGCCTGAAAAATTCGGGATTTCAACGGGGTTTGAACCGCGATGCCGGTGCGAGGCTCTAACCAACTGAGCTATGAAGCCACTGATATTGGGCGCTGGTCATTTCGTTCGTAGATTTATTTATAGAACGCCTCCCTTATTTCAGCACACCCACTGCTGTAAAAGCCAATCTCCCTTAGGAGATTCAGCACATCCACTGCTGTAAAAGCAAATCTCCCTCAGGAGATTCAGCGTGCCCGCTGTTAAAAAGCCAATCAAAACAAAGCTATCTCAGCGTCAAGGAAAATACCATAGTTCCTAAAAACCTTTTCCTAAAAATGGAATTACTCGGGCAAGGGTTGACTCGAGAAATTGGTGGCAATAGAGGCTCCCCTTGATAAGATCCTGATATTGATTAATTTATTTCATTAACTTCCCCGATCTGCCTCAAGTTATTAACCCTTTGATTGTTCTTTAAGCAACAGCCAATGAAGACAAAGAACAAATTGCAGAGTCACGTGAAATACAATGTGACGTAGTCATCGTCGGAGGAGGTTAGTTCTCTTTGTTCCTAGACCCCTCTCCCCCTTCAAGACGGAAAGGAATCTGGAAACGACTGCTCAAGAAAAATACCCGCATTGAATCGAGAGTGAAAGAATAGGCGAACCCCCCAAAAGTTCAATTGATTGGATTTGGCTCAAAAATAAAAAAGGCGTCAGAATGATTGCGGCTATTGTTGATGCCGTCAAGATGCGTTTCCACAGACGAAAAGTTTAGCTGTCGATAACCAGTACGTTTTGTTGGAACCTGGAAAAAAACAACAAGAAAAGAAGAACCGCTGACTTAAAAAATCTTTGCGTCGCTGTGAAATAGACTTTACATTAGTTATCGATTTAACAAACTGATGTCAGTTTTTCATGCGTCTGTCCTGTTATTGATCATAATTTTGAATATTATGACGAAATTCATTGTCAATAACGGAACAGACGCATGAAAAACTGACATCAATTTGTCTTTTACCATAACAAAAAGGCAGCGGGGTCAAAATTAAGTCAAAACTCGAGAAGAAAGCGAGACAAAAATGCGAGAAACTTCTCTTTGACGCGAGCAATATCGCTTCATTATTGCATAAATTATAAATTTATGTGTATGTCCGCTTATTGACAATAAAAATTAACCAATGAACGCGCGAGAATTTTGCAGTCATTGTAAAAAACCTACTCACAGACGGAAGAAAGGGAGTTGTCGATCACAAAACGGCCGCGTTTGTTATCGACAACTAAAGTAGTTTTCCTTTTCCAAAGGAAAATTACTTTAGTTGTCGATGACAAACTTTGTTGTCGACGGCTTGATTTTTCGCTATTTGTCGTCGATAGATTTTGCACATTTATGAGCAAAAACACTATCTTTGTACGCTCTGCACGTGCATTTTTCATTTTTGTACATCTCTTTCCCGTTTTTGGCAAATCTGCGACGTGAAATACGGATAACGTGAACACAAAGCAGCTAATTTGAATTTTCTGTCGTAGCTTCAACACTGCACCTGCTAATTCAGTTCCTGGAAAGTTGCGCTAGTTTTTAGAAGTTAGACAAACCGACATAATGACGAAAAAGATTAATTAACCTGAACTTGCAATTTTAAATGACGTTTTTGTTACCGTCGCGTCGTAGATCTTAAAATCTCTCGCAGGCTATGCGCAGAGTTATATTTTGAAGCTACGTTGTCGTCGATGTCGCCGTCGTAGATCTTAAACTCCTTGTTGAATCTGCGGCTGCTCTATTTGTCAAAATCTGCAAATTTGATTCCACGTTTCTTTCCTTGATCAGGTTTATCAGGGCTTTTCATGGCTGAGACATTGTTACGCAAGAAGAAGGAAACAAGCGTTTGTGTTTATGAAAAAGAAAATCGATTTGGTGGTAGAATTCTTGATTACTGGTTTGATCAAGCTCCCGATATAGCTGTTGGTAAGTCGTGAAGATATCATTGCAAATAAAGGTCCATTCTCACTGATTTCAGAGAATACAGGGCGGATATTACGTCTTAATAAACTGCCTGTCTTAGTGTCTCTGGAAAGACGCACTTTCCAAGATAATTCGCCGAGACGAATCTACAAGGCCCTACACTAGGCAAAGTTCCCTTGATGTTTGAAAAAAAAAAATCCCTTCTTCTCCTTGATTGGTGGTTGTTTCTATTAAGGTGGCCTCATACACCATAAACCTTTTTAAAGACATAATTGCCCCGCCGTCCACATTTGCTAGAGAGGGTAGGACAGATCACAACAATGGGAACTCCTTGCCCCTCTCTATACAAATGCTGTCTGCTAAACGAGGCTCACCAGAGGACTCGACGCTACAATTTGTAAAGTAAAGTAGTGCAAAGCGGCACAACTCACCTTGGTTGTTAAGATAGGTGTTAACCGCCGACTGGCCGGCTCAGTTGATTGATCATCGAACAGAGGGCCAGCGTGGGAGGTCGCAGGATCAATAACTGCGGCCGACAACTGCGGATGAGATACGTGACTTGCGTGTGTACGTTTTAGAACTAGACAAAACTGGCTCTCTGTTCGGCATAATACTGTCGAATTTTATTTCATTTTCAGGATTGGGCGCTTGGAGAGTTGATAGCAGCGCCACAAATATGATGCAAGTATTATTCATTTTTGTAGTCGTATTAGGCGAGTTCATACTAGGGACGGCGTAAGAAGGCTTTAAGTATGTCCGAGTTCTATTTTGAATGTGAAAAGGGTTTATTTTAGTTTAAGTATACCTTACTTTGCAACCTTACGAAACGAGATATCTTCAGAGAAGCTGATGTACGATCTCAAGGCTAGTTTTATCCCTTGCGATGCGTACTTGAGCAAATCAAAACGCGATAAGGCGATAGGACGTGAAGTAAGTCTCAAGGTGACTTTATTTTCTGTCGTACTTATGGCCTACTTTGACCCCAGTATCAACTCGCCTATTGAGAGTACTTGGGTAGTTTTATCACTCAGTATGCGGACATAACAGTAAAATTTGTAAAATAACAGCGAGAGGAACGCAAACAACTATACAACCTACATCTGAAAGCAATAGATGAGATCAGCGCTCTAATCTGATTCAATAAAAGATCCCTCCTCTGTAAGTCTCCTATGCAGACTCTGCTTTGGCCTGTTGTCTGTAGGTTGGGAAGACGCTGCAAAGGATATCACGGATGGCAGGGGGTGGTTCAGCGTAAATGTCTCTGAATAATCAACTGGATCACGGCTAATCGTTAAATTGTGATTTATTCGATCAAAGAGAAAAGTACATTACATATTTTGTGAAAACTATTATCATGGGTTTTACGAAACTGAACTATACACAATTGTGAATTTCACAAATTAAGACCACTTACTTCTGCGAAGATATCCAGTCGATTCATATAAATATCTCAGCACAGGTTAGCAACGGGTAACCAAATAACTGTTCGTATCAAAACAACTTGAACGGCACAGAAAAAAACACTATCCGACTGGCAAACCGCTAGGATCACGAGGTTAAAACTCTAAATGTCAATCACGAATCAACTATACACCGGAAATCACCAATCTGCTTAATTATGCAAAAAATCAAATTAATGAAATCAAAGCCTGGTTTTCACGCTTATGCTTAGTGAAAACGAACGCCGACATAACCATCAAAACCAACCACGGCCTCCGCCATCAGTTTTGTTCAAATGCTCAGACGCAGAAAATCAGGAACGAGTGCTTTAATTGGCCAGACACGGCCAGACGTAGCACATTTCCTTGTGCTTGCGTTACGTCCCGTTTTCACACAACAAAAGCGAACGCAAGCATAAACGCAAGCACAAGGTAAGGGAAAATTTTCGATCCTTGCGCCTGTGTTTATGCTTGCTTCAACCCCGTTTTCAAGGTGGAATAAGTGGTCTTATGCTTTGCGCTGGGGATTGTGTCGCTAGGTTAAACCAGTCTTAATAGGCGGAAACGCCCACTGACAAAAAAACAGAGGGCCTTGTGCTATTTGGTTTTTTGTTTTGCCGTTTTCTCTCACGTGGCCATGGACTATTACAGAATTTTTTTTGAAATTCAGAAATGACCGCGTTATTACCCTCCTTGCGGTTAGAAAAATTGAACAGCCGGTTGGATGAATCGTTCGGAGCCAGTGTTTATCATTAAACTTCCCATGTGATAAATCCCATGTGAATGCTCTTACTAGCCTTCTTGTTAAATAAGCATCGAATCGAGCGCTTCATCAATCTCAATTCCCATGGTGGGCGATGGTTCTTTCATATAACGCCTATGATTGGCCGGGATGGTCTTTTTTCGCGGGAAAATGAATCTACAAAAAGCCCAGTGTGTGAAAACGCCGTCTCATATATATGTCGAGTCTGTTGAAAAATCCTGGTTATAGGCTTCTATTCAATTCCTAATTCCTTTCGACACTCACTTGAAAACCCAACATCATTGCGTAAAGTACAGAAGAAGACTTTGTATAGAGAAAAAAATCCCCACCTTCATCCCTTTCCACCTCTTTCTCATTTGCGTCTGACATTAACAATGAACTTAATTTACCGTATTTACCCGATTAAACGCCTCCCTCGACTAAACGCCGCAGATGGAATGAAAAGAACCAATAAACGCCGCCCTCGAATAAACGCCGCACCCATCAGAAGGGTAAGGCATTTATTTGAGGATTGTAAGAAAAAAAGTACACATTTAATTTTCTGAACGCTGATCACAAGCCAGCCAATTACTGGTCCATCTCAGCAAAAAAGCGAGACACTGGAACTTGAAACGTCTTTCTGTTTTAAATAACATTTACAAATGATCTACCGTAATTGTCGTCAGTGTTTCAACAAATATGATTTCAAATAAACGCCGCCCCCATGAATAAACGCCGCATAAGACACGCTCAAAATTGAATAGACGCCGCGGCGTTTAATCGAGTAAATACGGTAAGCGTCAACTGTATTTAGCGCTGGGGTACTAATTGGGAGGGGGGGAAGGGACAGAATCAACTCATAGGTTTATTTTTGAGGGGGGGGGGGGGGGTAAAAGAGGGAGAGGGGAAAAACACCCCGGGGTAGAGTAGAGAACCAACAAACTCAACCCACATATGACGCCGAGCCTGAGAAACGGACCAAGGCTACATTGGTGTGAGGCGTGTTATCCCAGTACTGCGCCAGTCCTGCTCCTTGTGAATTCTAGTCTTTGTTCTCACACTTTTCTTCGTTATTTTCACAGGAATCTTATTCGTCGTTTAAACATCTCAACCGTAAATTGGGATTATCAATACCCAAGCTTCATTGAATCTCGTGGTATTTTTTCCAACAACACCGAGACGATAAAACAGAAGGCCTTTCCCACTCTGAACAAGGGGAGATTCAAGAATATGACGAGTAATGAAATGACAAGCTATGCCTTCCGAGACGATCATGTATCAACAGCGTGGCTTTTTCCATCTGTTGACTCTTACATGTCCTACTATCTTAGTCCGGAGGCCGCAGAATTTCTTTCAGAATTGTTTGGTTATAAAGGGGATTATACAGCGTTCATAAACCCTACGGCATACATTGAATTCTTGAAGAAGTTATTCTCGGAACTGTCAGATGTAAATCATCGACCAGTAAATGGCATGTCCGAAATTGTAGAAGCACTTGTAACCTCCGCAGGAAACTACGGAGCTAAACTGTATGCTGGAAGACCAGTGGTTTCGATCGAAAAGAAGGAGGAAAAGTTCATTGTAAGAACAGAGAACGTCACTGTCTCTGCCCAGAAGGTCGTTATTGCCACTCATCCAGCAGCCTTCAGAAGAATTGGAGGACAGATATCCGAAGAAATTCAACGTGATCCAATCTTCCAGTCAATAAAGACACAGACTGCGTTCAAAGGAGCAGCGGTTTACCGCGAGGCTTGGTGGAAAGATACTGGGAATGAGACATCAAACTTCAGCCTGAAACCGAGGCAGAAATTCATCTCCAACAGCAATTGCTTAGGAACGACTTTGCCTTATGGGTAATTGTTGACTTGTTAAAATGTAGCGATCGTTTGCGAATCTCAAGCTGTAATTGATCAAAAGCTATCCAAATGGCTTTCCGTCATCGAATACCCTTAATCCCGTAAAATACTAGGAACTTTCCTATAATTTTGTAGTAACAAATTTCCCTTCGCTCCTGGCTTCGAATATCCATAAGCACTTCCCAGGTTAATTTTTGCTTATGTTCTGTTTTTACGTTTATTTTCAAGGGCATATGAAAGACGTTCTTTTCAATCTCGTACACGCGTCACAATGTGGGTAAAATATTCTAAAAATAAATTGGTAAGAGCGGTTTTGGAGAAAAAATACAGAATGTAAGATTCTCTGTAGAATGTTCGCGTTGTCGTCAAAACCTCAAATTTGGTCAAATTTGGTCGTTCTGCAGATTACCGCAAAAAGGTGTGCCTGTTAGTTTCTAAATTTTATCCAGTTCTATTTCCTTTTTCAGAGGAAGAGGACCCAGTGGGGAAGCAGTTCTTGGTACAATGTATATGGATGGTTATTGCAGCCGAAAATGGGGAGATATTTTAAGGATTTCAAAATCTGACGTGGACAGAGAATTGAAGCGAGCTCTTGAGTACAAGTTTAAGAGAAAAGTGCCAGACCCTCTAGCAACAGTTTACCAATATTGGGATGAAGGGGCCTGGTAAGTCTGTGGTTTCCCCGGTGCGCATTTTGTCTTATTCCTGCACAAGTTAACATCCACTGGGGTTGTCTTGGGAGGACGGCTTTCTTGGCACGAGGACGGCTTTGAGGATGAGAAAAAGTGTTAAATGAAATTTTTTAAAGTGCGGGTTATAGACGAAAAGTAGAAGTGATCTCACGCTTTCACTGGACAATTTAAGCAATTGTAGACACCTGAAAAATTCAGGTGGTTACAACGAGAGTCCAACCCATGACCTCTGCAATGCCGTTGGATTGCTTTACCAACTGAGGTATGAAGCTACTCGGTTGGAAGCAAGTCAATTTGTTGGGCTCATGTGTTCTCGTGAAAGGACTTGATGAATAAAATTTAAAGCGCGGGTTATGAAAGGTAGACGTAATCGAGGGTTGTCCAATACTCCGACATAATGAGATTCATGGCACTTCACAATAGACATCACAAAGTTTAATTAATGGGCCGTCACTGTCATGGTTTTCATTATTTCGGGACATCTGGGGTGGCTTTATATCTTAACCTCCATTCTAGACATGAGAGAGAGAGAGAGAGCTTCGGTTGCATGTTAAGGCCCCTGAGGAAGGCAAATGCCGAAACGCATCAGGTCTTATATATGTTACAGGTTGAAATTAAATTCAGGTCCATTTAAATCAAACTAGGTAAATTTAATTAACCTAGGTTATTTATCAACTGTTTGAAAAGGGATTTTCGTTATGGGGTGTGGTTGAAAAAAAGGGGCACGGTTTTTTTAGTGGGGTTAAAAACAAAACAAAAAACAAAAAAATCGCCTTTCCCTCCTCCCACTTTCCTCTCTATTCTCTCCCTTGTGGTCCCTATTCCTCTTAACCCTACATCCTCTGGTCCATTCGTCATACCTACCACTACTTTACATACCCATTCAATTCCAATGTTTACATGAGAGAAAGAAATCGCTTTGAACTGCAGGTTGAGTCTTCAACCGGGCACCTCTGGCATCCCTTAGCATTGAGTCCTTAGCCGCTGTTACATAATCAGCTTAGAAGTGTTTAGGTGATCCAATTTATTCTGTCACCTCTCAGGTGTTGTCGTAGCATGGACTAGAGCGTTGTTGATTAGTCTGCATTGTCCTGAAAACCGTAATATATGCAGAGACATTAGTTTTTAGAACTTTCTAGATTTGCATAAGTATAAAAAACTTGCGCGTTTAGCTCGGTGTGTATAATATTTAGTGTGTGCTCAAGGAATAAAGTCGTGCTGCCAACCGGAGTAGTTAACAGCCGCAACTAACCGCTAAACCACACAGGACTTGGGCAAGCAGACGTCATTAATACTTTTCTCGTGGTGCAAGAGGGCCCAGACTCTTCTCGGTCATAGTAAATTATGCAAAAGTTTACTCGTGCGCAATGCGTGGTTCTGTACGGTTCGTAAAATGGCTAACACAAGTTGTGTTGATTCAGAGATATTCTACCAAAAGTTGGGTGAAGTTAAAGCTTCCAAAAAGCCAAAACCAAGCAAAATAACTTCTTTTATTGACGACAACTTTTACAACGATGCAGTGACGTGGTTAGAAACACGTAATGAAGATAGCAAGGACAGAACAAATCTGACCACAGGTAACCCAGGCTCACTGTGTGTAGGTAAATATAGAGAACATATGAGACGAAGTTTAGGTCTGAAAATTTGCTAGAAAATGGAAATAAAAATCGATAAAACTTACCATGTGGTGAGCTGTTGTTGTCTTTAATACGTTCACGAAGTTTCGGGGAAAATGGTCCCCGTTCACCTTCCTTCATAATATCGTGACAAGGTAGGAGACGGAAGCCAGCTTATGGACTCCGATCGACCCAAAACAAGCACGATTTTTTCCGCGAAAATCGAATCCAGTCGCTAAATAAACACGCCAGGCTCGAGGAACATGAATTTCTCTAAACCACGAATCCACTGAAGCATCTCCAGGTAGCAACGCGAAGCCACCAGACTCCGTAAAACTTGTAAGTTTACCTGCTAAAATGGCGGCCACAAAGCGTTGTACTCGCGAAGTGTCCAATTCAAAATGGCACTGAACTCTAGACGCCTGGTGACGAGTTTAATAAGTTCTGGAGGGAGGGGAGTCCCAACTTGCTAAAAAAAAAACTCACTGAGCAATCTGGGACTCCCCTCCCCGCAGGGGGACTTATCATACTCGTCACCAGGCGTTTTGAATTGGACACTTCGCGAGTACAACGCTTTCTGGCCGCCATTTTAGCAGGTTAACTTACAAGTTTTACGGAGTCTGGTGGCTTCGCGTTGCTACCTGGAGATGCTTCAGTGGATTCATGGTTTAGAGAAATTCATGTTCCACGAGCCTGGCGTGTTTATTTAGCGACTGGATTCGATTTTCACGAAAAAAATCGTGCTTGTTTTGGGTCGATCGGAGTCCATAAGCTGGCTTCCGTCTCCTACCTTGTCACTATACTATGAAGGAAGGTGAACGGGGACCATTTTCCCCGAAACTTCGTGTACGTATTAAAGACAACAACAGCTCACCACATGGTAAGTTTTATCGATTTTTATTTCCATTTTCTAGCAAATTTTCAGACCTAAACTTCGCCTCATATGTTCTCTATATTTACCTACACACAGTGAGCCTGGGTCACCTGTGATCTGACAAGTCAAGACGTAGCAATTATCAAAAGAAAAGGATGGAAATTTGGAGTGTGGCAAAATATTATCCAAGAACGGAGAAGAAATTTTTCAAAAATGTCAACTATACCAAGTTCTTTGCCAAAGAATAATGCATACAAAGGAAGAGACAAGATGGACAAGTATATCAAGCGAAACTACGAATCAGTAGTATCCCAAGAACTAATACAACTCTTTGTGTCGCTCTGCTCGATACACAAAGAACAAAAGTCGATCACCAGCAGGCAACAACAGCCTGTGATAGCCCCTATTCAAGCAAGAGAATTCCTAACACATTTGAAAATGGACCTAATGGACCTTAGAAACTTACCATGTACATGTTCATGCCATCGCAAACACAGCTGGATTCTCCACATGATTGATCATTTCATAAAATATTCAGAAGAAGAACCTAAACGTGCTTGTTATTCACTTATCAAGTCAACAAAGGAGATAAGGACACCTCAACATGGAAAAGCAACAAACACACAAAGAAAATACAACAAGCAAATCCAATACCATTTCTTTCCAAGTCAACAACTTTGTCAAAATAAAAATTAATTGAGTGGACAAAAGTCCATTACAACCAAACACACTTCTTGGTAAAGTAATTGAAAAAGAACATGGATTTATGAAAGTTGTAACCAAATTTGGAATTATTAACACTTGGATTGCATGCACACCAAACAGACTACAAATTACTGAAGACATGAATGTGTTATTAGACACAGCTAAAACAATAAGTTTCACTGCCGCATGCAAAAAGGCACTTGACCAGTGACACATGTACAAGAGGTGCAAAAACAAAGAAATGACTTCTCATTGTTCAACTACCGTCAACTACATGCAATTAATGACTGTTTAATAAAGGTTACAAACTTTGTGGACTACCAGAAAAAAAAATCTTTGAATTTGATTGTTGAAGTACTTATAACCACAATGGGGTTTTATACTGAATTACATTTGTACAAGTAACTGTACATCATTCAATAATCTACCTTCTAAAAAGTCAATTGTCTTTTTCCTTCCAAAAGCCAGAAAAATATATAAAAGATAAAGGTAATTCGTATTAAACAAGGTTTTGTTTTTCTGCTGCTCTAAGATAAAAAAAAAAAGCAGAATTACTTATCATGCACAGTATGCCTAACCCCAACCTTAATGCTAACCATTTAAAATCAGTGCTTAGACTTAATAACAACCAAAGGCGTTTTTACAGACTAACTCATGAAAAACGTACGCCAACTACATCTCCTTACTGATTTACTTACCGACTCAGAGTTTCATGTTTTTAACACCATCTTCAGGCTACAATGATCTCAATTAATGCGCATTACTCGGTATCTATAGAATTCCCTAAAGGGGAAGCTCATATGCATTACTTCACATTGTGTAGTAGGAACTTATTTCTATGACGACATTTAGAGATTAATTCAGTTCTTTTGTTTAGCAGGAGTTTTGGATCAGCTCTGACAATGGCCACTTTTTCGGATAGGCAAAGGTCACACTTGTATGGTGATGCAAATGACAAGCTCTTCCCTACGCTTCTTCTGGGGAAGGACGGTGGCGTTTCGGATCCGAAGCGGGCTTTTCGTGCTACTTGTTCATAATATTGTTCGAAATTCTTTTGTCTTACCCCTTCAATTTTTTTCCTCTGGTAGGCATTTTCAGAAGCCAGGTTTCAATTACACCCTTGCAGACGTGAGTAACTGGGCAAAACGTCCGCTTCCAGGAAGAGATATATTTGTCATCGGAGATGCTTACAGTTTCCTAAGGGGATGGACAGAGGGCGCAATTTTGTCGGCCAACAATGCGTTATTTGAAGGATGGGGAATTCCGGAAGGGTGGTCTTTAAGGAGAAGCATCCAATTCGAAGCTGCATGGAAGAAACGTTTGATGGATTCTACGAAAGATTTGGCGAGCCATTAGGGTACTTGATTCGTGAGCTTCGTGAGAACTTATTCGGCGGTCGCGGCAAGGACATTTAGCAAGGAATCATTAAATTTAGCCGTTGAGGTGTAGTGAGTTATTACACAGGCACTCATCACTGACGCGTCGCCAAATACACAAAAACGCCATGTTAGCCCAAATACGGAAATAAACAAAAAACGTCCAAACAATAGGCCTCTTTCAAAAATACCGTAATACCCTTTGTTTTCCCTCTAAAATTTTGCATATGCATTGCTTTTAGTTTCTCTTGAAAAAATAAAAACAGTGCTCGTGCAGAATTTTGGAGGGAAAACAAAGAGTAGTAATAGCCTATAGCTAACAATTGTTAACAATGGTTTGTGCGCTATATGTGGGCTAGCATGAATTACTGCTCCTTATTTGGCGACGTGTTAGTGACTAGGGGAAATCATGCACCGTCCGAAAAACCCATCAAATCACCCGAGACAATACAGAATATAAAAGGTAATCAAACTACTCATTTGACTCTCAGCAAAACGCATTTTGACGAAGAAAGGCTGCGATTTGTAGTTTTTATGAAACATTTTCAATAATCAGTTGAATCAAGCTGAGATCGACCGTTGCAAATTACAGTAAAAGTATGAGATCAACAACCGTATCAAATATCGTGACGTCAGGCGGCCTCGAATCCCTAGGGTCGTTTGACTGTGGTCATTTTTGGTGCTTTTAGTGTCAAGGGTTGTTTTGTGTTCTTTAATTTGAGTGAACTCATTTTAGTGCCAATTGAATAAATGTTTGGAGATGTTAAAAAGTAACTAGTTTAATTAATTAACTCTGACTGTTTCCCAGCAGCGCGTTGTGAATCAATTTACTGAGTTTTTGCAGACCTGAGGTTGTTCTGTTGTTGC
>OX421453.1:16226779-16229279 GCA_949126865.1 Montipora capitata
AGGTCGAGGAGATTATTAAGAGAATCGATATCTTCTTTCCTTTCTAATAAATTACAAGAAACAACAACATGGGTCCAAATTTGTAACAAAAGTGCAATATTTACAAATGCATGTTTCCAAGTTTACAGCGGCAGCGGTCGCTGCTCATGCTTTTACAACCGTCAACCTGGTTTGATGCCGGTTGAAAAAGTAGAGCAGGCGTATTTTAGTGGTTATGGGCTAAGCATTTTTTGACCGCCATCTTGAATTTCTGAGGCAGAGGAAGCTTGGGGAGAGGACTAAATTGCCACCAAGGGGGTAGGTCAGAGGCAGAAGAGGTGAGGGGGGAAGGGGAGGGGAAAGAAAAAAGATCTCTCGTCCCATCCCCTCCCAACGTCCATCCAACATGGCGGCTCGATATTTCGCTCAGAGAACGGATGAGCCTCACCTAAACTGCATGCTTGCAAAAACGAAAATCGTGTTTTTCTTGGCGACAATTTCTGCCTGATTTGATTACTTTGACCATGACAACACAAGAAGACAGCTGCCTCTAAGCCGGGCAAAATTTGGCTTCTCTCACCGATTGGCTGAAAACCGTAGAACTCTGTTTTTGAACAAGTCACTCAGCCATTTTTTTTCCATTTTACATATATTTTTTGCATAGTTCATGTAAACTGACCTGTCTAGGGTCTTTCTACAGGTACTGGAAAGCATTGTGTTTTTGTTCACTTGGGATTCGTCTTTATTTGGAGTTGTTTTGTTTCTGTCTTTTGTTCTAGGTAATTTCTGCTCGGGTACTTGCAGACGCTGCTTGGAAGATATCATTCATTCGTTTTACAAAAACCTTAGTTAAAGAACCACCAAAACCAGTCATTGTTATCTCTCAAGAAATAATTCCTCTTTTAAACTTTCTCCTTAATTAAGCCCGTAAATTTCTGGGTGAATAGCAGCTCTCGTAATGTATAATTGACCGAATGAATAAATGGCGGCCAAAAATGTATTCTTTTTGTTTATGTGCTAATGAGACTCACTAGCCTCGCTGTCAATCAACATTTCTTTTGTATTTTGTCCATGCAAACGAGGCTAGTGAGGCTAATTAGCACGCAAACAAAAGAATGTTTTTTGGCCGCCATTTACGAAACAACAAAAGACTAAACAATTGAAACAATGACAAAACAATAAAAGCTGTTTACAATACCAAACAATGGCATGTCGAGAACGTTTTACACAGAGGATCGTGAACGAGAATTTTCCGCGGCCGGTATTGGACCACTATCCGCATAAATGACGCCCAACCTACCGTTCTTTGTATTTATAAGCTTGAACTGAGGCTAGAAAGGTTTCTTAGCAAACAAACAAAATAATATTTAACCACGCCATTCAGTTATTTCTTAGGGGCAAACTTTCTCGATTATAGATCACCCGGCATGCGTAGCGATCGATTTTGGTAATTCATTTACACAGTAATTATCACTTTATATTAAACAAAGATCCAAAGCGCGTTTCAACCTTTCCCTGGGGTGCAAAGTTAACTCATCATTGAAGGAGAAGACACCTGTCAATTTTAAGCTCGATATGTTTTGCTAGCCTCCAAAAAACACGCAATAATTGGCATTGTTTGCGTTTGTATGGTTGTTGTGGTAGCGACAAATTCTTACATCAAGTTCTGCCTTTTTCCAAACGCTGCAGCTAATACTCGACTGAGCATTCTTAAAATGCCAATATCACTCAGATCGCATATTTTGCAAGAAAACAATCCAAACAAATTTACTTACCTCAGAATGACCGCCTGCTGTAAGCGTCTTCTTGCACTTCTCACACCTCAAGCACGGCCTGTGCCAATCTTTACCCAAAGAAGTCACTCTCTCGGCTAAAACAAGAAATAGTAAATAAAGGACAAGGCATTTATAGTTCTTGCCCAGATTGCATATTTTTGTAAAATTTAGCATGATAACAACAATTGCAATACGTCTGTTTGATATGCTTTGACAGAAGTCCCAGCTGCACCGCTATTTTGTCACTCCAATCTTTAGGTTGTGGATAAGGAAGGTCATAAATCTTCTGCAAGAAGATTTCGTAAGCTTTCGCGAACATTGGTGAAATAAATATAATCAGATCCTCGCCAATGACCTCTACAGCTTGTCGTCACTTTCTCATGTGATAGCCTGAATTTAAATTCATTTGAGAAATTATTTAGCAAATCAACTCCTTAAAGCTTTGAAAAGCTATATAAAGATGAACTAACTCGGGTTATTTTATAATCGATCCCGAAAAGGAAACAGGTAAAAATGAAAATTAGCTTAATTAAATTTATGATATGCTTCGCTCGTCTCTTTCTGCAGTCTAAATCGTTTGCAGACGAACTAACTGTCGATAAGTAGTTTCTATTAACCGCGAAAGCGTTCTCAATTACATTCTACGAAGGACGTGATTAACACTGATACAACTTGGCAGCGTACTCACCAAAATACACCTCTTTATTGCAGTTTGGACACTTGGGCATAGCAGACCAAAATTTTAG
>OX421453.1:16234279-16244279 GCA_949126865.1 Montipora capitata
TCGTTTGTTTTTTCATTTTACAAACCGTCATAATATTGATACCTTTTGTTATGAAAAGAAATAGGACCTCGTGTTTCTTTGTTTGCTTTGTTTCAAGAATATATGTAACAAGTTACAACATAGGAGACCACACTAAGGCATCAGAATTTTAAACAGCAATGAAATGTACAAACAAAAATCGTACATTTTATTAAAATTGCATTTTGAAAAGCACACAACAGATTTGAGAGTATTTTTAGCAGTAATTTCAGTAGTTTCCAGTCCCTTAGACGGAGTAAAATACTAAGTCTGGCCGGTTTAGGCCGGTTCGGACGCAAAATGGTTAAAACGGGGACATGGTTTTTTAGTGAGTGATTAAACTCGGTGACAAGCAGAAATTTACCTTCAATCGACCACAAACACAACTGGCTCAGGAATTGACCAATGAGGAATCTCAAGGAGATCCCAGTTGTTGTTGTTGTTGTCACTGACTTTTCTTTCGACAAACCAAGAAATAACCCAACTCCAAGTAAGAGCACACAATTCCATGTTACACAAAACGTTTCATCTTTTATACTCAATATTATAAAAGTCTATTCACAAAGAATAAAATATTTTACATTGCTTCAAAAGGAGAAGCTTCCAATAAAATTATACATTCCACTGGATAATAAACATTGTGAAATAACTCCCTTTTAAAAGAGGTATCCCGAATATTGATCAGTTATCTTATTTTCAGAATCTTACGTTCTTGAGAAATGCTGAAGTCACCGAAATACAAATGAGGCTTCAGATGATGTGACATGTTAAGAGGTTGCATTGTCTGGAAAAGGAGTTTCGTGCAGTAAGATCCAGTTTGAAAGCAATCTACCCCTCAATGCGTGCTTTAAAATACCAGAAATCATTTGAATAAACAGCAAAAAGACTCTTATTAATATTTTCACAGACCTAGAATAGGGGAACTTTCTTACAACGCCACTCACTACTCTTGGCTGGAAAGATGGATTCCTAATTTCTCCTGTCCTTCCAACTGAACAAGACAATTTAGGAAAAGCAAGTTGTCCATCAACCAGATTTATCAAATCCTGAAGACAAGATAACTTTAGCAAATACATGAATATGTTACACTGAGCAGGTCTTACCAGTTAAATTAATTTTCCTTTGTGTTAACATCTGTTCTAAATTATCAGCTGCAAAATAAGCAATTCATTTGTGGCCATATGCACTTGTTATTAAAATAATATTATTTAAATCAAATTCTGCAGCTCCGTCATTATTTTAGGTGTTAATTCTCTGAAATATACTGTTTTAAAGTAAAATCCTTACTTGGTAGTTAAATAAGTCTCTACAGATGAGTAAAACCTCATTGTATCAATGGCAATAACCTGCTTTACTTTCCTCTTAATAAGACCTGGTCAGTTGACAAGCTGGAATAAATTCAAAGTGTAAAAAACCATACAACTATCGTTGTTTATTTTTAAAATTTGTTCCTTCCACGAAAGTAGACTACCTTTCATGACATCATAAAATCCAAACTCATGGAGCCAAATAACTTCAATATTATTTGAAAACAATTTAACACTCAGAGGTTATGTCCAGCTTTTTAAATTAAAATTAAAAATGAAGGATATGAATAACACTAATTTTAAAACATCTATTGTTTTTAAGAGTGGAATATTCTTCCCCCCCTGAAATCAACGATGTTCTCCTCAGTCGCCTTCTATTCACTTTGAAAGACAAAAGTTGGTCTTAGTTTGATCCATGATGGAGCAATGAAGTGGAATGGGTGCGATTCCAGGTTGACGTCACAAATTACTTAGCAAGAACTATTCCAATGCAAAGCAGCTTGTGATGTGAATCCAGTATTAAACCTATTCCTCTTCTTTGCATGGTCAAAGATCAAGTTACAACTAGTTTTTACTTTTGGCAGCCTCTAAAACAGTGATTTTGAAGGGGACGATTAGACAAACAAAAGATTTAGTTTTAGACAGGTGCAGAGAATAATCAAGTGAAAAAGTTTTTTTTTTTTGAGTTAACAGACACAACAGAAATATTAATAGAAAGAAATACAAGTATACACCTTTTCTTCGGCTATTTGGTTACTTGTTATTACCAGGAGCCAGGTACAGTGCAATTAGCATTCTTAGGATATCTCGTTTTTTTAGAAAACTTAAATTAGGTCCAAAAATACCCCCTTCTTCGCTTTAAGTTGAACCCAAACAAGGTAAGTAAAACTGAGGAAAAACATAAGAAACACAAGAAAGTTGATGCTCCAGGTTAGTTTTTTTTTTTTTGGGGGGGGGGGGGGGGAATTAAGGCTTGGCCAAATACTTAAAAACGCTGCAATTTGCTTTGTTAAAACTATTTAACCAATCATGAATGGCTGAAACTTACTAGTATCCTTGTCGTCACCTTAGAATCATTATAATAATTATTATTGCTGCAAAAATAATTATCTTGTTAAAAATGTGATAAATAATCATTTATTATTTCAGGACCGTTTTAAAATGGACAAACAAAGCACAAAATGGAGTTTGTGAAAAGATACTAACAAGCAATTACTGCTCTATGTTTATGGAATCACTCAAAATTCATAAGTGTGATAGCCAATTGAAATTTATGTAGAGTTTAGCATTTACTCTAATTTGCATTCTGTATCTTAATTAAAGAATGAACATTCTCTTATTTAGATACAGAATTTCAAAACACTTCATAACAAAGATCCATTATATGCAGTTTTCTACTGAACCCTCTATAATTATATGCCAGTTCTCAAAACATGGAAGCACAAAAAGTTCTCTTAGTCCAAAGTGTAATAAATTATTAAAAATTATCATATTTCAATTTGTATCATATTTGCAATGCAACAATAATAATATTATAATGATTACGAACAACCCAAATAATAATAAATTTTTTAGACATAGAACCTATGGCTATCATTAAATTGCTTTGACTTAACTTGTGCCATAATTTTGTGAGATGCAACCATAGCACAACTTTCTATTAAAATAGCCTCTTAATGATAAAATTTGTACTTTACAATAATTACTAATGGTAATAATAAATGCTATGAAGTGGGAGTGGTAGAGCTTGTTGTCGTAATCATTGAGGGACTGCCATCAATGTTGGCATCAATGTTCTCGCTCTCTAAATTCCCGGTGTTATCGGATGGAGATATGTCCTGTTCTGATCCACCAGCTAAAAATCTAACACACTTCTTTTTCCGCCTGGAAAGAAACAGAAAGTCATTAAAACAATGTTGATCTGAGAAATAATATTTTGAAGGTGCAACAAATTACCCCAACTGCGACCCATAACAATATTATTTCTCCACATCAAATGGGCCCTTTGCAGGATAGTGATCACATGGTACAAATCCGCAATACTGGGACGCAAATTGCGCACTGGGACATCTAAAACAAAGGCTAGTTAATCTAAATTTTCTTTGTTTTAGATGTCCCAGTGGGCAATTTGCGTCCCGGTACATGGCGGATTTGTACCATGTGATCACTATCCTGCAAAGGGCCCGTTGGGTGAAAAATGGCCTACCTAGTTTTTCTCGGAATTTCAAAGTATTATGTTTCTCAAACTATCACAGTATTATCAACCAGGTAAAACCCTTCACTTTGAGAAGATGGTTGTTTGTTGCATGTTCAACTGATGTGTTCCTATTACACGATCCAACGCTCTAATAATCATTGGCTCCAAAATCAGCTTAAAGCTTGAAATAGGAACTGCGGAGTTGTGCTTTTCTTATTGAATCAGTCCTACATGTATTATCCCTGTTCCAAAATGGACACCACTTAAATCATTTTTAAGGTTAATTAGCCTGCATTCTCTGCCTCAAAATTCAAAACACTAAAACATGGCAGCCATTTTGAAGTAAGGTGAACAGCTGTATATGACAATAATGGGAAGCTTGAGTGCTCAAAACTTTACCACCAATCTTTCCTATAATAATTAATTACATTATTGTACTGGAGTCTAGAAAGAAGGATAGATTCCCTTACCTACAAGGCTTACACCATTCGTGTTGCCTATCAAGACCATATCTTGCTCGACACTTCTTTGGATTTGTTATCTCTGCTGAAAACAATGAACGAACAATGTACATTACTTTTTTGTCTCAGTGGCTTGGCATGTTACACATGTTGATTTTATTGGTTCACTCTTCACTAAACACTGTTTGCAGAGGTCTGTTATGTCAGAACAAAAAGAAAAGATGTCTAGTCTGTTCCCATACTTGCAAGGTTGAAGAAAAGGACAACTATTGTATCCATCTGGAACCACTACTTTTCACATATTTTATGCAAGTGCGACGAAAAAAGTCCACATTTCACAGACTTCTTGACCACTCAACAAAGAATCACAGCCTTCAGGGCAAAGAGTGGAATACTGCTCACACATGTCCCTAGCTCAGTGCGAGGGATTTGTATGGGAAGACAACACCTGAGACCTGAGAAGATACCATAAAGAGTCGTGTATAAGCCGCACCCCAAACTTTCAAGCATGATTTTGGAAAAAATAAGAACTCCAAAAAAGCACTCTTGTAAAAAAGTTGGATGTTTGTTGTATTTACATTGACATTAATAAGTTAATCAACTCTGAGAATACCTTTTAAAGTGGTACTATGATCAAATTTGTACCCCTTGATTTTTTGAGTGTATCACATAGAATTCCATAAAAGAACAAAAACGCCATTTACCGTTTGCAAATATCTGCCTTGGTTCTGGAGATATTTAAGTTTGAAAAATGGGAAAAATATGCAAATGAGATGACTGATGATGTCATACACTCAACCCAATACTATCTTGAGTATATGAATAGAGCTAACTTGGCCAATTTGCAGCACAGACCATTGAAACTTGGTAGTCTAATAGTTCTACAGGAAACACACCTATGACTATGAAAAATTCTGTTCCCATGGCAACTCACTCTTTTCCAGTCCCCACCCACTTGATTTCAATATGTTAGTGATTTTCAGCTTGAAAAATGTTAAACAAGGCCACAAATTCGAGCTAACATATTTATATGCTTGCTGGATCATGCATATGAAGTGCTGTTAGCAAATGTCAAAATGGAATGCCAAAGGTGGCCAGGAAAGCTTTTAATATGGGGGAGGTCTGGAACCCAGTATGATGCCATGGTAACAGAACTGTTAAGCTCATATTGTGGAGAACATTTAGTAGAATCTTACTGCAAAAAACCAAAAATTTCTGATACAAATTGGCTGAGATATCTCTTTTCATCATATTTGAACAAAATTTGGTTGAGTGTATGACGTCATCACTTGGCTAATTTGCATATTATAAAAACTGGAATATCTCTGGAACGAAAAGAGATATTTGAAAAAAGTAAACATTTTTCTTCTCACGCAGACTACTTGTTTATGTTTCAAAATGGCTTAGATAGGAAAGATGTGATTTTCATCATAGTACCACTTTAAAAGCTTCTTTTTAATCAATTTCCCTATTCCCTGTGACTGACAACAGTCGCCTTCATTGCTTAAGCCCACAGTTGGAATGAAATAGATAGAATTTGCACGAAAAAAGCGCAGGAGAATGATGCAAAGCGTTTGCTTGGCAACCACGCAGTCATTTAACGAGGGAAGTCTGGACATGGAAATGTGTGCTTTCACATAAGTTGTGCGTGGATATCCTGTTTATCAAGACATATGGAAGCTATCGATTGGCGAAAAACGCAATGAAACGGTTGGCTATTTGAGTTGCGAGTTCTCCCAAAAAGCGGGGTATTTTCTTGCACATAGTGGAGAAATCAGTGTTGAGGTGATCAGTCATAAACAACATTGTAAGCAGCTGTGCGGAGAAATGGAGATTCCATGCCAGTTAGTTTAACTGCTCAAACAAAATGCAAATGAAACGCTTGAAAGAACATTTTACTACTTGCGAGCAATGTTCAGGTTTAGAACCTGAAGATGCAAACAAACTGTTCCTTTGGGAGCCACCACTTCTAACCACCGAACGCAATGATCAACATGTTTCAATATGTTTAATCTTAATACTTACTAAGGTTTTCAGTTCAATTTGTGACCCCTACAAGCCAGTTTACTCCCTCTGATAGCAATGGTCTCGTGTATAAGCCGGACCTGCGATTTTTTGCCCAAAACTTACAAGAGTCTTAAGGGTAATTTTACAAAATTGAAAAGGTCTAAATCAATTGCCATGGTGGGTCGCTTCCTTCCTGTGAGATTTTTTCCCCAGATTCGACGCAAATTGAGCTTTTATCAGTTCCTCGGTTATCAACGGTCATAATAAAATACCAAGACTGAACACTGAATTATCACAAACCCACCAAATGGAGTCAAATATTCCTGGTTAAAATGTTCCCATGGCAACAAATCCACTGTAGAATTCAAGGGCAAAGGTTTTTCTTGCATTTCAATCTGCCAGCCACGCAATTGAAGCCCTGCCAGCGACGTCAGACAGCTGTTAGTGCCCCAAACGAAACAATGAAACGATGGAAAAGAGTCTCACGACCTTTGAAGACGACAGAGCAACCGCTGAGTTTGATTTGGTAACTAGTCTTTGTTTGTGGCTTGGTAACGAGTCTTTGCTTGGAAATGTCGTCAGGGACAACAAACAAAGACTCGCTACCAAACCAAATTTGAAGGTCCCTGTGTCGCCTTCAAAGTTCGAGAGGCTGTTTTCCATCGTATTTACAGTGAGTGGGTTTGTGGTCATGGGAACATTTTAACCCGGAATATTTCACTCCATTTGGTGGGCTCATGAGAATTCAGTGTTCAGCCTTGGTATTCTATTATGACCGTTGACAACCAAGGAACTGATAATGGCTCAATTCGCGTCTAATCTGAAAAAACCTCCCAGGAAGGAAGCGACCTACAATGGCAACGAGGTTAGGCTTTTTAACTGAGAATTTTTTCGTAAAATTATCTTCTCAGGTCTCAGGTCTTGTCTTCCCATACAAATCCTTACATTCCCTCACAATGAGCTTGGGGTGCCTGTGTACTGCTATGCCATTTGACAACAATCTTATGTACAAACATTACCTTGTGATTTATCTCTCTTTCTCTTTTTCTTTTTGCCTTGTTGTGCGTAATTATCCCTTGCACTCCAGCCAGGGTAGAGTTGCATGTGAAGAGCCCGTTCCTTCCGAGCCATTTCATAGTATTTGGCTTGTTCTTGTCGGTCAAGGGCATGCCACTGAAATGCAGAGAAAAATAGAATTACCAACATAGGAACAAATGCTCTCTGGGAGATACCACAAACATGCACGCTTAAAACCCGTCAACTGTGAAATTATTCTGGAAAAAACCATTCAAATGCATTGATCAGAACATTAAACTTAGGAATCAGGGTATCCATGTCCTTACAGTAGATGTGACTAAAACAACAGCCCTTTCTTGTCAGTTGTTACATGTCCTGAGAGTTGGCCCATAGGGGTGTCAATAGGAAAGTAAGTTGGTGGAAAGGGACCACAAGAACTGAAAGCACATGCTTTTTTGCTTCCTTTTTTTTGGGGGGAGGGGGGGGGGGGGGGGGCTCAAGGCCATTTTTCTCCATATTTGACATTGGCCCTCTTGGAATACATTTTGTGCATTTTGGAGAAAGATTCTTCTGTTTTTTTCATAAATGGGGCCTATCGGCTTTGTGTTCATTGCCTCAATCTCAAATAACTGTCAAGATTTGCCAGCCACCATCTCTTTTTGCAAATCCTGGATATGGCCACAGTTCAACCCATGACCTGCTCCACAGTAGTACAATGCTTTACTTACTGCTCTGACCAATCAATGCAGAATTATCTGTTCTAAGTATGCAACATAAATTAATATGACTGGAAGAATTAATGATCTGTCACGACAATGCAAAGCGTTTTCTTTTGCTTCTTTGAGTCCTTGGTAATGAAATTAAAAACTACTGCAGAACACCATTCATTGAGCAATATTCAAGTTCAGCCTCTTTTTCCAAAGCATGTCCACATTCAGGGATGGCACTAGGATTTTTCAATCTGGGTCCTGGGACCCGCATGTTTAGCCAAATTGGGGTCCCAAGCTTTTTTTGGGGGTCCCAAAATCTTGGTGACTCTCTGCGAGAAAAAGAGAGTAACCAACTTGGAATTAATATTGACGAATATGCACAATTATGCATAGGACCGGCCGACAAAGGCTTTTTCTGGAGCCATTACATTCATTCCTGGACAAGAACTCTGTTAATGAAAGCACCCTTCCCAAGGGTTTACGCATCACTGGTTTCCTCCCTTAGGAGCAACAAACAGTGACGTCTTTTGCTATATTTGCATTCAGTGACTTGCAGAGTACATTCCTCTGAAGACCGCAGAAGGCGGTCGAAAATTTAGTTTTAACCTTTTTAGATGTTTTAAACCCCCTTCTTAGAACTTTAATTATGAGCACAGATCGCTCCAACAGTTTTACAAACAACAGAATAATTTATACTGACAAATCAAAGCAAGTTGTGCGAGTTATTTAAGTCAGTGCCTTGCGTCCTGGGACGCATTAAAACTTCGATGATGCATTTTTTGGATTTTATTTGCGAAAAAATGCACGATTTCTGCGTTAATGCGATCCCTAACATTCATGTACATGAGCTAAGTCTACTTAGCTACTAATTATTCAGTTTTTAGTTCTACGAATGAAAAGTGACACAACCACCATCACAAAATTAATGTTATGCACTTGCACTTCCTTCAAGAAAGAAGCAAAAATGATCTTGAAAATGGTCTAATTTCTTTTAGTATCACCCAACTAGTGGACTAACGCAAATGCTGCATTTTGATTGGCAACGCTACTAGAGGACTATTAATAATAATCATCGAATAGCGAAAAGCGTGACACTTTCTTTCGTTATATTTCCAAATAAATATATTTTCAACTTGCATTTGCTAACTTTATTATTGCCTTTTCTGTCTGACTAGTTGGGTGATACTAAAACAATTAGACCCTTCGCCCTCAAGGGCCACGGGTCAATAGCCCATTCAGCTTCGCCTCATGGGCTATTGACAAGTAGCCCTTGCGGGCTACGGGTCTAATTGTTAACTAGCTATTAGCCGTAATTAAATTGCTTGAGCATAATATTTTTTTCTGATCAAGGACAGAACGGTTACTGCGCTTTTCATAATTCTGTAGAATCTCATCTTCAAGCGTCAACAGCCAAACTGCATTTTGGCTTACATAAATCAAACCTCCGATGCCAAGCCAAGAGTTGACCCGAAACCATGGATGCCAAAATCAATTTATACGTCTTTGACAAAACCTACCAATCATCTTTGGTTCCCATGGTATATTCATACTCAACACCGATGGAAAGTGATGGAATCTGTACGAATCTTCTTGGTAAAGAACCTCTAAAAAGATATCATAATGGTTCACATATTCAAGCTGTGACCTAAACAAAAACTGCAATTCACTTTCTGGAGGCAGAGTCAATTGATCTTCCCGGCTATGTTCAAAATAAATTTGATCAACTGATGGAAGCCAAAAAGCAGTTTGGCACTTGTCGCTTTAACAGAATTATGAAAATTACAGTAAAGACTTTTTTAGTTTGAAGATCCAAACATTTAAAGCAACAGTCAAATTTTCAACTCAAAGTGATAAAACAGTAACTGTTATTTCAAGTCTACCTAACGGATGCATACTACGTAATGATAATTCCTGTGTTCAATGAAAGAAATGTATATTTGAAGGGTGGGTCATAGACGAAAGAGACAGAGTTAATCCTCACACAAGTTCATAATTGGAAAATTTAGCAATTATGTCACTCTATACACACCTGAAAAATTCACTGTGAGTTATAGAAGCGACAGTTGCTTAAATTGTCCAGTTAAGTGCGATGATCACTTCATTGAATCATATTTCGTCTATAACTCACACTTCAAATATACATTTATTTCATTCATAACTCCTTTCACGGGAAGACATGAGCCCAACAGATTGACATGCTCCCAACTGAGTACACGTAACTTCATAGCTCATTTGGTAGATCATTACACCAGCATCACAGAGGTCATGGGTTAAGTCCCATTG
>OX421453.1:16246779-16266779 GCA_949126865.1 Montipora capitata
GCCACCAAGTAATAAAAGTCCATATTACACCAACAACAACTTCTCTTCATTTTACAAGTAATTTAGTTCAGCTTGTAAGTGAATACACGTTCATTTTTTACTGTTTTAATTTGCTGAGAAAATTATTCTTATCAAAAATACTTGGCTTTAAGCCAAGACCCCTTCTACGGCTTCAAATTTGCCCAAATTGAGTGAGGATTTGTGTAAAAATCGCTCGGCTTATAGCTGAATAAGTACGGTAAGCCATTGTGCTAGTGTTATCCCTGCATGAAGTAAAATTCTTTAATAAATGCAGTGGAAATCAGGGGCAGCTATCCAATTGTCCCTTTCCCTTCACGATAATGCTACCTATAGACCACTTTCATAAATGGCGACCAACTTTGCATTCTTTTGTCTTCATGTGTAATTAGACCTACTGCCCCCATTTTGAAACTACTATTCTTTTAAACCTTGTTCGTCGTAGCGAGGCTAGAAAGGTTTATTAGCATCAAAACAGAAGAATATTTTATGCTGCCGCCATTATGAAAGAGATCTATGGAGACAAGCAAGACCTTTGAAGAGAGGCTTGATATTTTGTTACATTGTTACTGCAATGATTTACTCAAGTTAAGTTCTTATAAATACCTTGCTGCCCCACATGTCGCAGGAGCTCTGCTAATTACTGTTTGATTGGGTGGTGGGGGAGGGCAACAAACAGGCCCACGTGGATCAGCTGTTAATGTTGGATGACTAAGTCTCTGGATGCCAGCTGACGTAGGTCCAACTTGGCTTGGATAACTTGGAGGATACTGCGATGATGGCTGCCCAATGATTGACGAATGAGGTTGCCTAGATGTTATACATGAAACATTTCAGCACGCTATGTTTGGATCATAATCTTTCTTCCATGCCCAGTGTTGTAAAGCACATGGCTATATTCTTTCAGATAGCAAGTGTATTACAATTGGCTAGTTTAGCGGGCCAAATTCTACAGTACAGCCCAATAAATTTGAAATTTTGATGCAACATTTCCTATCAAGTTTTTCACAATGTTTGTGAGAAATAAACTTGTGAAACTAAATCTTGCAAGCAACTACAGTATTCAAAAACCCACTATAAACAATTTGTTTTTCAGACTTTTGCATGTGACCATCACTTGTTGCAGTTGAACATTCCCCTTGATTTACACTAGTTTCCTTTCCCACACACTTAGTTACCTCAAAGATATAATAAATATCTTACAAACTTTGTTTTCTTGCTCCAGACCAGAAATTAATATAGCCTCAAGGATAGTTTTCACTAGCGATGGAGTCGTAGTTGGAGTCATAAGAGCACTTATGACCTAGTGAAAATCAAAGATCGGAGTCATCACTTATGCTCCAGTGAAAACTAGATTGTCGGAGTTGGAAGCAGAAGCGGAATGAACCAACCAATCACAATGCTTGGAATCGAGCTTCCGACTCCGACAATGCAGTTTTCACTGGATCATAAGCGACGGAGTCATATATAAGCGGTGTCGGTGTTCTGCTTCCAACTCCGACAGTTTGATTTTCGCTAGATCGTATTGCTCTGCACTTCTGATTACAACTCCAACTCCGACTCCATCACTAGTGAAAACCAGCCTTTACTACTTAAGTATACATACGCAGTAGTTTTCGCATACAAACAGCATTTGGATAATTATCATTGTATGTATTTCGAGACACGAGTGATGTCGCTGTCAGGAAGAGCAAGGGGACAATTTGTGATGCTTATTTTTTTTAAATCTAGGATTAACTTCTTACTAACCCAGCATGAGGGCCGTACTGGGGAATATTGGCCCGAGGTTGTGGCAGTACGGACTGAGCGCAGCGAGGTCCGTACAAAAACGACCGAAGGCCAATATTCCCCAATATGGCCCTCGCGCTCGGTTAGTAAGAAGTTTATTATATGGCTTTTTAATTACCTTTTGCTTTGTTTTTGCAAGCCCGTAATCAGCCTGTGGGCATTACGGGAGAATGATGCCCTACAATTCAGTCACAATTAGCCAATCACAGCACTCGTTATATCGGCTACAGACGAAAGCCATATAATAATACTTAATGCATACTGTATCTCTAATAATAGCAGTTCCCAATAATGCAGTCGCCTGCAGGAGTGCAGTATAACCACATTCCCAGGGTCTTTCTTCTCTGCCTCCTTTGTCATTAAAGAGAAAGACCCTGGTGCAGGCTGGTCATGTGCCTCCCAAAATGTGGGAGGTAAACCAAAATCAATAATTTAATTGTGTTAGGGCAGGAGAGGCAATGTAGACCCTTGTCATCATTTGCAATTGAGGGAATCAGCACGCATTTGATTTTATGGTCAGATGAGCATTGACAAAACAATCATTTCACAGAAAGGAATTTTGAGTACTATGTACACATGGAATTTGACGTGTAAGGCAAAAGGTTGTTGTCAAATCAATTGGACGCTACAGAAAATACACTCACGTCGCTTGGATTTTCACCCACATCGGCAGTGTGAAGGTCCAGACTCAAGCTCAAGTGAGCAGTTGAATTGAGTGATAATGAAGAATGCTAATCGTTTGCAACACTTTTTAAGAAAAGAAGGCTTTGCCGTGCAAGAAAACAAGCAAAATGTTTATCCAAGGGAAACAAACATGTTCAGTGATTGATCACCTGGTGTCATGCGTCACCTGTCCGTGTCATAACCTCAAATTACACTGAATGAACATGTGCAGGTATTGCATTTTGTTCTTTGATTTGCATTTTTCTTCGGAACATTAAACAAAGTGATTCCTAAGTCACAAGCTTGAACAGCAAGTACATTGTAGACAGTTTTCACTTATTTGTGTCATAATTTTTTAATCTTGGTATTTTTAACTCATCTTATTTATTTTAGTTTTTTTAATTTACAGGGCCCGGTTCCTCGAAAGCCGATTAACTTAATCCAGGATTAGCGTAAACTTTTGTTTCACGTTTTCAACTTTTGAAAGTTTCTTTTGCTTAATTTTGTTTTTCAAGATTGACGTCTTCTCATGTAAAGTTCTGCCGAAAATCTGCGTTGAACAGCATTTGGGAGTAGAGAAATGAACTGCTTGGTTAATTTTTAATCTTAGATTAGCGTTAATCGGCTTTTGAGGAACTGGGCCCAGGACCTCAGTGATAACAGTGTCTCATACACTGACGGGTTATCCTGTTGAAATATTTTTACAACTGCACACAGCTTGGCATTTAATTTACCGTAAACGTCCATGTATAAGCCGCATCCGTAGATAAGCCGCACCCCGAATTTAGAAGCGCACATTTTGGAAAAAAATGTAGTACAATAAAGTTTGAAGTTCCAGTATAAACATTCTATTGCTATAAACCAACAAGGACAAACAATCAAGGTTTCACCCATATAAGTTGAAATACGAACGAGTGCTTAGTAGCCAAGCTTTAAACGCGGAGAGGAGTCTGGGCCAGGGCCTGGGTATCATGACCACGTCAATCTCGTACCCAGAGTCCTCGGGCTTTTTGGCCAGCGGGTGAGCGCCCGGAGAGACTCTGGGATAATCGACTCCATTTTCCCAGAAAACGTGGGTTCCGGTCTTGTGACGTATGGTTGAGTTTAAACGGAAGCAGAAAAGAGAAAACCGTTAACAGTAGAAATGGCAGGTTGAAAGTGTGCGAGAAACAAGAATTTTAGCCTTACACACAAATAAACTGGAGAAATGATCATTGGCTTGCTGTAAGAGCAAGTGAAGATGAAACCTCTGACACTTTCGGTGAGTGTATTTTTGGTGTTTCAGCGTACATTCCATCGTTCAGAATGCAATGAGAATGCCATCGTGCAAGGAACACGATCGACAAATTTTTTGTGGAAACGACACAAATGTCCTCTTCTTCTACAATTTGATGTTTCCGTAATTCTGAATGGCTTCGACAAGACCTTATTCCACGGATTTCGCCTCAAAGAGACTGATGTAATGTTTCCCACGGTACTTTTGCAACAGCAACAGTAATCACTTTTTAGCAGCGTGAGAAAATTCCCGTGCAGTATAAGACATAGTTCAAACCTCGTCGTTATATTATTTTTGTGATTTATATATTTCTGAGGTAGAAAAAATCAAACAGCACTGAAACTAGTTTTAGATTTTGAATGTCCCTCCAAATTCTGGGGCTTCCGAATTACTTACCGACTTCCTGTCGGACTGCCATTGCTATGCAATCGGCCAATCAAAAATATAGTTCAAATCGATTATCCCAGAGTCTCTCCGGGCGCTCACCCGCTGGCCAAGAAGCCCGAGGACTCTGGGTACGAGATTGGACCACGTCAACGACGTCTATAAAAAGATGTTTGGAAACCCGCAATAGGCCAAAAAATTCATGCAGAACAGGAGCTTGATAATGCAGTCGACAAATTTGCCGAGAAGGTGGTCAACGACAACGAAACAGTTGGCCATTTACCTCGCGAGTACTCACGAATTTTGTGGTATTTTATCGCACGAGGCAGAAAGATATGCATGGAAGTGACTGGCCAAAGACGTCACTGCAAACTGAGATCTTAAGAAGTTGTATGAATATTAATTAGGTTTTTTAAAACTCCAAACACAGATGTATCCATGGATAAGCCGCACCCTTGATTTATGGCTTCAATTTTGTGAAAAAAAGTGCGGCTTATACATGGACGTTTACGGTATAACAAATTGCGAAGTATATTTTTACTGCCTGTAAAATAAAGAGACATTTTGGTGTATTGTTTTATGATAGTGTATGTTCTGTAGAAGCAACATATCAATTTATTCTTTTTGTGAACGTCAATCACCGCTCGACAGAGGTCTTAAGTATCGGTCTTAAAGCTTGACTGATTTTGTGGGAATTCATCTCCTGTGGGAATATAACATCAGCTCTTTTGACTTTTTTGAAACTTAAAGATAAGAGGATAGCATCTTTCTTAGGACACAAGACTTTCCAAGAAGTGTGATATTCTGTAGTTGTTGTTACCCAGGATCTTTTGGGTGTACAGTACCGCTCAAAGGTAAGTTGGCAGTCACTCGCGAGTCACGAAACTCGACTCGAGACTCGATTCTCGATCCTCGAAAATTTCAAGAATCGAGTCTCGAGTCGAGTTTCGCAACTCGCGAGTTGAGTCTTTCGAGTTTCGAGTCGAGAAAAATAATGAGCTTGATGCTTGACTGATCTCTCGAGAAATAAATTAGACAAGCAAAGCGCACTTGTGTGTTGTACATGCGTCGAAAAAGCGAGTCGGATATCAAGTGCGAGTAGTTCTGTTGACGAAATATGCACACAGTTCCCGTCGCTCGTTTCCTCAAAGGATCAATGAATAATCTGTTGCGATCATTTACAAAACGGCTCTCTTCACAATCGACTTGAACATGCTACGCTTGACTTAAAAGTTAAAACCTGAAGCTTTCTTTACCCTGATAATAAACGTTATCGATCGTTGATTTTAAGCAAAGAGAATGTAATGTAATGCCTCGAGCAAGCGATCTGAAATTTACGAAGTTGTGAATTTTTTCAACGGTTCTCCCATCGCATTATTGGTCATATTGGTAAATCACGATTGGTTGTTTTAAATAAAGTGAGGTTGCCTGGTAAGGCAGTTGCAGTACAAGCGTATAAATGTTCCAAGTTTTGCTTCGTTGACATAAGCAAATTTCACTTTGCGGATGAAGTTACCCTCAAGCGGATGTCACGCAATGCTTTGACTTTCGATTACAGTTTATTTCAATTATTTTACCTACTTACGAAATCATCAGAGAATATTTCTAAAGTAAGAAGAATAGCTTCCAGTGTGTAGGAACGAATCAGACACTGCAGGCATATTTACAAGTGCTCAAAAATGTACTTGTGGAAGTACATGCGCAAGCCTGACGGTCTCCGTTGGTTCGTTTCGATCCACCCGTGCGAGTTTTTAGAGCATGTTATATTTTCTCTTTCGATTCTCTTGACATCCAAAACGAACAAGCAGAGTTGCGACCATAATTGACCATTCGTCTTTTAATGATGTTGATGATAAAGTTTCAATTCAGCTTTTGTCACGATGGGAAAGACGCGGTAGTATTCAGAATTCCAGTTTGTTGATATTACAACGCCAACTTTCAAACGAGACCCCATTTTACTCTGATAAATTACATGTCCGTGGTCATTTTGCTAGTTTGTACCTGGGAAACGCATCAGAAACTCGTGTATTTTTTTCAGAACGAGTGAATAAGATCACTACGTTATTTTTCTACATGCCGAAGGATAATGAAGATAATATTTTTGTTGCGGGCCAAGAACATTGAAAGCTTGCTTAGAGTTGACATGAATATTGCGTACAAAGGCTCCGTTAGCGGAATTGTTCATTTCTTCGAGACATAAATCGCTTTCTCAAGTTCTTCTCGAGTTTATGCATATTCCAAAGTCCATCTTTCTCGACTCTCGATTCTCGATTCTCGAGCCTTGATTCTCGCGTCTCGACCTTCGCGACTCGTGAATCGAGTTTCAAGGATCAAGTCGAGACTGTCAACTTACCTTTGAGCGGTACTGTATTTCTCCATCCTTTTCCCCAGGGCTTCAATCACTACCGGTATTGTTATGGCATTCATTTCTCACATTCATTCTATCACAATTTCAAGGTCTTTATATTATCATCATCATTATGATTATTATTGAATCCTGTTCCCTTGTTCCTTGTGGTGTTTTTTTCCTCTTCCCTTGTCCCCGAGTTTAAATTACCCGCAGTTCCTACTGGTATTTAAAATCAAATTAGTTGGTGAACTCTTAAAAGAAAGTATTGTATCAAAGAGAGAATTGCTTCAATTTGTATCTTTAAATCACTTGAACTTAATTGATGGTGGGAGATTGCTGGGTAAACACCACTTACCAAATCGGTGGCTCGAAGTGGAATCTTCTATCAGGTTTAACACCAGGGTACATGTATTGGTACTGAGGAGCAGGGGCGTAGGGATGATGATGAGCTGGATGAAAGATTCCCGCAGGTCTTGGCCCATGACCTCTGTGTAAACTATGTTTTATATCATCTTGTTGCACATGAGCAGGGCCCCTGCTTGGGTAACCCGAATGCGATCCTGAATTCAAATGTTCATTATATCGATCTGGGAATGACAGCAGTTGAGCGATTGGAGCTGAGCTTGCAGAAGAAGGTTTTGAATCCTGGGGAGAATAAACAAGCATTATAGGATTAGCTACAACATGATTTACCATGAAAATAATATTTTTGAAGTATAATTTTTCACAGCTTCAAATTAGTGGAATATCAGTGGCGTATCTAAGGGAGGTGAATTGAAAGAATCGAAGTATATACTCTCACAAAAGTCCAGATGGTTTAGGCTGCCATTTTGACTTTGTTTACCTTTTGTATATGTAATCACATGGAGCCGAGGGCAATTAAGGATTAATTTCATGCATATTTTCAAAGTTTTCGCAAAATTGCCCAAGTCGCCAAGCGACCAGGACAATTTGTAAAACTATAAAAATAAAAGTGAAATTAATCCTTCATTGTATGAGGGCATGTTGCGATTACATGTGATAAGCACATGTTCACGTTGGGTAACCAGTATCTGCTCCAGCAAAAATTAAAATACAATAAAAAACAGATAAATAGTAGAAAAAAAGGATCCAAAATGAGAACCCCCCCCCCCCCCCCCCCCTTGGATAAGCCCCTGAATATGCCGTTTTCACACCAGGGTCTGGGAATTGGTCATATGACAGACTGTAAGCAGGCAAATGTTTTTCTTCAGTCAACCATTTCGAACAATTTACTCCAACCAAACCGAAGATCTTCAGGTTTTTGATTAATACAGTATTAGTATAAATACACAGGTGATTATACAAAATCGCGCGCTCTCATTGGCTCGCTATCTCAGATTATCAGCCGATAATCACCTCGACGGACAAAATGGCTGCCAGTAGTCGTTTTGCAACTGTAAGTGAAGATGATTTCGCGTTGAAATGTTTTTTTTTCTCTTTTTTGAAATAATCACCTGTGTATTTATACTAAAACAATTATTCGCCTCAGGCGAAGTGATTATCGGTGAACATTCACCTCGACGATAATCACTTCGCCTTCGGCAAATAATTGTTAATTACATTTGTTAGAGCTGTATGTGATACCTGTGGTCTCTCCCAAATGCTGTTAGTTTGTACTTAATTTAAGTCCACAAATTCTTAATCAAACCTTTTTTGTCCTAAAAACTTATTACAAGTGCATCTGTTGAACTCACTGCTAAATTCATTTGTAATTTTCAGAAACTGTTGACATTTGTTGCCATGGCAATAAAGAAGAGTATTAACTTGAACAAGCCATTTCAAGGAATTTTCATAATTTATTGACCATGCATTTAAAAAATGCTGCAAGTTGTTACACCTGTTTTGCTAACTGCTAGCTGGATGGCCCAGCCCTGAGATTTTGTCTGACACTGACACAACAATCATGAAGTCCTCCATGACAATAGGGTGTGTTAGTCCTTAGCTTCAAAATGAGCAAACTCAACTAAACAGTCTTAGCGAAAACTCAAGTAAACTTACAAGAACGTCAACGAAACGTTTCTTACGAGTTCGCGATATTATGTCAGCGGTATTGATCACTACTTCATAATATCACATCTCCCTTCTCATAAAAAAGTTATTCACCATAAAGCAATCAATCAGACGATGACAGTTCAAAGTCCTAAACAACGTTCCTCAAACAAAATCTCGTAGTCGTCCTGGCCTATGAATGATTCTACCAGATCTTGTTTGCACCACAGGTGGTCCTTCCACAGGTAAAGGGGTACTACTAGCTGGCAGGTTTTCTTGGGATTCCAAATCCAACTGTGGCGATGGTTCCTTGGTCTTTACCAAGTGTCTTCTATTTCTCCTGAACATAGTTCCTTGAAGATCTACCTCGTAGGAGCGAGGTGCCACTTGTTTGACAACTGATCCCTTTCTCCACAGCTTTTCTTTGTCTGATGGCAGCGGTTTCATGCGCACTGTGTCTCCGGGTTGAAGCACAGGAAGCTCTTTTGTTCCTTTGTTGTAAAACAGTGCTTGTTTCGTCTTTCTTTCTTTGAGCTTGCCTTCAGTTCCCTCCACGATCTTTGGCTGTAACAAAGTTCCTGCTGTAGGTAACAGTGTCTTTGTACGTTGTCCAAATAATCTTTGTACTGGTGATGATCCAATACTGGGTGAAGGTGTGTTTCGCCAGTCCAAAATGGCCAAGTATGGATCTTGTCCACTTGCCTTTGCTTTGGTTAGTAACTTCTTGGCTGTCTTAACAGCATTTTCAATCTTGCCATTTGATTGTGGATAGTGTGGTGAAGACGTTTGGTGGTCAAAATGCCAGGCGGATGTAAATTCTTTGAATTCTCTGGAAGCAAACTGTGGTCCGTTGTCAGAATACAGAGTATCAGGTATGCCATGGCGTGCGAACTGATTCTTGAGAGACTTGATAACAGAGCTTGAGTTGGTACTGGATAATTGGTTCAGTTCAAAGTAATCTGACCAGTGGTCAACGATGATGAACCACTCCTTGTTGTCAAAACTGAAAAGGTCTGTTGCAACATGAGACCAAGGGCGTTTAGGTGGATCATGAGGTATGAGTGGTTCTTTCTGCTGGTTTGTCTGATAAGTGTTACATGTTTCGCACTTAGAAACACAGTCCCTGATCTCTGCGGTCATGCCAGGCCAAAACAGGACATCTCTTGCTTTATTTAAACAACTTTCAATACCAAGGTGGCTTGAGTGTACTTGCGTGATCATGTGGGGCCTTAGCGCTACAGGTACAATTACTCCATTTCCTTTGAAGAGGATACCATCTTGGATGCTGAGCTCTTCTTTGAAGTCAAAATATCTCCTGATTTCTGATGGGACGTCTTCTTTTGTTTCTGGCCAACCAATCTTGATAATATGTTTCAACTGCTGAAGACCTTCGTCAAGTTCAGTTTTTCTTCTGAGATCAACAAGGCGTTGACTTGTGATTGGCAGAAACTCGACCATGTTGATCTCTTCAATGGATTTGATTAGATGCTCTTCCTGTTTGACTGATAAAACCTCCGACTTCAACTCTTCTGTACTCGGCTTATTGGGAAGGAATGCTCGACTGAGTGTATCAGCAATGAATAGTTCCTTTCCAGGCTTGTACACTATATTCAAGCTATACCTCTGGAGCTGTAATAACATTCTTTGGAGCCTTTTGGGGGCCGAAAGCAGAGATTTCTTGAAAATGCTCTCTAGCGGCTTGTGATCCGTCTGTACTGTAATTGGCCTACCATAAACGTACTGGTCAAAGCGTGTGCACCCGTGAACTATGCTGAGCAGCTCTTTCTCTATTTGAGCATAATTTCTTTCAGTACTGGTAAGCGCTCTTGACGAGAATGCTATAGGCTGACCCTCTTGCAGTATGACAGCACCCAGTCCAGATTCCGATGCATCGCATTGCAGTGTTACTTCTTTACTGGGGTCGAAATACTTCAATACTGGTTCTCTTGTGATCAATTGTTTCACTTGCTTCCATGATTTCTCGTGTGTATCGTTCCAGTGCCATTGCACATCTTTGTCTAATAAACCTCTCAACGGCTCCGTCACATCAGACAGGTTAGGCAGAAATTTCGCAAGATACGTAATCATTCCAAGCACCCTTTGCACGGCCTTCTTGTCTGAAGGTGTAGGCATTTCTACAATTGCCTTGACCTTACTTGGATCCGGCTTGAGGCCATCAGGGGTCAGTACATGACCGATGTAGGGCACTTCTTGCTTTCTCAACTGTAACTTCTTTGGATTCAACTTGATATTCTTCTCACGACATCTCTCCAAGAGTGCAATTAGGTTTCTGTCATGATCCTTAACTGCATTTTCATAGGTGTCACCCTCACCAACACAGAGTATGTCATCTACAATGTCTTCTATACCTTTCAGACCTTGTAGGCTTTCATGGATTCTTCGCTGGTACTCTTCTGGGGCTGTTTTGATTCCATATGGTAAGCGAAGCCAGCGATAACGGCCAAAAAGTGTATTAAATGTGGTCAAGAGTGACGACGGTTTGTCTAGCTGAACTTGCCAGAATCCATTCTTTGCACCCAAAACTGAGAAGACTTAAGCCTTACATAGCCTAGTTGCCACGTCTTCAATGGTGGGGAGAGGATAATGGGCTCTCAGCAGGGCTCTGTTTAAATCTTGTGGGTCAATACAAATTCTTAACTTCTCTGGCTTGTTTACTAGAACCAAACTAGACACCCAATTTGTAGGTTCTGTAACGGGGGTGATAACTTTCTCTCTGACTAATTTGTCCAGTTCTTCCTTTAAACGGTCTCTTAGTGCTACAGGGACTTTCCTAGGGGGGTGGACAACAGGTTTTACAGTTTCATCGAGTTCCATATGGTATGGGCCATCCATGCACCCTAATCCCTCAAAAACATCACTGTACTGTTTCAAAATTTGATCTCTGGTTAGAACAATGTGGGTAGTTTGAACCTTGTCATTTACTGCATTCACAGTTTCTGACTCTGAAATGTCACTTGCCATAACCTTGATTAAGTTCAGTTCCTGACATAACTCAGCACCCAATATAGGCCTGACATCCTCATTAGTTATAAAAAAATCTGCATCTGTACTCATCTCACCTTTGGCACATTTGAGAGTGCACTTTCCAAGTGGAGTCATAGTGGTTCCATTGTACATCTTGAGTGTTGCAGATGTTTTCCTCAAATACAGATCTTTGGGATCCCCCATAATGCTTGAGAATTCTTTTAGTGATAGCAAATTACAAGTTGCTCCACAGTCCAACTGAAATGTAACATCTTTAGCATTGTTTACTTTGACTGATGTAAACAACTGTTTTGGGTGTTTCTTTGCTTCCACAGCACTGACTTGATAAGTTATGACATCAATAGTATACTCTTCAAATTGACTCCCATCTGAATCTTCTTGCACATAATTCAAATTCTGATTGGCATGTAAATTACGACTGGACTGCCTTCCTCCTGTACACTTCGCAGCAAAATGGTTTCTTTTTCCACACTTGTTGCACTGTTGGCCATATGCAGGGCACTTTGATCTGTCTGTTACATGTTTCCTGCCACAAAATTTGCAGTCGATCTGCTGAGCACTTCCGTTGGCTGATTTTTTCTTCTCTTCTTGTTTCTTTCGGAAGAATTTTTCTTTCTTCTTCCCTACTGCATTAACCTCGTGCAAGTTTTGCATTTGTTTCAACTGGCTTTGGGTTGCTTCGGCAGCTCGTGCAATTTCTAGAGCTTTATTCAGCGTCAAATCTGGGACTCGCAACAAACGCTCTCTCACGTTGTGATCAGCGATTCCAAACACGATGCGGTCGCGTATCAACGAATCTTTCAAATCTTGAAATTCACAAGAGTCTGCCATGTTTCGTAGAACAGTGGCATATTTATCAATGGGCTCCCCACTTTCCTGTCCACGCGAAAAGAATAAATACCTCTCGTAAATTGTATTCTTGCGAGGCTCACAGTACTGCTCAAAATGCTCTAGAACTTTATCCATTTTGACTTTGTCTGCGTCACTGTCCCACGTGAATGCATTGTAAACATCTAGGGCTTCGTCGCCAATCACAGTGAGAAAAGTTGCTACTCGAATGGGATCTTCTTTTCTGGCTATTCCGATAGCTAGCTCATAGTTACTCCACTTTTGTTTAAATCTTTTCCAATTTTGAGATACATTTCCACTTGAAAGCTGCAGATGATCCGGTGGGTTTAACAGACGCCCGGCCGCCATTTCACACCACGCGGTTTCGATTTATGCGAACAGCAACGAACCAAGGTTTTCAAAATACAAATATTTCACAAATACGGTCGGCAAACAGCGTCATCCACTAACTTCTGACACCATGTGTTAGTCCTTAGCTTCAAAACGAGCAAACTCAACTAAACAGTCTTAGCGAAAACTCAAGTAAACTTACAAGAACGTCACCGAAACGTTTCTTACGAGTTCGCGATATTATGTCAGCGGTATTGATCACTACTTCATAATATCACATAGGGAGCTTACGCAACAGGACGGCTGGAAGACTCAGGACGGCAGAATGACGAAAAAATGTCGCGCGAGGCAGTGCATTCCCAATCTTACACGATATTTTTTCGTCATTCTGCAGTCCTGAGTCTTCCAGCCGTCCTGCTGCGTAAGCTCCCTAATAACACCATAATGAACTGTAAGTGTTCTTGTCATGTTGTGGAACTGGGATCAAACTTAACTTCTGCAAAGAAATGTTGCCACATAATGCAAAAAAACTGAGGCAATGCGTCAACAATGAAAACAGTTCAAAGCACTACCACTTAGTTTCAGTCACAATTTACAATCTGAAGGCTGGAAGCCTCTTCCCAGGCTGAAAAAAATGCATCGGTTTTGACCTGTTGTTACAAACACTTTGTGCAATTACTCGTGATAGGCAACCATAAACAGGATACTATGACTTCTGCATCAATATTATTTATTACAATATTATTTTTTACAACCACTACGCTTAAGTGAAGTTGAAAACAGCTTTAGCTTGTGCAAACACCTCACAGAAATTAGATGGCCCGAGAACCAAGTAGATTTCTTGCTTTGAAAAAAAACTTGTTTATAACAAGAGGGACCAAAATAATTATAGAAAAAGCCATTACTTTCCAAAAAAGTTTCGTAAAGTAGGTTTTTGAATTGCCTTACTTTTCTTTTAAGTGTTCCTGTAAGGTAATATTCAACTCTATTCACCTTCTTTGTAGATTAAATTAAACTGATGATGGCATGAGTAATGCCAAAACAAGTCCTTAAAAAGTTGGTTTGTGTGTCTTAAATTCATTTTGATTTTGTCATTATTACAGAGTTATGGAAGATTCACCTTTGTGCTTTTGCAATACTGCAAGAAGAATTTTTTATCCCAAGTAATTATAGTAATCTCTGAGAACCCTTGGATTATCTGCCACAAAAGAAAAACTTCGTTTCCTAGTGTATGTTTTAGAGAATTCAAGTATATTTAGATAATGTCCAAGTCTGCACTCTAAAATAACACGAGTTAATTTGGCCTTGTCAACATTATGGCGACCACAATAAAAAACGCACTTTGCGATGACCAAGATTTTAACTCTTAAGAAGACAAAGAAATCCCAAACTTTCGGAAGCATACGATTATGAAAAACAAAACAAAAAAAAAACAGCCAAGAAGGCTAAAGCAAGAGAGATAATGACCCCGAAAATGGGCAATTCGCTGATAAACACATGGGAAAACGCTAACTTCGGCCGTTTGCACGATTTTAAAATGATTCAGAGAATTGATAAACTATTTTAAATCCACATCTGCTGTTACAAATTAATTTACCGGTGAGAGTGAACAAAATTTAATGGAACCGTAAATGAATTGATTCATTTCAATACAACGAGAATTAAAGCAGTCAACTATTTAAGCTGAGTAGCTTCACTTTTAATGCAGCAATTTAAACACATATGGTTTAGTTCACAGAAATTTGGAAATTACTTGTGGCAATGGAGAGAAAGCTCTAATGCTTCCTAAATTCGTAGCCGCAAAAAAAAGAAAACCACACGTCAAACCAATTCTTATTAAAATGTGCCACGGTTATTTCTCAATTAACCTCTTAACACACTTTGAACAAGCACACTTTTGAGATAAAATGCACATGAAGGCGCAAATTTGTTAATATTTACGGCTCACTTTTTTCATAAATATTAAAAACCATCTTCCATGTAAAAAGTCGACGATTTCTTTCAAATTTGCTCCCATCGTCAAAAACTTGCCCTTAGTACGAGTATAAGAACCGGAAATGCGAAATAATGAAGTGTTTTCAATTCTGTTTCAATGCTTTTTATGCCAGCCGGATTTTTCCCGGGAACTCGAAAATCCTGTGAAATACAGTGTTGGCAAGGAAGATTCAGGCGTCGCGTTAAACCAAGTCACGACATAGCGTTTTTATTCTTTTTGGAATTTTTACAAATATGAAGGCCAGAGATTTCCACCTCAGTGATTCAAGTTAATGACTATCAGTACTGTGGTTTGAACATGGAACCTATATATTTTAATATATAATCGTTTGTACTTATCGATCCTTCCGAAAGATGGTGTCAAAACTGGAAAATCGACCTTGTAAATTTCCAGACTGCACCGAGGAAATCGCTTGAACTTCTTACGCACTTTATTTTGTTCCCGCGTCAAAAACTCTCCATCTTATTACAACCTTGAAATAATGCTCAATGAATGGAAAGAGTAGTAAACTATTTACCAGGGGGCGAACATTATCAGGTCCTATTATGGAGACTTCTTTACACAACAGCGAGTTCTGTTCTACATCACTTCAGAGTCGGCAAGTTTGCAGCTTAAGATTTGAAATCCGACGCTACGCTAAAATTACAAGTGTTAAAAGGCCTTCATTTGCCATCTATATCTTTTTAGTACACCGCTCGGGGCGCAATAGAGGCAAGTAGAGAGGAGCAAAGCAATAAAGGATCAAGAGAACTGCATTGTATTCGACACATTTGCTGTATACCTTATTCAGTCATTACACACAAACCACTTGTATTAAACCATTTATCCCCTAAAAATTCTCAAAAACCTAGACAATGTATATTTTTTTCTAGGCCACTTGGGGTTAACCGTCGGCTCCCTTTGATTATTTATACCGCGAAGAGAGAAATTTTAAAATAAGGACGAATGAGAGAAGTCTTTTACTTTGTAGCGTTCGCGAAATGATGACGATTTCTCAAAACCTACGCCAACTTGTGAGTTTTCTACGAATTACAAGTCGACTTACTATGTCGGCATATTTCTTTCGTAAAAAAATAAGAGATTATTTACTATTTTCCCAAACAATATATGATTTCTGCGCGGGTAGACTTTGAAGCTCGCCGCTTCTCACCGATCAACTTGCTCGCTGCAACATCGCACCGCGAGACACAAAAGAAGTCAGCAAAGTTTGAGGAGACAATTGTGCAAGGCAGAATTCGTACGGAGGCAAAGATAAAAAATGCATTAACCAGCTCACCTCTGAATTTTCGGTCTCTTTTTTGATCAAGTCGGACTTAATATCGTTCACGAGGTCTAAATGTGCACCGTTCTCCGTATCTTCACCGTCTTCTTGATTATATTCCTTCACCTCGTCATCGGCTCCGAGATCCTCCGTGGAATTGTTGGGTAGTTGAGGCATTTTAGCCTCGTATGCGTCGGGAAAACCCTCGAGTTTCGCTGCTAAAGAATTTATTTCTCGTCTGTAGCGTTGTGTTCCTGTATATGAGCTTGTGGAGTTCGCGGCATCTCAAAGGGATAACTTCAAAGAGCACCGCTGGTATGATTGACAGTAATTAATCAGGCGATCAGCCAGAGGGACCAATAAAAAATGAGGAGCGCCTCGACGTCATCAAGGTAATTATATTTACAACATTCTTGATGACCAGCCAGCCTAACTAGTAAAAAGCAGCGGCTTTTCTCTTAACGTTTCTTTCCTCGAGGTCCTTCAGAAATTCACGAGCACTTCGAACGATATAGGGCCACGAAGTAAGATTTTTTTTGTCGAGATAAGAGGCTCTTTCTAAGCGGGCCTTTGTCAGGTGAACACCCAGTCAACGTAATCTGCTTTAATATGCCACCGGTGTAATTACGCGTGCTTGGAATATTGGTTCTCTCTGAAAATGTGAAATCGCAGTGAAATATGACTGGGAGGTTTTTTTCTCTGCAGACGTGAAAGGAAAGAATCGCCTACGCAACGACTTCTAAGAATATCAAATGGTTTCCTGCCAACGCGGTAACGCCGGAACTGTTTGCAGAGCACACTCGATAGCTACACAGCGCCTTTCGTCTTAATAAACAGGAAACGAACAAGGACAAGGAGTTCAACTTAAAATTCGTGGGCTTATTTATTTATTTCAACGAGACGGGCATACCTCTATGCTGGGGAACAGATCCTAGACCCCTTTCATTCGAAGACATCATGTTCTACCCTACAGTTTTTTAATTAACGTATATGCGGTTTCTTTCTCAACAAAATTTAATCTCCATAAAAACGATTTCAATTTTTTTAACGAAATTATTGATACCTGGAGAAACAAATGTAAAGAAAGGAAACAGAAATCCAAAAGTGGAGCAAACACAGAATTCAGACCAAACGGAATAGGTTATTCCAAATTGAAGTATTTTTTTAATTCCCTAAAGACACATGCAAGATTCTGAATTTTCGCCGGCCTCGATCGTTTTAATGGAAGGAAATGCTGCCGCTAATCGTGCTAAAACACCAATCCCTTTTGCAATGCCATTAAAGGCTATTATAATCGAATCAAGAATATACTTACACTGGTGTGGACGACTTTTCTAAATGACAAAATGAAGGTGTCGAATGTCTCAGTTATAGGAAAAACAAATCGCTTAACAACTGAAAACTGACTTAAATCATCATTCGAAAAAATAATGAACTCTTTATATATTTTGCGTATCTAAATTGAGACCTTCGTTTTAACGAAGATTTTGTGTTGCAGGCCGGGAATTTTAAGTCAGGCTGTTCGCGTTCAGTTTTTTCCAAACGTTTTTCGCTTCTTTGACCATCCCTAGGCCACCCCTCCCATATCGCGAAATTAACTTGTCGCTTTAAAGACGGCGTCCTTTTTGTCTTTTTTCAATGATATTAGACGTGCTTGACAACATCAAAGGAGCCGACACGGCTGCTAAAAACGTAATTACTGTAAGTGTCAACTTGTATTTTAAGTGGGCTCCGATGGCTGGTTCTGCCAAGCTAAATAAACACTTCTATCACTTTCTAAAATACCTAGTATACATAATTGTTACGCTGAAAAAGCCGAGATAAACCGAAGACGCACTTTTCAACAACGTGTTTAACTCGCGGGGAGCGTGGTAACGCGTTCTACGTGACCAAGTGTGGGTGTGAGCAAGTTAAAGTAATTCGTCTCCTCCCTAAAATAGCCCATCAGTCTCGCCCATATTTATCACAGCTTGACGCTACGTGCCGAATTTAAGTTATTTGTTTTAAAATGGCCGGTATATTTATGAATTGAGTTATTTTCTAAAGCTAAATAGCTCAATTAAGAGAGGAGAAACAGGAAATGTGAGAAACTTACAGGAAACCACATCTTAGGCACCGAATTTTGCACCAGTCTTTTAAAGTTTAGGTCATCTTTTTCTGTACAAACAACGGATAGAAACTGTTCCATACGTTGAACGTTTTGAAACTTAATCAACAAAAACAGTGAGATAATTGACAATCTTAACTCATAATGAAATCTATGGTGACCTAATTTCAGACGTACCAGTATCCAATGATATATTGACCAAATTTGCATCAAAATGTCTTTGTGTAAAACCAGTCGCACGTGCATGTCGTGTAACTTTCCTACCGTTTATTTACAAAAAAAAAATCCAATATCAATCAAGATAAAAATCAATAGAAAACTTTTGAAGGTCAGGTTCAACCAACATAACCAAAGTTCGCTTTCGCTTTTTCAGCATTTCCACCGGACGAACCCAATAAAATCGCCAGTCATCAATTGATGCCTGCCAAACTGACCATATTCAATTCCGGCTTTCCAGTACGACAAAAAATAGACATAAAAATAAGCCTTCAATACATCTTCCGGAATAATACGTCTTACCGGAACGCCTTTTTTACTCCATTTGTACGCTCATTGGCATGGCGCGAGCTATAAAATATATTTTAAATCACGGCTCTCCTGTTTTTCACGCCAAGACAATGGAGTTACGTAACTGTTACGAATTCTTTTAAGACTCGTTAACGAGTGTTTTCCAAAATATTGATCCATAATTCCATAAACAATATTTTAAAGAACTGTTTTTCCAGACGCTCAAACAAAATATAAAAATTTAAATTAATTTACGTCAACGAAATAGCGATGGCTTGCTCTTCAGAAAGCCCGCCATTTCAGGCGTTTATATGAATAATTGGGGTCTTCTTTATATCTATTATTAATGGCCACGTGGAAAAGTATTTTGAAACAAGAAATTGATCATAGGAGTTAGTAATTAAAGTTGGTGTTGTCTTTTAAAGTTAGTCATAACAATGGTTTGGAGAGATGAGTTTTCTCGTGTCGATTAATTCTGAATTAATCGATTATCCTGTAGTTGAAAACAAACAAAAAAATAGCACAGACCGTAAGACAAAAATACTGACTGTGACTTTGAAGCTGCAGTTTGGCAAATTTATGCGAAAAGTAACCACAGCTCCGTCTGCACCAAGTTTAGATTGTTACGAGGTGGTCCATTGCAAAATGCAAGTATACCATCTTAATTAGCGGATATCAGTCAAACTTTCATTATACATTGGACGTCAAAATAAACCTGTCGTTTGTAAAAATGTTCATGTACAGATAATGCCTTTCGTCAAGAATTGACCAAGATCCGCCGTACCACGAACTCAACAACTGAAACAATTAGATTCACGTAAATATCGTTATTGAAATCCTCAACACGAAATTTGAGCCAGGAAAATATGAGTTTCCTCTACGATACTCAGCTCCGTAGGTCAGATTAGTACCTTAAATTTCATTATTAACTGATTCAACCAGCTGGCATCTTTATATCAAAATAAATCTAAGCATTACCAGTGTACATTAATTGAAAGTGACAGCAAGGGATTATTTCCATTTTCTTGTTCATTGTAAGTCGCGTTAGTATCACCGGGACCCACTTGTTCAATCGATAGATAGTGCCATCCGCCGGATAAATCACTATCCAATGGATAAGTTACAGCAAAACCGATTGCGCTATGCAATGAATATAGTTACTTATCCGGTGAATAGCGTTATCCACTTTTTGAACAACTGTGGCCAGTAGTATAGATCGGGTACTGAAGAGTTTTTCGGTGCAAGCGGGGGAAGTCCACTGCGCTTGCGTATAACACTCTGTCCTCCATCTCGACCATATCGCTCTTTTCTTTTGCGCATGTCTAATCATACGCAGACTTAGCCTGCAGTGCAGGCGTATTTTGGGCGCGCGAGTGCACATTTTCGTATGAGGCCACCATCTTTCTAAGATTTGGTGCTGCACCAACCCTCTCCCGGTCAAGCATCTAATCACAA
>OX421453.1:16271779-16276779 GCA_949126865.1 Montipora capitata
AACCTCTGAGTTTCGCTACGAAACGGTGACCTATGATTTTTTATTGCGTGACGGCTAGTGAATGACTGCATGTATGGTGTTCCAACTCACCCCTAGATGTAAGTCGCCCCTATATGTAAGGTAACGTTACCAACCCTGATGCAGTGAACTCGAACTTGCTCAATCCGTATTGCCTCATCCTCCGGTAAACCGTACTCTCCGATACTGCAAGGATCGAAGATATTTCCTTGATTGTAAATCCCTCTTGTAGCAAATCACCAAGCACAGACTGTGGAATAAAGAAAATAGGGGCACCACACGTTCCCTCGAGTTTCTTCGGTGCTTCTCCCCCAAATTTGGTGCATTCTATACGCAAAGACGTCATATCACTGCGAGAATTTATGCCTAACATTTCCATTTCGTGTACCGACAACTTGCAAACAATGTCCGGAGTAATGTGTTCAGTTTGAAATTTCTCAGTCAGATCTTCGAGTTTCAGTCTCTTTAAGACTGTGTCCATTTCGAGGTCTCCAAGAGAACAAGACAGAAGCAAGAACGGAAACAAAATGGCGGATCCTCGATATCGGTGCCCATGGCATTGTGGATTTTTCGCAAGCTCCTACCCAGACCCCGGGGAATCATCACCTCATAATGAAGAACGCACCGCATATAACGACAAAAGCACCTCATATAATGATGACAAACAAAGCACCGCATATGATGTAAAAACTACTTCATATAATGACACAACCACCACATAGAACGACGAAAGCACCGCATATAAAGACGGAAGCACTGCATATCATTACAAAAGTACCAGATATGATATAATGACGAAAGTACCGCATATAATAAGAAAAGCAGTGCGTATAATGTGAAAGGCACCGCATATAACGTAAAATGCACCACACATAATTAAAGAGGTTGACATAAGACAGTGTTGGCGTTCCACACCTAGGAGTTGCGAACAAGTTAAAAAGACCTGCATTCGCGGTACAGCCAGGTAATATTTATCTCAGGAGGCTGCCGAGACTATTGTTCCTGCTTATGTAACCTTAGCTGCGAGCTGGCTCTCCGAGGGACTGGGGCTGGGCGGGAGATCCCTCGGAGGGTCGACCGGAGGGCCTGGTCGCAATGTAACCTCGCACTTAGATTACTGTAATGCCCTTTATTGTGAACTCCCAAAGTATCTGATCAAAGACTTCAACTTACAAGTACAAAATTCAGCGGCTCCACTAGTTACCATGTTGAGACATATTTTTACATCGATTCTTAGGCGTTTATTCTCGCTTCCTGTATGTTTTAAGATTATTTTTAAAATATTGTTATTGACTTATAAGGCTCTAAATGGTCAGGCACCTAATGTAGCTATATCGCTGACCTACTGAAATATAAGAACATCAGTGACACGCTTGTGACGAAGCAATGAATGTAGCGGTATTGGAGGAATATATTTAAACTGTTCATGTTTTCGAGCTGGCTGGCAAAAAAAAAAAAAAAAAATCGAGTTGGAGCTGGCTTAGTCTCCTTCGCAGCCGTTATCAGGGTCGTCACGCAACGCTCCCCCCAACTAACGGCTGCTCACGAGAGAGACACATTTCTTTCCCTTTGTTTTTGAGAACCAATAGAATGCACGTTATTGTTATCGGCTACGCCAATCTGGCGTCGCGTAAACGACCGAATAAAATCCTCCTTCGACGAGATCTATTTCTCCCTGCGTACTCGCGTCGCTCAGACTTACGCAGGATATTCCTACCTGTCGTAAGCGTTCGGTTTGATCCTTAATCAGGAAAAGCAAAGGCGAAACGACAATCACAATGTGGCCAGACTCGCCAGTGAAGCCGTCAAATACCATAGGTAGAGCTTGAAAAATGACAGATTTTCCAAAGCCAGTTGGTAAACTGCAGATATAATCGCTTCTTTTTGATGCTTGTTTAACTCGCTAAACTTGAATTGTTCACGCACTTTTGAAAAAGTAGGAGATTGATCCACCATGTTTGCTTTCAAGTAATGGAGAGGGATTTGGACCAGGTTTCCAGAATATGGAAGCCTGTTTCTTACTGGTCAATTTTAGTGAAAGGAATGTCTCTCTCTCGTGAGCAGCCGTTAGTGGGGAGGAGCGTTGCGTGACGACCCTAATAACGGCTGCGAAGGAGACTATTAAAAGCTGGCTGGGAGTTGACTCTAACCGCGTATGGCTCACTGGGATATGAAGAACATTGTTCCTGGCTGACTAAAAAAGTTCAGATTTTTTTTTCCTGGCTAAGACTTTGTTCACTTTCCAGGCTGAAATTTTTCCACTGGTGTAAAGGTTCTTAGCGCATCTTTAGCCTGCAGAGCAGGCGTTTATTTGGGAGGCGTACGCTTGTTCGTAATGGGCCGCCATTTTGAAAGCACACAGCCGGTAGACGATTCCTCTGTTAGTCTCGCTATCTAAGATGTCTGCCGATAATTCTTACCAAAACAACAATATGCCTGCTTTGCAGGCTAGCTCATCTTCGAATGATGCAATTAATTGGACAGACTAATGATAGAACGTTGTCTTTTAGTTTCTGACCTCTATCACACAAGCTCTCGTCACACAACGATATCCTTTAAAGAAAAAGACCCCAAGATTTACGGCAAAGGAAAATTGTCAGGAGAAAAAAGTCTTCATAATTCATAATTCCAACGCCCAATTCAGCTTCTTCCAGTTTACCGACTAAGCAATGTTGCCTGACGTCACGAATGGCTGGGTGGGAGCTAACTGTCTGTTCTCAACCCCGAGATCCTTAACGTTGTACACCTATCAAATCGCTTACCGAAGGGCGTTTAATCTGGCGTCGTTTTGGACAACAGCAAGGCCACGGAAAAACGAGAAAGGTGGGCAAAATTTTATATGGAACTGTTAAAGTTTTTTAAATTGAATTCCCTATATCGTTCTTGTCAGTCGATCGCAATCACTTTAGACAAGAAGAGAGCTTTGGGATGGAATTGACCAAAGTTCTGCCTCCGCGGTCTGACATTTTCTTAAAACTACCCAAACCCCAGTGTGAATTAATTATTTAAAAACTTCCAAATTGAGAACAATCTCTATTTTAAATTTCTTGGCGTGATGGGAAACCTTTCCCAAGTAAGCTTATGGATGTAGATATAGATTGAAGGGTAACAGGGTAAAATCAATTCTTATTCATCCATAATATGACTAGACTATGGACAGCGCTGGATGTTCATCTCATTCTTTCTCCTTCTTCCGATTCACCAACTACGCAACTACGGACCAGGGTTGCAGACTGTCCTGCTAAATACTCCAACTTGGCAGTGAACGGGTTTTTCTGGAATTCGTTATTTCTACAAACATGGTATTTTCCTGTACGTTGGAGATGTGAATAAGCTGTTGTGAATGAGAGCAATATTTAGCCGGTAAACCTTACTTTCAATGCTTTCAGTTTGGATAAAATATTTACCATTTCAAACTTGCTTCAAACTGTTGAACGTTTTTCAACTGGAGATCCGCGTGTGTAGTTTGGACTGCAGGGCTGTTTATTTTCACACCTTTATTTGGCGTACGCTTTTACAGGCAGCCACTTTCGTAAATTTTGAGCCCGGGATGCCAATCCGCCAATTTTGTTTGAGCGACCCTTCACATGCTTTGATTAAAGTGAACGCTATGAACTCGGCAAACATACACCCGCATCGAGAAGAGCCCGGAGCAAGTTTCCTGAGAGACACAAGTAAATGATCCGTTGAAAATTCATATTCATCTCAACCTAGAACAAGATGTGTTCTTTCCTGTTTTTATAAAATAGCACAATATGCAAACAGCAAGGCGTAAATGTTTTAATAATTTCGCTTTAGGCCCCTTTTAAACGTCGCATTTTACATGTGCCGAATCTAATGCAAATGAGCGAAAACAATATATTTTTCTCATTTGCATTAGATCGGCACATGTAAAATGCGACGTTTAAAATGGGCCTTAGTTATTATTCTTGGTAATCCATATTTTCCCAAGATCCTGGTGAAAGGACATTGGAACACGTTAAACGAGACTGTTGTGCGCCACAGGCATTCCCTCAGCGGTGTGCAACAAAGGTTACTTGAGTTTGTGCAGATGTAATTGGCCATTTCCGAGTTCATGTCTGCCTCCTCTTCAAAGCGAGTTTAAGTACTAAATCTTTGTGATGGTAATTAGTTCTACTTTACATATGAATGAAAACTAATTTCCATAAGAAAAACCCCGCACTTAGACTCGTTTTGAAGAGGAGGCAGACATGAACTCGGATATGGCCTATTTTTTAGAGGCGTAACATGATGGGAAATTAAGGGGAATGCCGCGGACGGAAGAAGGTTTTTGGGGGACAAAACTCCTGCAGACAGGCCTTGGAACAAAAAATAAATTGCAAGGAGTCAAGAGAGACTTCCATTTTATACGCGTCGCAATAATTATTTCCCTTCTCCCTTCACGCTTGAAAACCATTCTCGTCACCAGAGCCTTGGCTCGACCCAAGGCTCTGGGAAACTCTATGCAGGAGAAAATGCGACGTAGGGTTCTTATAGCCAAAAACCGGCTATTGGAACCTTACGGCGCCTGCTCACTCCTCGCGCTAGCATGAATGCACCAATTAGATAAGCTTTTGATTGTTCTTCACGAAAACCAATGAGAAGACACTTTGTTTCAGGGTTCCCCAGAGCTCTTCTCTCGCTCAGTCAAGAGAAGAGCTCTGGGGTCGAGATTGGCTTGAAAACCCGAACGCTTTATAGATGGCGCAAGAAGAATTTAATTTCCTGAAAATCATTATGTCGTTAACTGTAGCCTGTTCCAGGCTCTCAGATAGTCGAGAAAACGAAAAGAACCGCGTGTGAAAAGCGAGTGGGGGCTTGGGTCGACTCAAGCGCCCGCTCGCTTTTCACACGCAGTTCTTTTCGTTTTCTCGACTATCTGAGAGCCTGGAACAGGCTACATTATTATAAACTGTGGCCCCTCAGTGGTGTGTGAGCTGTCAGAATATGACAAATTCATGCACCCAAAACAATTTTCAGCG
>OX421453.1:16294279-16299279 GCA_949126865.1 Montipora capitata
TCAAACCAACAAATACAGAAGAGAAACACTTATCCTTGTCAGATGAAGATTAAAATAGTTTTAATAGAAACACCAGCTGATGATTCACCATGGCTTGGGGTTAGAAAGGGGGGCCATTTAACACAAATAATTACCCGAAGCAGTAAAGCTGAGGTGAGCAATGATCGTCATTCTGTTTTGATTAATCAAAGCCTTGCTATTCAGTGAGCAAGATGTTACAGCATTCCCAAACCTCAAATTAGATACTCCTCCTTCTTTTACATGCACCAGTGAAATAGATTGTTTTTAAATTGTTCATTGTTTTTACATGTGCAGGTTTAAGTGTCAGTAAAATAATGCATAACCATTGTATGATGATACAATTTTAAGGCAATTTTACTGTCACGCAAGTAAAATGTAGATAATGGATCGTGACAATACTATCTGTAACCCTTTCATGGCGGCTCTGTTTTCAATGTAGCGTTTGTGCCGTCTAGTTGCCAAGGTCAGCAAACACTAAGGATTTATTGTATTTTTGCTTCGAACTTCGCAGCTTTGTTGTCTCTAGCAGGCTAGTACGATCCATGGCATTGGCGCTTTTTTCAAAGCTCTATTCACGGCTAAGAGTTGGCACGTGTAACACTAAGTTCTCTCATAGTACAGCTCTTCCGACTGGCTATGCCAGCAGACATTTGTCTAGCTATGTGAAAACTATTTAGAGATCACTTATGTTCTGTTGTTCAGCGCAGTTAGCTCTCTATATATTAGTGTGGTTACGATTTGATTTTTTCCCTCCCTCCCTCCCTTTGGAGTCGAGATTGGGCCTCTGTTGTCTGTCAATAAACTCGGGACACTACTGTGTGGTGCGGTTAAGTCTGCGCAACAACTTCCCCCAACCTTGTTGGCTGCGTTGCCTTTTGAATATCGCCTGCTAACCGATACTCTTGTCCGATCCAGCACGTGCTGTTTTGCGTTCAGCTCGTAGTGCTGGGGAGATAAGTGAGGTTCCTTTGTCACACAATCGCCGGAAGTCGCACAGGCTAACCTAACGCAAGGCAGTGCTCCCCCATTAACGCCAACTGGAGTCAATGTTTGATCATAACTAGTAGTTAGCACACAAACATAAGGAACAGAGACATTAATATACAGTAAAACTGGGATAAAAATGTTCAAACCAGTTCAATTTTGATTTTTCCTTTACTTTAGATTATGATAATGAATAAAAGACAAAAAAATCAACACTGAACTGGCTTGAAAAATTTTAAACCGAGTTAATTCAAATCACAAGATATACACATATGTTGTGATTCAATTTTTTTCCTCGTTTAAATTTTTTTTAATCAGTTCAGTTTTCATTTCCCTTTGTTTCAGATTATGGTAATGACTATTAGGCAAAAAAAGGCAAAATTGAACTGGTTTGAAAAACTCAAAACCAACAAAAAATTTAGACCACAACATTTAATTAATTAATAATACCATTAGAGCCAGCCTTGGTCAGTTTTTCAAAGAAAACCTGTGACCTGAGTCTCAAGTTCAGCTTTAGGCCATCATTGAAATGTCACGCATAGAGTTCCCTCTATTAATTGACCTCCCAGCCGGTGAATAATACAGTATGTCTCTACAAAAGGCTGAATATTTACACTCTATCACTTGATTTGCTGAACCAGTTGTTCAATTTAAATGTCCCCTTTTTCACTAGACACCTATCCCATGTGACTGGAACAGTGAAAGACTGCATAATATAGAAGTGAAGTCAAAATAACTACTATACATTACAATGTACATGTAATTTAGGTCAGAGTATTCAATAATAAAATAACGAATAATAACCAATTAATCATCCCCTCAAGAGTGAGCAGAAAAACTAGATGAATAAAATTATTGCTATGTAGTATGAAGGGGGTAGGACTGACATTCCTGCAACCGGAGAGGTCAAGGGTTGACAACCCGGGAAAGTCAGGAACCAAAAAATTCTGAGACAGAGGTTAAGGAAAGTCTACAGTAAATGGGATTAGGAAGGGCAGCGGGCACAGAGAATTTTCAAAGTGGTTGGAAATAAAGGAGAGAGATGATGAATGAATGTGTCACCAATAGTAGTGATCTAACACAGGCTTCAGTGACAAAAAGGATGGATTGTGGTTAGACTTCCCTGTCCTCTTCCACACCCATGTGAAAATTTACGGTAACTTAAACCTAATCCTCCTCAAAGCACTAGTTTTTAGTCTCAAATAATCAAGCATAAGTCTCCTTCTTCTTCTAGAGGAGATTACTCTTAAACAAAACTTTGAAATTGTTGTTTCAGTTTGAATGAAAAGAAGGAAAGATAATTAAATTACTAACACAGGAAATTAGGGTATTGAATAACCAGTTATGATGCTTGTGACCATTGTATGTGCTTTCGGAATCATAATGTTGCTTTGCTCAGGCTTCGTCATGTCATCATATGATTCTGTCAGGCACTCGAATCATAACCCTGATGTTTTAAGGCTTGAAGGAACCGTCTGTGGAATCATCACCCAGAATTTTTGATTTGGAGGAATCATTGTTATGATGCCCTGAAGCTACTTAGCATCATCTGAAGAATCATAACCCATCACGCTTTGTGCAAAAATCATACTACATGTTTTCTGATGTACTGGAAATCATTTGTGGAATCATAACTTTGATTATGGCAGTGAAGGAAATTGTACTTTCAGTGTCATTCAGCAAAATAGTGGTTCAGATCGACCACTAAGTAAAGCAGCTGTGATTGTTTTTTTTTTTGCAAAAAAACCCCAGTCAACTTGTATTCAAAGTTTTCTTATTTTTTCCATTTTCATGTTTGTTGCAACAGTTCTATTTTTGCAGAGCCATACCTGCTCATGTAAAAGTAATCCTTGCGTACAAAATGTTAAGAAAAATATTAGCAAACCAAAATGACCTTAATATATAATTGGATCAAATCTGGACGCATCAAAAGATCATTAAAACTCAACAACTTGAACACAGTTTCATGCTAACAAATAGTAGTCCTTTATTTATATTACTCATGTGACTCATCAATATCCATGTAAACATGTATGTTACAGACTTATATTCAAACATAACATTTTTTTGTTGGCCTGTCATGATTAAAAGATCTAATGTGCCACAGAAAAATACCAAGTGTACATAAACGTTCGGTGCTGATGGTACATCAGATCTGTAAAAATTCACTATCACGTTGCATTTGTAGATGTGATCAAGATCAGCCACACGCATTTATCATCTGTCACTTAAGGACAGTGCCTACTAATTCAAAGGTGTTTTTGCCCCGGTTTTTGATTATGCCCGAAACCTAGATCTTGACAAGTGTCATTAAAATCCAAAAGAAAATTGAGGGTAGCCATGCATTTTCTAATATAATTGTTGAATAATATTAAATACAAAGCAATGTATGGCGTTCTTTCTCAAATTTCTCAAATTGAAGCTTAATTATCTCTCAAAAATGCATGGTTACCCCCCAATTTTCTTTTTGGATACCAAGACTTCTTACTACGAATAGTTTTAAACTGCGCAAAAATATCACTGTATTAGTATCACCCAACTAGTGGACTAATGCAAATGCTACATTTTTGATTGGCTACGCTACTAGAGGACTATTAGTAATAGTCCTCGAGTAGTGAAAAGCGTGACATTTTCTTGACAATACTGTAAATTTCAGTGAAGTAGCTCGCTTCTCACAACGTGTGCAATGTCTTCAAACAAATGATCAATACATCCAAATAAAAATTGCTTCAACATGCAAATACAAGATCAAAAACAGGTGACAGCTGACTTACCAAAAGAATGCTCTCAGACACCTCACACACTGCCAGTCGTTTTCTTGCCCAATATCATGGAAATCACACTTTTTTTTCTCCTCCGTGTATCACACGTTGTCACAAGTGCTTATTTTAAACATGGTTCAGATTTTAATAAGTTAGTAACGATATTGAATCCACGAACAATTTCAAGAAAGCAACGAATCCTAAGTTATGATTCCACCAATGATTTTTCGGGCTGCTGGAATCATACCACGTGTTTCAGGTGAATCGTATTTGATTCCAGTGCCGATTTTCCAAGTGTGGATAAATCATCATGTGATTGGTGTTATGATTATCCAGCCTTGAAAAATCATAAGCAACAATTCCAATGCCCTGTTAAATCACCTTGTGAATTTAACAACATAATTCCACAAGTAAATTTCCTGTGTAAAACCAAGCATTATTCATTTCACGACCAATAAAAATCCCCTCAAAATCTCTATGTCATAATTCTGATGAACCGAGCAAATGTGAGCTTAGAAGGGTCATAAAATTTGACCTTTTCTGCAATACTCTTTTCTTGCAATTGGTTGAAGATTGGATTATAATAATTTTGTTGATCAATCACTCCACGTACAAATTCGATTCCACAAACATGTACACAGTTTCAGTTACGGACAAAGTGTGTATAAAATTATTATGTACTTAATGAAGAAGCGTTTAATTGCAATGTTTGCTGAATCATGGTGTGATCTTACATGCAAACTACACAAAGACACAATACACTTGATCAACATGGAAGATTTTAATATAACTGGAAGATCGGTCAATGTCCTCACCAGTTCGCGTGCTTCGTCCAAGCATCTTTGCACATCAGTTATTGCAGCCTTTTTAGAAGCTATTAAACAAAATAAGAACAGTAAAGGATATAAGAATATTTCTCCGAATAAAAAAGGCTCCAAAATCACAAATGTCAATTTCATCTTTTCGCCGAATTGTTGAAACTCACTTCCATGAAGATTGGGAATCTTGCAAATTCTAGCCGTGATTTCGGCACTAATATTTCCAAATTGTTGCTCGTAATGATTAAATAAGTCCGTCATTGTGAAGAAAGATATTCTTGAATACTAAGGTTAGCGACTCGAGGTTTTTTATCATTGAAAACTACGACAAAACAAAAATGAAGTAGGTGTCACTCTTCTCGGTCGACGAAGCCATTGTGTTTTCTGAGTCTATGCCCAGTATCTCGGCATATAA
>OX421453.1:16306779-16321779 GCA_949126865.1 Montipora capitata
CGATACCCTAACCCAAACACAAAAGACTAAACAGTTGAAACAATGACTTTTACCATACCAAAGAATAGCAGGTTATGAGAGCTGCTACTTGACTGCTTTGTTTTTGGCTTGGGTATCACGCAAATAAAATTATACCATAGGTACCTCAAGCTCAATTGCCCAAGGTTGGTTACTTGCTGTTGGCGATCTTGCATATCCATCAAAGGAAATCAGCTGTAAATTCACTCCAAGCACTCAGGTCGCCTCCAGATTGAGCCCAGTGCACGTTAAAATCCTCTTCTAACTAATGCTTTTCTCTGTTGGACAAAAACGTCCGCGGTGAGGGAATTTCGGCTCACTAATCTAACGGCTTCCTTCCATCGAGGACTGTCGACGATGCTTTGCCACAAAGTTCCGTGCACGGCCGTTGGAAAACACCTTACTGATCGGGCCCAAGGTTCAAATTTGTACACACCAGGTGGGCAACGATGTCAGTGACAGGTACACTATAAAACAAACTGAACATGTATGTTTTAAATTTGTTTACGAAACATCTTTATAATGAATCAGTGTTTTCCTGAGCTTCTTCTGTATCTGCATGAAAGCTCAGTACTTTCCTGAGAAGGGCCTCACATTGTACCTGTCACTGACACTAAAGCCTTGTTGCTCACCCTGTGTGTAACAAATTTGAACCTTGTGCCCAGTCGGTAAGGTGTTTTTCAATGGTTTCGTGCACGGAACTTCCGAACCAAGCATGTTGCTAAGGTCAAAATCAGCCCACTTTGGCGATTTTCAATTCCTTTCTGTGAAAGTTTGTCTGATATAAGGATTGAAATAATAATTATATTGTAGCAGCACTATCATTCTTGGTCTCAGTGGAACGTCTGGTCGATTTGAGCTTTTTGGATTTGGAAGAATTTACAGCAGCTTGTGTTTCCGACTGCTTCATCAGAGTTTCCAACCTTGAAGATAAATATAGAGAGAGAAAACAGCGAACCTACAACCCACTGGAATAGCGCTGAAATGGCCAAAGTACGCCACAAAAACACTGATAAAGTATCGAGAAGACAAGTTAAGGCATTTTTGTTCAATTCATGTTATTTATTTCGACTCCTAAACACGTTTGCAAATTCCCATACAAATGCTTATAATTTTGACTGATCGCGATGCTCAAACTACATTTTTAGCTTGGGGTACCTGTGATTATACGTTACGAGAACTGCTTGGTTTCCAAGGGCAACTTTTCGGGTTTTGACATCATTTAACTGGTAACGGTCATCAGTCTGATTTAAATTTGTGGATTTTGGCAGGTTTCATTGTTAAAAGTTACTCTTGGAAATGAAGCAAGTTGCCCTTGACAACATGGGAACTCAAACATTGAAACTTTGTCACAAAACTCCGTAGTGCCGTACTCAAGTGAAAATCATAGTAATTCTATTTACAAAGTACCCTTTTCACAGCATTTGCACCTGTGATTGGGTGGAATTTTTGCAGACATCTCTATGATTTACTCTGCTTTTTTTCCTTTTTTTCTCTTAAGAAACCATTGTTTTCCATTATTTTCCATTTTGTGACTTGGTATAATAAAGTAAACTGTCAAAACAATGAAGTCAGCATTTCCTTCCATTCCATGCATTCATGCCAAGAGTACTGTACGTACTTCACATGAGTACTTTTACAGGTTATATGCACAGACATGTCACTGCTTTGAGAAAGCTTTTTGGAGAAAGTGGAAAAACTTGTATAAATTATCGTGCTTCATGATTCAAAAAAATTTGTAAATCATGATTCAATCAAGAAGATGGTCGGATACTTGTGTGGTCTTGTATAATTATTATGCCTGCATAGCGTTATTTTCTTATATGGAATCTTGTGGTTTCATTCATTTTAAAAACTTCCTTTTTTATAAAAACAGGCAGACACTGCAGACACCAGATGGTGGAATCGTGTGCCTAGATTGGTTTGATAACAAGGCCAGCATCATTTACGAAGATCCATCCACCAGACCAACTGTCCTTATTCTTCCTGGTTTGACTGGTACGTACCTGCTCTCTCAAGAACTTAAAGTTAGTAATGGCGGACCATTAAATAGGAAAATTCCAGTTAAAATAAACAGGTGTCTTTTTGAAATCAAGGCTTAGTACTTTGGTCGCGTAGTGTTTAGTTAACCCGTTGACTCCATGGCCTAAAATCGTCTGGCGTTAGAGTAAAGTGAGGCTGGTTTGGGCATCAAGGGGTTAACATAGTTTTGAAGTCCAAAGAAAAATTAGAATTGATGTTTTGGTCACAGGGGAACATTAGGTTAATATTATTACATGTAAATCACTTTAAGTTCATCTAGGAACAAGAGGGTGTTCTAAAGAAGGTGGCTCCAACAACAAAACCAAAAAAAGATTGATTTTAAGAGGAATAGGAATTACAATAGTGAACTGCATAATTATGTGACATGCATTCTTTTACCTGTAGTTCTCTTTGCCACACTCTGTTTGCAAAACAGCAGTTGGCATGAAATACATGTGACCAAATTATAAATATGAGGTTTTGACTTTAAGAAAGCTCAAACTAGTTTCTCCTTGTTTCGCACATGTATAAATATATTCTGTTCTCAAATAATATAGTTAGGGTAATCACACAAGAGGAAATTTGGTCAGGGTATTATGTGCCCATCCTAGATTTCTCACATCACATTTTCCTCCAAAGTAGTACTATGGTTACCAATGGCAATGATAAGGCCTTTCTTTGAGCCTTAAATTAAATCAACATATATATTATTTCTTTTTTTGAAAAAATGGGATGGATGCCGGTAAATCTTCCCATACAGTGTTTCCAGATAATCTACCCTGAAGATGGCTTAACACAGGAAATGTTTGGTTTTTTAAATTTTGCTTTTTAAAGGATTTTTAGCAAGGTAAATAGAAGTCATTTTTTACTGAGCGAATATTACGGATATTTCAAGATAATGTCTGAAAAGTAATGATCTCTAAAAATTAATATTAAGTTTATAATTGAACAAAATGTGTAGGCCAGTTATTCAAAACAATCAGTTTTTTGAAATATGTCTTAAATTTAAATTTTTTTCCCACAGGTCGACTGAAATTTGAAATTTCAACAAAAGACATAAATTTAAAAACTTAAACCAGGGTTTACATTAAGTTTTAAAGTAGAAGGGACCTTTTGATAGAGTGCGCAGGCACCCCTAGATACATGTACATGTATAGTCTGGCTTTTGATCTTGAGACCTTCTTTGAGCAATGGCGGGTACTGTACTCAGTGTAGTCGGGTGCTAGTACCCGGGTTCTGACTTCTAATAAAACCCCTGCTTAAACACACAAAAAATGAAAAAAATGACCGTCCAGAATTAGAAAAATCAGGAAAAATGAGGGGGTTGCACAGGAAATTTTTCCAAAAACACATTATTGGAAAAGTGAATGGAGATTTAATAAATCCCATTAACAAATCCATTAATGGGAAAGCAGAATTCTTCCCATTCATGGGAAACCTAGAATAAACATTACTGGGTATCAACGAAATTCCACGATGTATTTAGCATGTGAATTAGACTTTTTCCATCATAGATATTGGCAAACTTCCATTAATGGTAATACCACAGTTATCATTCCAGGGATTAACATAATTCCCATAGTGGTTAACCCACCAAACCTACATTGGGAAATCACATAATTCCATAATGTGATTACAAAATTAAACACTCTGGAAACTGAGAAAAATCCATTAAAGATTTTTGGTGTTCACACTGGGAAATCACAGAATTCCACAATGTGATTATCGAAATAACCAACCTGGAAACTACAAAAAACCCATTACGGATTTGAATGGTCTTCAAATTGGGAAATGACAAAATTCCACAATGTGATTAATACAATAACCACTCTGGGGACTGATAAAAACCCATTATGGACTTAATGGTCTTCACATTGGGAAATCACAGAATTCCAGTGTTAGTACATACTGTAATTAAGCATTCTGAGAACTGAGAAAAAACCTGTATAATTTGCTTGTTAATTGAAGTTTTCAGAGTGGTTAAGTAGTTTTATCCAACTTGTATAGAGCAAACCTTTACTCTTTGTATTTCACATTCTACCCTGCTTACTTTATTTATAAACATGGTAATACAAACTATGTGTTATATTAATCCATGTTGAGTTGTGTTCAATTTGAACAGGAGCTGAGTACCACATGGATCAATTTTCACATTTGGCAAACAGCTGCTTGATTATCAGTTTAGATAGCTTCAGTCATGTCTTCTAAACACGACACACAATAAATAACAGCAACACTACAACATTTCGTTGTTTCCTTACCTAAAGCATGCGCCATCATGAGTTACATAAATCTGAATAAACACTTTAAAGGCTATGGCAACTTGTTAACAGTAGTCTGAAAAGTTGCTTTTATAAAGTATTAGAATACAATTCTACAGATATAGAGTTGCAAATAAATACACAACAAATGGAAACTACAGAAACATCAACTTTCCTATCCTAGCACTTAAGTAGAAAAAGCTAAAGCTGTGTTAACTGCTGAAACACATGCAACAATCTACAATGAAATTGGCTACAATGTTCCAACTTGGTGAATAGTTCACTCAAAAGAGTTTCATTGATAAATTGTTCATCTAAGATAGCCTTTAGTTATAATATCAAACAAACACATCTGCCATTAAATGAACACGTAAACAAAAAACCTATCACCAGGCTGCATCTTCTCAAGGCAAAGAACAAGCATAATTAAAATACTTTCAGCTTCTCCACACTTTGACGGTCAACTTTTCCAAGATCTTCAGTTTGTAATTTGACAAACTTCTTTTCCGCAAATATATCAGCAAGGGCAATGGCCAAGTCCTCTTTAGTGGAAGAAGTAGTGATGCATTTGACTTTAAGTTGCTTTGCTGCAGACACCATCTGCCCCTTTGCAATGTTGCTAAATCTTATGGCATTGAACATCACACAAACTATATTTTTGGCACTCTGGAGTGTTAACCCTGAAAGAAACACAGTATTATGTCAATATAGGAACCTAATTCAAATGGAGGCATTTTTAATAGTCCATTTCTCAGTTGTTCCAATCCTCTCTTTACATGTAAAAGTGATGCGGTTAGTACAAGGCCAGTGGTATAAAAGCCGATGAAACTCATTGAAACAACGAAATGGCCTTTTTTCCTGAAAACAAACAATGAGCTCCGAGCTACTTTCGGTCGACAAACATTTTAAGAAAAAATTATAGTCTATGGAACAAGGACAATCGAAAAAAACCCTTATTACTTTGCATGGAGAATTCTTTTGTTAAGGTCTCCAACATCCTTAAGAGCATCTCTTGACGGTTTCTTTCTGTTCATCCTTACAAAGGCCGAAGATGAGGAGGAAGAGCAAGTAGAACTTGCTTCGACATCAACCAACTGCTTAAATCGAAGCTGATCACCGACTGTTTTCAATCCGCATGCCTCAAGCTGGCTTGTACTTCCTTTCGTACCCAGAACAATTAGTAGCTGACCATTAACAACTCCTTGCTCTGTTACCATAATTACAAAAGTAAAAATAAACGCAAGTTAGGTATTTTTTTTTGTAAGCCGAGAGGCACGGTTTTGGAGCTCTTTACTTGGCGCTAAGATTTAGTTTGGTGTTCCAGTAAGACTTACCCTCAAACTTCGAGGCGATGTCGTCATTAAAATTTTCTTTGAGCCAGTTAAGAAGAGATTCTTTGTTCATATCATCCATATTTCGAAGGAAACGCTTCTATAATAAATTGTACCAAAACACGACTAAAAGCAAAACACTCCAGAGAAGAGGTGCGAAAAAGGCGCGAAATAGAACTAGGAAACTGCGCATTAACACCATATTTGGTTACCTGACCCACCCTCGTACCCGGGGTCTTCGTTCCCCTTGACCAGCGGCTCGTCTAGTCTGCGAAGAAAAGCGTAGTCCACCGAAGCGTCACCGAAGCGCGTGTTCTCGGAAAAGAAGACATACATCAAAGGGCTGGCAAGGACATGAAATGTCTGTCACTCATTGTGAGGATTTGGCATACAAACATGTACATTGTCCGTGGGATCAATGCTGTGGGAAAGCGGTGCCTACATCTACCGAATATCACAGGGGAAAATTGAGCTTGTGTGATTGGTTTCTGGTATACTCGATCTCATTCCTAATCTGGGCCGCTAAAGGAAATATGGAGGACGCTCACTGTTCCGGGAGAAGAAAACGTAAAGCAAAGCAATGGTTGAGGGATGCAATTTGTGTCTGTCATTGTGACCATTTGTCGTACAAACATGTTCACTGTCCTTGTGATCAGTGCGGCGGGAAAGCGGTGACTACTTCTACGGAATATCGACATTGGCAGCAAAACATGTATCTGGATTAAAAACGTAGGAAGGTTAAACAGTGCAGAAGGTGTAACTATGGAGTAAGACACATGTGAGAGACAATACAATGGACATAGTATCAGTCTTAATGCCATAAAGAGAAAGTTCATTTTTTCCTTCTTGAAACTTATCAATAGTAGTACACTGTTATTAATGGAGTCAACAAATTGTACATTTATGGGAATGTAGATTTAAGTCACTCTAAATACGGATATTAGAAAGAACATTTTGCTCTGTCTGGTTTTTGTGTATAATCCAGTAATGGGTTTTGGATTATCACTAATCTTAATAACAGTAATGGAATTACAACAAATCACATGTTATTCCAATAATGGGAATTTGAATTTTTAGACCACTCTATATGCCATTTTTGGAAATTCATTTTTTCCCATGACAATGTTTTGTTTGTTATCCAATAATGGATTTTACAAAATACATTCAGAGGAGTTTCCATCAATGGAAATTATGGTATTTTACTTTAACAGAGCTAAATTCACATTAATGGGAAATATTAAAACAATGGAAATTGCAATCAAAACCCATTAATGGGTTTTGTCATAGAATGGGAATTTGTAATTTTCCATCATGGGAATTACAAATTCCACTCATGTGTTTTTGGAAAATTTTCCTGTGTTGCAAGATCAGCATTTACGCATGCATTACCTGCACTCGTTTGAGTCCTCAAGAAAGTGGAGCTACAGCTGTACAGGCCAACACAACTGGATTAAGTGACCATTAAACCATTTGTGCAAATTTTTTTTTAGTTTTTGTGAATCAATCAATCAATCAATCAATCAATCATGCCTCTGAATTCCCTGGGGAACAAAAGGCTGCAACAACACCCCTCCAACGAACGCGGTTCTGGGAATTCCTCTTCAGCTCGGCCCACATCTTAGAGCTGCCTTCACCTCAGCGTCAGCACTTTTGCGCCAGGTCTGTTTTGGTCGACCCACTTTCCGCTTCCCTTATGGATTCCACTCAAGGGCTTGCCTGATGACATTAGAAGCAGACTTGCGGAGCGTGCGACCGATCCATCCCCATTTTCGTTTCTTGATCTCGGACTTGATTGGGGCTTGTCTGATCCGGTCCCAATGTTGTTCATTTGACATGACTTTTGCCCACGTGATGTTGAGGATGTTCATGAGACATCCGTTGATAAATGTCTGGAGTTTGTGGGTGTTGGTCTTTGTTACCCAACAGGTTTCTGAGCCGTAAAGTAGGACCGACTTGACGTTGGTGTTAAAGATCCGGATCTTGTTGTGAAGCAAGAGAGCTGTTGATCTCTAGATTGGCCGTAGGGTATTGAAGGCCTGTCGTGCTTTGTTGATTTGGCACTTGATGTCTTCGTCTGTGCCCCCCCCCCCCCCATCCTTACTGACTACACTGCCCAGGTAAACAAACTTGTCGACTTCCTTGATGCTTTCTTGGTGTAGTCCCGCTGGGTCTTGCTTTTTGTTGTTCACCCTCATGACATCCGTCTTCCTGGTGTTGATTTGGAGGCCAGTCTTCTCCGCAGCATAGCTTTTCTTTCGCATTTTGATAGCTGTGGAAGAGAAGGCTGATGTTGTCTGTGTAGTCCAGGTCCAGGTCTTCCTGTCTGCCGTGGCCTGCCGCATATCCAGTCTACCACCAACAGGAAGATCTTTGGCGGCAACAGACATCCCTGACGAATGCCGGTTTGTACGAAGAAGGGTTCCGTCAGCTTCCCATCATGGATGACTTGGCAGGTGGCATCCTCATACAGTCGTTGGATGATGGTGATGAACTTTGTTGGAAAACCATAGTGGTTCATCAGTCTCCAGATAACATCCCTGCCGACACTGTCAAATGCCTTCTGAAAGTTGACGAAGACTGAGTACTGGGGGATCTGCCACTCCAGGGACTGCTCGATGATGATGCGCATTGTGGCAATGTGGTCTATGCATGATCTATCTTGCCGGAATCCTACGCTTCATCCCGAAGTGCCTTGTCCAGTACTGTCTTTAGTCTCTCTAGGATGATTGTCGTCATTACTTTCCCTGGGATAGACAGCAGTGTGATTTCTCTCCAGTTGTTGCAGGATGACAGGTCCCCTTTCTTCGGCAGCTTCATGAGGTGGCCTTTCTTCCAGTCTTCTGGCTCTCTCTCTTGCTCCCAGATCTTGTGTAGGAGTGGGTGCATTATGTTAGTTGAAGTCTGGATGTCTGCCTTCAGAGTTTCAGGTGGTATGCCATCAGGGCCTGCTGCTTTGCCTGACTTCAGTGACTTTATGACCTTGATGATCTCATACTTGGTAGGGGAGCCATTGTTAATAGCAAGGAGTTCAGTAGGTGGTGGGATATCTAATGCAACACATGGTGCAAATCTGTTGAGTGTTTCCTTGAAGTGTTCTGCCCATTTTGCTCTCTGGTCTTCCTCCCTTGAAATGGTATTGCTGTTCTTGTTTTTGACTGGGCAACTAGGTTTGCTGTTTTTTCCAGAGAGGGTCCTTGTGTAATGTCATATAGTCTTTTCATGTTTCTTTGGTTCACTGTGGTCTCTGCTTCCTGGGTCAGCTCCTCAATGAAGCTTCTCTTGTCTTTTTTTGCACTTCTTTTCACTTCCTGGTTTTTGTCACAGTAATGTGCTTGCAATTCCTGCTTCTCTTCTTGGACTTGTGTTTGGTTGATCTGGTCTTTTAGTCGTTTTCTCTCGGTAATCAGTGTCCATGTTTCTGTTGTCAGCCACTCCTTGTGTTTCCTTGTTTTCTTCCCCGGACTGTTTAGCATGTCGTCCTCCAGGTGTCACACAGACTATGCCACTGCTCTTCAATAGTTTCCTCTGGCAGCTGGGAAAGCAGTGCAAGCTGGAATTCTTCTGTTTTTGCTCTTTCCTTCAGGCTAAGCATGTTGAACTTGTATGGTGTTCTTTCTGCCCTGCTGTTGTAGGCTTTCAGCTTGGTCTTGAGGACAGCAACAACAAGATGGTGGTCTGATGCTGCATCTGCTCTGCACTTTACCCTGACGTTGTGCAGGCTTCTTCACTGCTTTTGCCTGATGATGATGTGGTCAATCTGGTTTACAGTCTTGCCATCAGGGGAAGTCCAGGTGGTCTTGTGGGGAAAGATGGTGCCTCCAATGACCAGGTCAAACTCTGTGAAAAGTTCGCGGTTTTTGTTCTGTTCACCGGTGCCATGTCTGCCCATGATCAGTTCTCTGTTGGTGTTGTCTGCTCCCACTTTAGCGTTGAGGTCTCCCATGAGGATCTTCAGATCTCTCTTTGGTGTTTTGTCCATGATGGCTTGGACTTGCTCGCAGAAAATCTCTGTCTCTACTAGCTCTGCGATATTAGTTGGAGCGTAGCACTGTAGGATGGTAACTTTCCTGCCCTTTGAGTTGAATCGTGCTGTGAGGATCCTTGGTGACGCAGGTTCCAAGGACAGCAGTGCTTGTGTTGCCTTGGGTGTCCACAGCAGTGCTACACCTTGTATGTGGGGCTGTCCTTCCTCCTGTTCAGAGTAGATGATGGTGTCTCCACTCGCTAGTCTCGTCTGTCCAGCTCCATTCCATCTAGTCTTGCATAGGCCAAGGATTTTTAGGCTATATCTTTGCATTTCTCTACACACCTGTGCTGCTTTTCTGGTCTCATATAGGGTTCTGATGTTCCAGGTCCCTATCCTAGGTTGTTGACTTGGTCGGCAGAAGAGTGTTTGGCGCACTGGCTTCCCGAATACTCTCACCAGCTTGCTTCACGGGCTGTACTGGAGAGAACTCTTCCTCGACCATGTCGCTGTTTGAAAGTGTCGTTGTGGATTCTGAAACATGCTTTTTTTAGTGCAAAGTCCGAAGGAGAACTATTAGCATGGCATCTGACAGGATGCGGATCCGCATAATTCACTGAAATCCGCATCTTCCGCATAATTCCGATATTTTCCGCAAAAAACAGAAGAAATACCTGATATTAGTGATAAAGCAGCTCCTTAACATCGTCAAAAACATAAAAGCCGAAGAAATTGACTGTTTTGAAACGCTTATTTTCCTGAACATTGAAGAAAACACACCATTTCGTTCGCAAGATGAAAGTTCGTAAGAAAGATCGTAAGCAATTTCTGCGCATTTTTTCGCCAATGAGCCTGGACACTAGTTTTTGTTCCTACAATGATTTCCATTGGACAAGAAACAGTTACACTTCAGCAAATGAGGTGACTGATAAGAAACTAAGGGTGCGTTCGATTGACCCCATTCCAGAATAAGAATACTTGGAGTGACGATTAAAATGGTATGTTTGGCGCGTTTCGAAGCTGCAAGGATGATAAAAATATATTTAAAATAGCATTTTAGCAAATGCTTGACAATTTTAATGTGAATCTCCGCAAAAGCAAAGGATTTTCAACTTGTATTCCATGTATTCCTACTCCGGATTACGGTCAATCGAATGCGCCCTAAGTCAATGATCGAGGGAATGGATCGCGCCCCAAAGGTATTACAATTTTGCTCCATTATCTCCAAATTGAAACAAAATTCATGACGAGAAACAAAATAATTTTTTATTGCTTTATCTATTTTACCAAAAGTTGCGGCAAAATCCCAACTGCTAACCCTTTTGTTTCAACGGTGAAAGCTGGTCGCAAATTGGTGACTCCTCCATGTATTTTAATCACAAAGGGCAAAAATTCAGTCACAAATGCGATTGTATTGGTTGCAATTTCGATTACGGATTTACCGTAAGCATGTAAATACATTGGACGGGCCTGATTATTAGTTTTATAACTTGTTTAAATTTCCGCATAATCCGGTGTAATTTCCGCATAATCAACGCATGTTTCCGCATAACATGGCCAAAAATTTCCGCGTAATCTTTAATTTTTTTTCACATCCTATCAGAAGCCATGTATTAGGTTTAAAATGGGGCATGATACTTCAAGTAAGCAACATAATATTTCCTGATTAAAATTCCGGTGTCAGATGTCATTATTCCAAAGGGTCGGACACAATATGATGCTTTATTTGACGCAAAATAGGTTGAAAAATCTTCAAATTCTTTGTTAGACCACGCGTAGTGGTGGGTAAGTATCTCGAAATATTTCATCTAGGGGTAGGTGACTCTGCTGGTCTTTTGAGAACGAACTGAAAAATTTCGCTGATTTACTCCAGCCCCTGAAGATGATAATTTTTATGTGGTCGATATCCGAAATCGTCAACAGCGAGAGAAGGGTAAATCGCGTGTCTCGTCCTTAGCGGATTAGTCCGCCATTTTGATGTTGCTTTGTCCACTACATACATGTATGAAAGGGAAATTTTGGTCTATTTTGTTGCTTCTATTTTATGTCGATGGAATCTACCTGTCTTCTTTACAACAACAACTGAAGCACGTTTATGGCAATGAAATTACTATTTGAGCCTTTGGTTTACTCAAATGTGCCTTTGCTTTTAAGATTAGCAAATGGTCAAAGTGAAACCACTTCTTGTTTTCTTCTTGTTTGTGCTCGTACATGCAAGACTTCGCACTAACCATTCGGTGCTGCTCGTTTAAGTTAGTGGGTTGTTCGCCCTCTGCACAAGCCCCAACCTGGGGGACCAGGGTGCATCTTTAGTCTTGTTTTGCCCCTGCAGACCTCTTGAGCTTGGTTGAACCTACCAGGGGCCAAGGCCCCCCCTCACGTAGCTCTGGGGATCACTGAAACACACAAGCCACCCCACCCCAACAAGGCGGTGCACCATTGGGACGGAATTTTCGTGAATAGGAGACATAAATGTATGTTTATATTACATCTATATAAAAATTGGAAGAAAGGTTAGCGAAATCAGGGGAATTTTTTATTTCTGGCGACCCATTTTGAATGATGAGCTGATGCGAGTAGCAGTAGAATTGCTTGTGTGTCTCATGTGTGCATGCTCTGCTGAAAACCCTTTCGAGCCTTGTTAACATGAGCATAATACATGTACATTTACATGTAATGGTGAAATGTTCTGTGTGCATTCTTATTTCCAAACTGTTCTTTACCACCCAGTTACTATGTACATTTATAGGACACTCTGCTGGTATTGTACATTGTGAACAAAACAGAATAATCACTTAATACTCTCTTTTTTTGTTTTCTATACAATGTATAAATTTCAGTTAATCTTTTAAGCATTAAAATCACTGTTACAGTAAAATCTCTCAGCTAAATGTCAGTGGCCTCAAAATCAACATTCTTACTAATTTGATCATGTTCTTTCCATTTCTGGCATCTGTTTTGTACCACAATTGTTGTTTGATTGACAAGGCCACAATTGTCACAGTCATGCAAAATGTCCATTTGTTGTCTCGTAAACTTACCATGCACTCAGGCATTTGAATTGCTTAGTCTGAAATGAATTGCTTCTGTCTACAGAAAGACAAACTTGAAGTGATTTTAGTGAGAGTCAAAATTATCTAACAAGGTGTTATTTTTGAAAGGTTTTTAAAGAAGTAGGTCATCTCTCAGATATCGATCTTCAGTAGTGGTTAATTACTTTTATTGCTTATTTTAGGGGGAAGTGAGACCAGTTACTGCAGACACTTGGTGTTACTTGGTAAAGAGCTTGGAGTACGGTTAGTATTATCCTTACCAAACAAAGGAAGCATTCTCTTTTTGTAAATTATTTGCTGGGCCTTACCTGACAATGGGTGAGATCTTGATCCAAAAGCATCACCTGCATAGACCAATAATGATCTTCTACTAGTGTATTTTTCTCTATTCACTCTGATCAGCTTTATTTTGTTGTAAATTTTCATTTTGTCGCTCCCCTTGCACTATCATTAATTTGTTTCCAGAAGGTTTTTTTTCGCTTGTTACTGTACAGTTTCCTCTCCCCACAATGGTTTAACCTATTAACTTATCATAACCAGCTAACCCAAACGGAATAACTGTGCTGGCACAGAGGAGGGCTCATTTTGTAGGCCATTGGTTCAGTATTATCTTGAATAATTATCTTCATGTGTGATAATGATCATTCTTAAACAGAGACAACAAACCACACCAGCCTAGAATTTTGAGCTAGAAGCTAGAACTTGGCTGAGGCCTAATATAAATCACAAAGCATTATGTCAATAATCTTGAGGCAGTGGAATGAGGGGTACAATCATGTTTTTCTTTTTTTTATATTTGCGAATTCTGTCATTCCATTGCTGCAACACACCTTGTTGGAAAGAAAATTTAATGTTGTTGAGTCTCGGCAGGTACAAAATTCGGACCAGACGATCTCAGACCACCTCGGATCAACGTAAAAGAATGACAAATCACCCTAGCCCTAATCTTTAAGCTGACCTTGGTGAAATTGGTGCAAACATCAGGTACATGTAGTTTTGGCTTACAAAACAGTTTTTCGCTCGATCCCAGGTGTCACTCAGTGATCTGAGTTGATCCAGTCTGCCTTTTGTACCTGCCCATTGAGTGTACAACGTCACAATGTGCTTGACCCAACTTCCCATGCAGTTCTTGGACAATTTTGAATTAATGATCAATGATAGCAGACCAAAGCTGAAAATTACGCTGAAAATAATTACAGTTTTATTATTGCACTTCCCATCAGAGATAGAATTTCACATATTAAGACATCTTGCAAAGACTAGATTAGTCTTTGCAAGATGTCTTTAATGTGAAGTTCTATCTCTGATAAAACTGTTATAGTTTTGAATTTTGAAAGGATATAGGAGGGTTTTCCAATACTCACAAATAGACTCCATTGGTGTTAGTGGTGATTCCAATGGTTCTATTGGTGAATGCGAACATGTTTTGTGCAGTTGGCTTATAGAACGAGGAATGTTCATAATTATTAGTGCATTTCTACTTGGTGTAATTTAAGCGAACTTGTTTTTCACCAATGAAACCATTGGAATGACATTATTAATTTTTCTATTGGTACCAATCCTACCATTCGTACCAATGGACCATCGGTTTGACGAGACGAATCGTATCCGTTTGGGTATATTGGACATGTAAGGGAGGAGGGATATAGTGGTAGTACCACTTTAAGGGCTGCAGTTATAGTGCCTCAAAAATAGATACCATTCAATGGTCAAAGGTTACAAAATTGTCAGTTTAATACTTGAATATGATCTTATTGTCTATAAATTAATAAAGACTACAATTTCCTTAAACTGCATGGCCAGCTTACGTTAATAGTGGACTCTACAAAAAATAAAAGGGGATGTGTGCGTACAGGGCTTGCAAAAATTTAAGTTTGTCTCTGGGCCACTAAGGAGTCACATTCAGTGGTCTGTTGAAGTCTTGTTTTTACACAACTGGCATTTTTTCTTTTTGCATGCATACTGTACCTTTTTCATCCTTGTTTGTTAACAGGACAATTGTGGCAAATCATAGGGGCTTTGGAGCTTCTCAGTTAAAGGTAATGAGCCGAAACAATTGCGATTAGCCTTTTGTATTCAGTGTTACCTTTTCTTTGTAAAATAATAACATATAGTTATCTAGTATTTCACAACAAGGCCATTTCACAACGTCTGACCCTTGTTTCCACAAGGGAAGGAACTGTTTAGGAAAGCTGAGTTAAATTTATGCATTGGTGAAAGTACTTGCATACATGTCCAGCCAATGTGTCCGGGAATTCAATTCACAGACTCAGTATGAAGTGGGTGGACTGGTGATAATCTAATCTCTGCTTCCAAGGTTTTCCTTTGGGTATTCTGGTTTTCCCCTCCCA
>OX421453.1:16326779-16331779 GCA_949126865.1 Montipora capitata
TGCTGGAAGAGGTTTTTCTCCAGGTGCTGGTGTTTCCCCCTCCTCGAATTAAAACCATCACTGAAACTTGAATTGGGTTAATTTGTTGATTTCAGTTTCCAGTGTCTGCAATTAGTGCTCCAGCACTAGAAGGCTAGACACTTACATGTAAATGTTTCCTTTTCCTGTGGTCCCTGGGCTGTGCTTTGGACAGACAAATTGACTGCATCCATCACTGTATTATAATTACATAACCATAAAAATTATGATGATGATAATATGATAAAAATGATAATAAAGGGAAGCAGGGTTGTTGCAGTAGTGAGAGCGCGATAACCTTCCACCAATGTGTGATCACCTCTTGGACCCGACGTTGTAATGTGTTGAGTTTGCCCATACTCTGTTATGCTCCAAGAGGCTCTTCTTTTCGCCCTTCGTCAGAAACTCTTTTTTTTTTTTTGATTATTTTTAGAAAATTTAATGATGCATAGTATTTTCCTTAGAAACAATAATTATTTCCAATGGGGTGGACAATAATTATTGCCACTGGAGTTGATACATGTGTTAACTCATCAGTACAATACAATACAATACAATACAATAAAATACAATACAATACAATGCAATACAATACAATATACAACACAATAATTTATATTATATTGATGTGATAAAGTAGGATATCTGAAATGTGCACACTCTAAAGTACAATATTACTGGTTTAAGAACTATTGTTATAATTAGCCTGCAAGCAGGCTCTCTCTTTGTGGGGGGAGTGAGAAAGGGAGAGCCTGCACACATACCTTTGAATTTAGAATGTTGCTTCCAAATTTTGGATGCAAAATACTGATTCGCTGAAATTAAATTACTCGGTAACGTCATCATTGACCAGCTTTCTGATGACATGAAGAGCGAAATGACGCACAACAGAGATGAGGTGATTAGAAATGCATACGAGAAATTATTAGTCTCAACCTCGAATAATGCAGTTCCAGCTTCCTCATTGGTTCACTGGATCTTGTTTACCAGCCATTATATATATTTTTTATTTTTTATTTATTTATTTATTTTTTTATTTTAACGATACAATGAGTATTGCAATACGAAGGTGACATGAATTACAGCACTACTAAGCACTAATTGCATTAAAGTTACGTTTTCTAACATGAAAAAAAAAAAGATAAATAATAATAATAATAGATAAAATAAATAAATGAAATACGACTTCTAGCACTTCTAAAAACCATCTCTTTCCTTTAGGGGTTACATTTATAATGATAGTTTTAAAATAGAGGAATCAATATTTAAAAATTCAAGGTTAAGGTTAAGGGTTTAGGAGACTCGTTGCAGCGGGGACAGAAGTGGCTTCCATTTCTTTGAATTTCTTATTGTGTTGTTTTCCAATTGGTGCGTCTGTTTCAGGGAAAGCAAGAAGTCGTTTTGGGTTGGGGATCGTTCTTTCGAACGGCAAATCCAAATGTAGTGCTTAGCCATTAGGCAAAAAAAAGTAATTTGGAGTTTAAAATTGGAGTCGTCTGGCTTCAGGCCTAAGGCCGTTTCCATTCCTAAGTGGTTCTCTTTTGAAAGCACGTGGCACGCCTGCAGCCATATAGAGAGGTCATTCCAAAAAATTCTACTTTTTTCACATCCCCAGAATAAATGTAACAGATCTTCTTTTTTATCATGGCAGAAGGTGCATGTTCCGTCCTCTCTAATTCCTATTTTTTGCAAAAAATTATTGGTCGCTAGCCGTCTATGTAAAAATCTGAAATTGAAGTCAATTAATTTGGAACTCTTTGAACACGCAGCAGACAATAGGAAGGCTTTTCTCCAGTCAATTTTTACCTTGGCTGTGGACCCGATATCTTTCTGCCACATCTCTTGAGATAATAGCGGTCGTTCCGCTTGGTCAGAAATTAATTTCTTGTAAACTTCGTCAGAAACTACATGTACATGTAACTTTCGATTTTATTTGAAGCGAGCAGCTTTTAGGTGATTTACTTCCCAATAAGTACACTACTTGTATTTGGGGTTTTAATGTTGAGACTTAAATTAAGGACGGTACCTACTAATTAACAATATTTTTGCCCCGGTGTGTGATTTGCAGGAAATGTAGATCTTAACAAGTGTTATTAAAACCGTAAAAGAAAATTGGGGGTAACCACCCATTTTTCAAAGATAATTCATGAATAGTATTTGTAAAAAGCTTTAAAATACAAAGCAATGTATGGCGTTCTTTCTCAAATTGAAACTTAATTATCTCTCAAAAATGCATGGTTACCCCCAATTTTCTTTTTGGATACCAAGAGTACTTACTAAGATCTACTTGCTCCGGATAGTTTTAAACCGCGCAAAAATATCCCTGTATTAGTAAGCATCACCGATAGGAAATCCGAGTATCTCAAGATGCGCAGAACGTATGTGCAATAACAATAAAAGGCACCGTCCTTAAGTGATTATTATTATTGTTATTATCATTATTAATATAAAAAAAATTAGCTACAAGTCAATAATAACACTAGCCTACATGGGGCCAAGTTTCCTTCATTTTCTCATTTTCACATTTGCTCAGAACTTCTTCAATATTATTGAAATCAGTACTCCGTTCTTTTCTCTCTTCCCATGCTACGCTTATGACGGAGTTCTCAATAACCTTTTCCATAAAACAGGCTACTCTAAATTTTGTGTCCTGGCATACCCCTCTCAGACTTCAACCCTCTTCTTAACTTTTGTGTTCCTGTACTGCGTCTGGTTACTTGATTGTGGTCCTAACATATTAGCGACCTACAGATTAGAGTACAAGAACGATAGTGAGTACAGTTTTCTGTATTGGGCTCGCTTATTACGGTACATTAAAAGAACGAACATTTTTAAATGTGCTTGCTCAGAACCGAGAACTTATACTGGTAGTCATCCTCCTACATAGTCCGATCTGAAGGTCGCAATTGTTTTTTTTTTTTTTACATATTCATTATATTTATTACTAGTAGTATTACTAGGTATTGGCAGTTATAGTAGTAGTAGCAGCGGTAGTTGTAGTTGTAGTAGTGACAGTAGTAAAAGTAGCAGTAGTGGTAGTGGTAGTGGTGATAGTAGTTGGTGGTAGATGGTAGTAGTTAGTAGTAGTAGATGTAGTCGTAGTAGTTGCCATCAATGAAGGCGGCAGTGTCTTGGTTGTCGTCATGTTCATGGTTGTAGTTTTTGTTGTTGTTGTTTCCTGGTAGTTTTCTTACTGTATGTCTACTCCGTATTCCTAGGCAAGAACAATACGCGAATTTGATCAGAGATTTACATCACCAGCATTTGGATATCGTGACTATGAAGAATACTATGATGCAGTCACTCTTCATAAAAAACCGTTACATAACATCAAAGTGCCTGTGCTATGCTTGAATGCAGCTGATGATCCATTTTCACCACTCCATGGTCAGTAAAGTTGTGTGATCCTGCTGTTTGTAGTCGAACCAAGTCAAGCAGAGCCCCAAAGATTTTACAAATGCATCAATTATTTTGGTAAAGGTAAACAATCTGATCCCACCAACGCGTTGGCCACTGTTTAATCTTACAACGTACAAGTTGCGTCGGTGGTGCGTTGGTGGTGTGTCGACCAACGCGTTGGTCGACGTGTTGGCCGACGCATTGGTGGGAACGGATTCTTTACTTTTACCATTATTTGCAAACTGAATTTGATAACACTTTCATCAACTTTGAAAACAAAGCATCATACAGTTTTGGCGGAAGGTCATGACCTTGAAGGGTGTAAAACTTGCAACTCTTTTCCTTGGAACAAAGCGGGGGATTTTAGGACACCACTTTTACACTCAAATATGGACAAAAATGAGATTGAAGCTGTACTTGCGGGAAAATGCACGAGTTATGTTCCATCCGAATAAGGGTTAACTTTTAAACTAAAAAAACCTAGCTCTGAACCAGATTTAAATGCATCAATGTCATGAGCTTCTGACAGTTGTGGATAAGGTATCATCTACATGTAAGGCATGGCATGGAAGTCTTTCGTAATTTTTTGATGCCAAATTGCTATCTTGGCAATCACTTAAAGGAACAACATGGAAGCAAGCCACAGGAAAGCAAAGCGGTTTGTTTAGTTCCCCCAATCGTCTTCATCTCCTTGACTTTTTGTAACCTTTAATCTCCTTTTGTGCTTTTTTTGACCATTATCAGTTTTCCTCTTACATGTATGTAGTTTTCTTAAACACTTTTCATTATAACCAAGCCATCTGTATGTCTAGTACTTATGTTTTTCTCGCACCAGTTTTCTGTCTTTAAATTTTAACTTCATCCAGCATTTTTTGTGAAACCTATTTTCTTTTTCTTTCAGTACTGTGTTCAATTATTCACTTTTTTTCCTTTGAATGTTGGTATATTAACATTATATTATTACATAGTTATAATATTTATTGTAATAACTTAACATAGAGCAACCACCTAGTGGTATGCTTATAAACCATTATTATTATTATTATTATTATTATTATTATTATTATTATTATTATTATTATTATTATTATTATTATTGTACTCTAGGGCATTTTTATTGTCATTTCAAATTTTAATAGTTTTCTTGTCCGTTTAATTGTACACTGTATTGTTTTATTCTTAACCTTTAATATTGCCATTAGATTGTTGGCAAATGTTTTAGCCCCTAATTGTTTCCAAATTTGTATCTGTGTGAATTTTTTTTAACTTGAACTTGGTCTCGAAAATAACAGTATAACGTTCAAGACATCATTTATTTATTGCTTGTTGTTATATCTAAATGTTTATCTTTGAAGTTATTAATTGCTTATTCTCACTTTTTTACAGCAATCCCCGTAGAATCAGTGGCACAAAATCCACTGGTTTCCATGGTGTTGACATCCTATGGGGGACACATTGGATTTTTGGAAGGAACAAGGATTGACAGGTCAAACTATATGGAAAGGCTTTTTGTTGAGTTCGCGAGAGGAATATTTAATCTGGTTGGAAAGGACAAACTCCAAGAGATGGTGGAGGAAGCTCAC
>OX421453.1:16336779-16349279 GCA_949126865.1 Montipora capitata
AAAGTTTAAGAACAGTAGAATTGTTCTAAGAAAAAAAACGCTCGGAAAAAGGCCTAGAATCAGTCCAAATGTCCAAAATAAAGATATTCTGAGATTACCGTGGGGCAGATTCAACAATGGGCAATTTCTTGTGGAAATTTGTAGGAACTAAAAAAATTGCACGCTCTCTCAGTAAAATGCGTTGAAAGTTCAAGGACCTTATGATTTTTTTACTGTGCTTAAAACTGCTGCTCAAAGAAATAGCAAGTTTTTCAAGAGTCTAAAATGTGGATTTTGTGAAAGGACCAGATACCCCAGGTCAACGAATGAGCATTGGGAGATCGTGAGACGTGTCTTTACTGTTCCTAAATCGTATATTTTTGAACATTATCCAATGGGTCCCCCTTTTCAAAATCTCCATTAAATCCGCCTATTGGACTTCCAATCGGTGTTTTTTTCCATAGAAAAACTCTATAGTCCTCAGTTTCAGTTTGAGTGAATCCTAAGAACGCGTGGCACTTTTATTCTCTAGTTTTCTAGCTTCTTGAAGTTTGCCTTACAAATAGTGGGCCATTACAAAATTTCCACAAAAATGGATCATTTCGAAGGACAACTTCAAGAAGCTTGAAAACTAGGAATTATAACATATCAACAAAAGTAAAGCGCGCACTTTGTTTTGTCAATTACCCATTTGCTGTTCGCCCATAGGTGAATGATTGTGACAAAAACACTGACGCATCCCCGGGGCAAAAAAAAGCTTTTTCCTGAAACTGCAATAATGACCGACCAGTATACCACCGAGAATGCTGAAATTTCTTCGCAGCCTTATGAAAAAAGAAAACACTAAAAATGTCCTGTTCGAACGCGTTAGCTGATATTTGTTCGCGCGACTTGCAAAGCGATTTGCAAGCCTAAGTGAAAGCCGCAGTTCAAAGAGTTAGTGATCGAGAGGCATTCAAAGAAGAGAAAGGATGTCACAAACTATCTCGAGATGTCACATCACAAATAGTAAACGGTTGAACCTGTACTATCTAGTTATAGTTGCACTTGGGAGGTTTGTCATGCTCTCAAGAAGCTAGATTCCACTCGGCTGTCGCCTCAAGCGACTTTTTCGTTTTTAATCACAAAGGCATGAAATTCTCTTATTCTAACTTGATTGCCTCTCTCTTTTCAGGCGTTTCTCCATATCTGTATATAACAAGCAGGAAATGTACCAGAATAGAACAGGTTTCATTAACTTTTGGTAAACGCAGGATCCCATGACTAGGAGCGAACAACAGCCCTATACTTGTGTCACGACGTTTTCACAGACCGATTTATTTTTAGATTGATAAGACTGCCGCAGGAGCAGGAGCCGGATGACCAATCACAAGAAACTAACTTCACGTCATAGCGCCACCGAACTGGAACTGCCTTTGTTTTTTCGGCGGATAGGAAGTCTTAAAATAGAACGGTCTTTAAAAATGCGTGACATATAGTATGGGAGATGTTTGCTCCTAGTTTTCGGCTCCAGGCAAAACGGAAATCAATTCCCATTCCTTTCAACGTGAGATTCGTTCATTTCACGTGGCAAATTTGCAGAGGACGAAAAAAAAAATTAAATGCACAGAAGTTTAAAACGCACAAAAACCAACAATCTTCTAGAGAGTGTATAAAGGCTAAGATGAATTTTAATTAATGAGGAAACTAATCTGAAAGAGAAGAGAGAAACGACACAATGAGATTTATTCTTTCACCAGACAAAATGATCGATTGGAGAAAAGGTTATCCACTGACTTCACGTGACTTTTTATATTTTATTTGTAACTAACAACTTCCCAAAAATATAACAGGTCATGACACTCAACCGAAGAGATATTCATGGAATATCTTTTTCTTTTGATGGTGTTTCGGAGGTCCTACACTATAACATCTTCACCTGCATCGAGAGCTATTGCTTAATTAATAAAGAACACATTGCATATTTCACGAACCAAACCCCAACTCTGAAAAATTTATAGTGGTTAGGGAGCAAAATATGCCGGCAGCTACAATGAGTTCAAATTCCGCTCTGTCATCGCTGGCTCGAGTTGGCTTCGGAGCTCCCGAACTCAATTTTATTCCACGTTTTGTAAAATGCAACTGATTGGGTTCTGCCAGGTGAGAATTAAACGTTGTTGTTGTTTGAATACGCCCCACACGTAGACAAACTGTTACTGATTGTCACAATATTCTGGCCACCAATTAGTTTAAATGGGTGAAGAAGTAAATGGAACGACCAAGACATGGTCACCTCAGAGGGAGCATTTTTGTCTCGGACGCAGCTGTATTGCCGTCAAAGCCACTAAATTAAGCCTGTTAACTGTCAGTGTCAAGACACTGAAAGTTCAAACTCTACTGAAAGTTACATCCTACAGTTGTGTTAACTAACCGAGCCACATCGTAACTTCATTTGCCTTTATGCCAATAGCTAGTTTAGCTTTCCTTTACTGTCAACATAAAAAGCCAGGCTTTACAGAATCCTATAATTTGAATCTCTTATAAAAACACTAGCGGAGGGTCTACCAAATCCGAACTCGTGCTGACAGCACAAAGCACGTTGTCGGCACATTTACAAGGCAAGCGCAAATTGCATAAATTTTCTCGTTAACTAATAAGAAAAAAAAGCTAATAGGACATTCACCCTTCAATTAAAATAGAGAATAATCTTGCCAGGACATCATTTCAAATGAAAAAGTTACCATGGCCGACCAGTTCTGCTTTTACGAGTTAGGAGGAATTCGACTTATTGTTGAATCTTATAGTAAAGCTCTGTTTTCTCTATGCATATTACACCTTGTTTTTTCACCAGTGGCAACAATTGGAAACGTTCTGGCTATTCGCGCCTTGTGGAAAGCCTCATCGCTACCAACCAATTTATTTGAGGAAGTTGTTACTGAGTCTCGCATTCTCTGATGTTTTCGTGGGATTCTTCGTTCACATGAAGCTCGCAGTGGTTTTTAAATTGGCTTTGAGTGAAAACTTCAACCTTGACATACTCTGTCCATTCACTTTAACTCTTTGTTACCTTGTTTTGTATCTTCTCGCTTCCGCATCGTTCCTGAATGTTTCCGCCATTGCTGTTGACAGACTTCTTGCCGTTTCTCTTCATTTAAGGTATGCAGAACTTGTCACCACAAAACGTGTTGTAAGAGCCTTGGCCACCATATGGTTGGCAAGTTGTGTCGTTGCTTCTGTGGTGGTCGCAGCGTTTAACTATTTAGTTTCCATCATTATAGTTTTCTTGGGATTTATGTTCACAACAGTTGCATATTATCGTGTTTACATGGTGACGAGATATCATCAGAATCAAATACGAATTCAACTTCAGCAGCAAAATGTGCAAGCCGCAACGGTTCTCCTCCGAGAACGAAAGTCTTCCGTGAATGTCTTATATATTTATACTGCCTTCGTCGCGACTTATCTCCCGTGCTCTTTTTCAGTACTACTACGGAGATCAAATCCTTCAAACCATTCTGCTTGGGTAGCATGTTACATCACAATGTTCTTGGTGCTTATCAACTCGTCGATAAATCCTTTAATTTACTGTTGGCGATATCAAGAGGTTCGAAAAGTAATAAAAAAGACATGCAAGAAAACATTCTGCTTCTGAATGCGTGCAAACAGCCGCGGAATACCTCCATCTGATTTTTGCAGTCTTCGTTATATTTTTTACAAGGAAGGATGACTGAAGTGTATATAAGTTGTTTGTCAATCAATCAATATTGTTTCAACATTGCAATTAAACCTTTTCTTTCTGCTTTTAGCAGAAAATTCCGCATGCGGCATTTTTTATTATTTTTAGCATATCCATGCAACCTGAGCAAGTGATTATTTTATGGTTGCAATGCTTGCGCGAAAAAAAGGCGGGAAAATCGTCTCAGTACATCGGTGGAAGCTCAACCTTTCACCATTTCTTGACCTTTAAGCCATACGGTTTTACCAGGTGAGTTTCTTTATTTTATTTTATATCATGTGGAAAATTTCCACTTTAAACGTAAACCGTGAAGACAGTTACGATTATTGTGTAAAGGATAATCGTATTTCATGTAAACTAGTTGTAGGCCCGGGGAGGGGGGGGGGGGACGGGGGCCCTTTAGGAATTTCTGGGTGGGGATGTGCCGCTGGGACCCTGGAACCCTTAGCCTATACCAGAGCTAGTTCAGCTGAATTTTGCTAGCCTATACTAGAACAAACTCCCACCGATTTCAGTCTAAATTCCGATTCTTGACAGTTAATAATATCCAGAGGTGTTTCATGACAGCCATTTATTGACACTGTTGAGGCTGAGTTATAATTAGGTAAACTTATACATTGCCGAATTGATTTTTTTATATTATTGAGTGGGAATTTCTGGTTTCCCTAGTCTTGATAAAATCTTCAACAGACTGGTCAGTTTCGTGAAAAATGATACCCTATTCTAGACCGAAAGGCTATGATTTATATACTCTAACGTAGTGTAAACTGATTGAAAACCATACCCTTCACAGCGGCATATACCTATATAGTCCATATATGGCAGTACCTCCCCCGGGGTTGACCAACACTCTTGCTTTAAATAAAAATAGGTCCGCAATGTGTACTTGGGGTCTTATGCTTAGTTTCACGCCATTGGGCCCTTACAGAATTTGGTACTGCGGTGTCACTTTTACCATGCATGATTGGTTGAAAATTTGCCATACATAAAAGTGAAGCACTGAAATTGATTCCTTAAGTATGCTTCAAATTTCAGGACCTGTTCAGAATTTTACAGCTTTGACTCGCATCTTTTCTTATTGCCATTTGCGCAGTTAAGACAACTTTTGCTGCTCACTACATCATCTCTATCAGCTATTTAGTAGTAACAGAAGCACTAGAATGGCTAAGAAACAAGCAGGGCACTGTCATACATTCATATGACCCTATAAATGATTAAGAGAATGCTGAAATATAACTAGAATTCCAAGATGAATCATCGGTAGATAAAGTGTTCAATGAAAAAGTACTCTCAGAGCTTGCTGCAAATCCCCAAACTACTGAAAATCACAGTCCTTCAGCAATAACAATGTTTAGTATAAATACACAGGTGATTATACAAAATCGCGTGCTCTCATTGGCTCGCTATCTCGGATTATCAGCCGATAATCACCTCCACAGACAAAATGGCTGCCAGTAGTCGTTTTGCCACTGTAAGTGAAGATGATTTCGCGTTGAAATGTTTTTTTTTTTCTTTTTTGAAATAATCACCTGTGTATTTATACTAAAACAATTATTCGCCTCAGGCTCAGTGATTATCGGTGAATATTCACCGATAATCACTTCGCCTTCGGCGAATAATTGTTAAATAATGAGCCAACAGAAATATCTCATGATCAATTACGTCAATCAGTTAGATCATCAAATAAAATGAAACGCAAAGCTTACAACAGGGTGCTTTCATTTACTCTCCCAAATTTTTACTCTTTAATCTCATTGATATTAGATAGGTCCCGTGATTCTTCCTTGGTAGTCTACGAAGTGGCATTCTTTATTTTAACAGTGATAATTAAAGATATGGCTTAAGTATTGTCGAAGTAATACGAGACACTATGATCCTACAATGCGCACTACGATCCAACAATGCGCATGAGGTCAAGCATTAAGATCCAATAAAATAACTGAGGATATTCTGAGATTACCGTGAGGCAGACAAGGGACACTGTTCAACAATGGCCAATTTCTTGTGGAAATTTTTAGGGACTAAAAATTGGCATGTTCTCTGAAGTAAAATGCATTGAAAGTTCAAGGACCCTATGATTTTTTTTGTGCTAAAACTGCTGCTCAACGAAATAGCAAGTTTTCAAGTGTCGAGAAAATGTGGATTTTGTGAAAGCCAAAGGGGGACCAGAGACTCCAGATCATTAAATGGGCAATTGAAGATCATGAGAAGTTTCTTTCCTGTTTTTAGCTTCTATAATTATGCTTTCTAAATAGTCCATTTTTGAACATTTTCCAATGGTCCTCCTTTTCAAAATCTCCACTAAATCCACATATTGGATGCGTCTTCCAAGCGGTTTTTTACTGGGTTGCCCGTAGGCTAATTTGCACTTGGACAAAAGAATTATAAATTGACCTGCATTTATGAATAAGGTCTATGGACTTCGACAACGATTGCATCTTTCGCCGTCGGATATCAAAGTGAGCTGTATTTCTACTATTTTACTGCGGTATTATGTACAACACTGAAACCAAATGGCAAATTCTCCAGTAACTTTTTCTGGTTGGATATGGGGTTTAACAAACTCAGAGAAGGAATCGAAAAGAGTCGGATCTCTGTTGTCAGGCTATTTATAATTTTATTTATAGTTTTATCATTGGTTTTGACACGGAGTGTGTTGCTTGTTTGCACGCACGGAATGAAATAAGGTGTGTTTTTTGCCTCCAATAGCAAATATGATGTTTGTTTCAATAAACGTTTTGGCTGGAAAAGGTTTTTTTAAGATTTTTCTGCCTTTGCAGATTCATCGTGTTGTGTAAATATTGAACAATTTGCATGCGTGGGTTGAAATTTGATGTGGAAGCAGTTTTCATAACGATAACAGGAGTTCTTGCGTAAAATGATGTTCATTTGGCAAGCCAACAATATTCCTTTAAGCCCATCCAAAAAAATACCAAATACGTTGTTTGTTTCAATGAAACTTTTGGCTGCAAAAGGTTTTTGGGAGGTTTTTCTGCCTTTGTGGATATATCATGTGGTGTAAATATTAACGAATTTGCATACGTAGGTTGAAATTTGATACTCGAGCAGTTTTCATAAAGCAACCTCATTCCCAGTCCTTTTAAAGGTGACAGGGATTTGTAATCGTGTTCTTTCTGGCAAATGATTAATAGGTAGTCATAGTTTTTAACGTTAAAAGAAGATTTGTTTTGTCATTCTTTGGTAAAATGAACTTCATTTGGGAAGCCAGCAATATTTCTTTAAGTGGTTCCTGGTTAACCAAATTTATTGTTACGACTTTACCAGTGCGAAGATTGTTTACATTACTCATTAACACGAAGATTTCTCAACAATATATCGCTTTCATCTAACCCAAAATCATTCACATAGTAAAAAACTTCATATTAATTAAGCATTTCCTTCGCATTTGTGTTTGTGAGGATTAGGATTTGCGATAATTCAGGTTCACGTGTTCGCAAGTTTGTTTTTGCATCTCATAGATGTTTAGATTTTCAATTCAACAAACTCTGTTTTGATTGGCCACTCAACTTCATTGTGTAAATAGTTCATCCTGAAGTCAAAATAGATACGTTTCGTTTCTCAGGAAACGAAACAAAAAATAACTAGTGTTTCGTTTCCGAGCTGAGCAGCTCCGGGGATGATGAGAAATATGCCACATTCGACCTCGACCCCTAGCTTGCTTCTTCCATTTTAAGAGTCAACAGGAGTACATATTGGATTCCGAGCCTTTTTTCCCTTTCCCGGCTTTTTTTTTTCGGCATTACTCCTGGAAAATCCACTTTCAGCGCCTTCAATACCACCCAACTCAGTGTCCTGTGATTTTGTGTAACATGTACCTCAGTAAACCCAGTTTACGCTCACGGAGCGTCTAGTTTGCACAGAGACTCGACTCAAATTCCTTGCAGTTTGAGTGGATCCTAATTTGGGGAACGTGGGACTTTTATTTCCTTGTTTTCTAGCTTCTTGAAGTCTGCCTTACAAAGAGTGGGCCATGACAAAATTTCCAAAAAACAAATGGATCATTTCGAAGATCAAATTTAAGAAGCTAGAAAACTAGGAATTATAAAATATTAACAAAAGTAGAGCGCGTGCTTTGACTGGTCAATTACCCATTTACTATTTGCCCATGGGTGAATAGTTATGACAAAAACACTGACACATGCGCCGGGGAAAAATGCTTTTTCCTCAAACTGCAATAATGACCGACCAGTGTACCGCCGAGAATGCTGAAATTTCTTCGCAGTTCTATGAAAAAAGGACTGTCATGTTTCATCCCGTTAGCTGGTATTTCGTTCGAGTGACTTGCAAAGCGATTTTAAAACCTAAGTGAAAGCCAGTTCAGAAAGTTAGCGAGCGAGAAGCATTCAAAGAACACAAAGGATGTCACATACTGTCACGAGATGTTTTGGTTGTTATAAAACAAATGGTAAACCGTTGAGCTAGAGTTGCAGATGGAAGGTTTGCTAAGCACTCAAGAAGCTTAATTCTCTTATTCTAACTTGTCTCTCTCTTTTTAGAAGTTTCTCGATATCTGTATATAACAAGCAAGACATGTGCCAGAATAGAACAGGCTTCTTTGACTTTTGGCAAACGCACGAACCCATGACTACAACGTTTTCACAGACCGATTTATTTTTAGATTGAATTTCTCGCGAATAAGACTGCCGCAGGAGCAGGAGCCCGATGACCAATCACAAGAAACTGACTTGACGTCATAGCGCCACCGAACCGGAACTGCCTTTGTTTTTTTTGGCGGATAAGAAGTTTAAAAATAGATCAGTCTGTAAAAATGCCGTGATATATAGAATGGGAGATGTTCGCTCCTAGTCACGGGCTCCTGGAAAAACGGAAGTCAGTTCATCCTCACGTTTGCCGGTTGTCGTAAGCGCAATGCAAAATCTCTCTATTAAAACTGCGAACTGAATACACGTTTTTTAAATTCTCTCGTCGTCATTCATTCAAGATGATTAACTTCTACAAACTAGTCGAACTATTCAGGAAATAAGCTCGGAGAAACGGTTATAAGACTAAAAAATATAACTGAAATTAACTATGTCTAGCTTTCCCCTTCAACGTGAGATTCAGTCATTTCACGAGGTAGATTTGCAGAGGAGGAAAAAAAAATAAATGTACAAAAGCTTAAGACGCACGTTTGTTGTTTCGCCGATGCTTTTGTTGCCGTAGACGTCCTTTATTATACACTCAACAAGATATCGCTTTTCTGATTGGTCAGTGACCAATGCATGAAGCGGTTATAGAGTGCAATAAGGAAGTTACTATGGAAACAAAGCGATGGAGTGATTTTGTTGAGTATATAATAAATGAAACATCGTGTGAACTTGCTCGTGAATTTCTGGGTTATATGCCACGTGATCTGGTGACGTAAGTTGGAGGACTGGGAAGAAAAATTTTAACGCCGTATCCCACAGCCGCGCGCGGTCTTAGGTGTCGTTTCCAAATTTCCTGCAGTATTTCCATCGCCAAAACAGATCATTCCGTGTCTCACACATTTCCTGTTACTGAATGAACATTCAAGTAGGACCGACGAGATCTAATCTTGAATTCGAAAATAACATTCAAGGCCGCGCGCGGTTGTGGGATACGGCGTTAAAGTTTTTCTCCCCGGTAGCCACATGTGATATTTTAAAAGTTCTCAAATCGCACTCGCCTACGGCCCATGCAATTTGGAGAACTTTCAAAATATCACTTGTGCAAATATAACCCAGAAATTCACGAACAAATTCATACGATTTCGTATACAAATTATCATAGGTCCCACCATACTATGCAAGTTCGAGTTCTTACTTACTTTCGAATAATCTAAGAAAAGTTTTATCGGCCTAAGGAAAACTGAAGTTTGAAGGTGTTTACAAAAACAAGAAACGTCTAGACAGTATATGAAGGCTAAGAGGAATTTTAAGGACGAAACTAATCTGAAAGAGAAGGGAGGAACGACACAATGAGATTTCGAGCTCTTATTGTTTAATGAGATTTCGAGATCCTATTTACTTTCGAATAATCTCAGAAAATATATATCGACTTAAGCCTAAGGCCCGTTTTAAAGGTCGCATTTTACATTTGCCGAATCTAATGCAAATGAGCGAAAACAATAGATTTTTCTCATTTGCACTGAGATTCGGCACATGTAAAATGCGACGTTTCAAATGGACCTAAGGAAAACTGAGGTTTGGATATTTTTACAAAAACAAGAAACTTCTAGAGAGTATATAAAGGCTAAGAAGAATTTTGAGGAAGAAACTAATCTGAAAGAGAAGGGAAAAACGACACAATGAGATTTGCTCTTTCACCAGACAAAATGATCGATTGGAGAAAAGGCTACCTACTGATTTTAAATGTTCTATGAGTTCAAAACCAAGTGACTTCTTATATTTTCTTTGTAACTAACAACTTCCCCAAAACATATAGGTCATAACACTACACTGAAGAGATATTCATAGCCGGAAAGCTTTTTTCTTTTAAAGGTCTTTTTGAGGTACTACACTACAACATCTCCATCTGCATCCAGAGCTCTTCCTTAATTAATTAAGAACATTTTGCATATTTCACGAATCAAACCACAACTATGAAGACTTTATAGTGGTTACGGAGCAAGATATGCCAGATCCGTTGTGGCTGGCTAGAGTTGCAATCGAAGGTCCCGAGCTCAACTTTATACCTCGTTTTTTTGATTGGGTCGATCCGGCCAGGTGAGAATTAATTGTCATTGTTGTTTGAATACGCCCGACAAGCGGACAAACTGTCACGCCGGGATTGTCAAAATATTCTGGCCAACCAATTAGTTCAACTAAGTTAAATAGGTAAAAAAGTGAATGCAACGACTAAGACATGGTCACCTCACAGACAGTATTGTCGTCTCGGAAGCAGCTGTATTGCCGTCAAAGCCTCTAGATTAATTAAGCCTTTTAACTGCCAGTGTCAATGCACTGAAAACGTAAACTCTATTGAAAGTTACATCATACAGTTGTCAAAATATAGAATTGATTCTCGCACTTTTCAACACAATTTAAGCAATTGTCTCTTCTAGACACCTGAACAATTCTGGTGAAAAAATTGACTAATAAGAAAACAAAGCTATTTGGACATTCACACTTCAATTATAACAAAGAATAATCCTGCCAGGACATCATTTCCAATGCAAACGTTACCCAGCATGGCCGACCAGTTCTGCTTTTACGAGTTACGAGGAATTCGACTTATTGTTGAATCTTATAGTAAAGCTTTGTTTTCCCTGTGCGTATTACACTTTGTTTTTTCACCAGTGGCAACAATTGGAAACGTTCTGGCTATTCGCGCCTTGTGGAAAGCCTCATCGCTACCAGCCAATTTGAGGAAGTTGTTACTGAGTCTCGCATTCTCTGGTCTTTTTGTGGGATTCTTCGTTCACATGAAGCTCGCAGTGGTTTTTAAATTGGCATTGAGTGAAAACTACAACCTTGACATACTCTGTCCATTTACTTTAACTCTTTGTTACCTTGTTTTATATCTTCTCGCGACCGCATCGTTCCTGAATGTTTCCGCCATTGCTGTTGACAGACTTCTTGCCGTTTCTCTTCATTTAAGGTATGCAGAACTTGTCACCACAAAACGCGTTGTAAGAGCCTTGGCCACCATATGGCTGGGAAGTTGTGTCGTTGCTTCTGTGATGGTCGCAAACCTTAACTTTTTTGTTTCCATCATTATATATACCTTGGGATTTATGTTGATGACAGTTGCATGTTATCGTGTTTACATGGTGACGAGATATCATCAGAATCAAATACGAATTCAACTTCAGCAGCAAAATGTGCAAGCCGCAACGGTTCTCCTCCGAGAACGAAAGTCTTCCCTGAATGTTTTGCATATTTATATTGCCTTTGTCGTGACTTATCTCCCGCGCTTTTTCTCAGTACTAATACGGAAATTAAATCCTTCAAACGATTCTGCTTGGGTAGCATGTTACATCACAATGTTCTTGGTGCTTATCAACTCGTCGATAAATCCTTTAATTTACTGTTGGCGATATCAAGAGGTTCGAAAAGAAATAAAAAAGACATGCAAGAAAACATTCTGCCTCTGAATGCGTGCAAACAGCCGCGGAATACCTCCATCTGATTTTTGCAGTCTTCATTATTTTCTTTACAAGGAAGGATGACTGAAGTGTATATAAGTTGTTTGTCAAATCCGGTCTTAGGTTGAATCCATTTTTGCCTAGGTTAAGTATGCGCTCGACCTAGTTTAAAGTAGCTATCAACCCCCCAAAAAGGACTGAAAACACCTTTCCCAGCTCTGTCTTACGCATCTCATGTTTCGTATCATCTTATCGATTTCTGGATTCATACTCTTATCCACTCAGTCTCAACATTACAACATAGTAAGAAAACAAAGAACTGCACAATGCACTTACCACTATTCGAGCCCGGGCCCTGCAAGGACTGGAATTTCTCTAAGAAAAGAACCACTTGAAAAACGGCCAAGAATTAGGCATTTGTCTAGTTCTTTAAAAGAGGATAAATATTTTCAAAAATGGACGATTTCAAAGGCTAACTTCAAGAAGCCAGAAACCTAGGAAATACAATTGAGCAAGATCAGAAATCTAAAGTAAGTAGCCGTAGGTAGATAAATATGGACCTTTCAGATTTATGGCAATCATCACAAAAGCATGAAAATTCTCTTATTCGAACTTGTCTCTCTCTTTTTAGACGTTTCTCGATATTTGTATATAACAAGCAAGACATGTGCCAGAATAGAACAGGCTCTTTTGACTTTTGGCAAACGCACGAACCCATGACTACAACGTTTTCACAGA
>OX421453.1:16361779-16364279 GCA_949126865.1 Montipora capitata
ATTCACGGGAAAGATCTAATATTAACTGAGTTAGCTACGCCATACTGATGAGGCCCAGTTTTCAGATTCGGGCACTTGAAGACAGCAGATCCATCAGTATTGCTGTCTCTCTGAGCTCACAACTTAACTTTTGCACCCTGTTTGAGCACTTGTTCCATTTTTTCACCTTCTGTTTTATCCATTTTCACCATACCTTGGTTTTGTAAAGAATTATATGACAAAACAACTGAGGTGGACAAGACAATTAGGCCGCATACTGTTTTGAAATTATAATCTCAATGCCAACAGCTATGATTTGTGGTGATTTTATTTCATATTTTGAGTTTGTAATTTATGGGGTTGATATAACAGGAGCACCCAACGAGAATATAGTTCAAAACCATTTAAACATAGCATTGTTAAACGTATTTTGGTATTTAAACGGTAGATATAGGCATATTTTTATCCCCTAAAAAATCTGTTTGGTGCCCCTGATATAAGTGCAAAGGTTTTCACTGATGCTCTTGGCTCAGGAAACTGGTGATTTGTACACGCACCGCTAGAATAACAACTTGCTTAAAACAAACTTGCAGAAAAATTAGAATTCTTCTTACAGCAGCTTCCAAACTTGTTTCCATGCAAAGACTAATGTTGTGTTGTAAGATCACCCTTGTTATACTTTTTCCCTGATTTCCCGCTACCCACAAATAGTTATGGAAGGACGGAGTTCTCATGATGGGTTGATTTAGCAAAAGAACGGGAACCTCAGTTGACGACGGGAGAGCGCATGCCCGGAACAGTCTGGACTCTACTATAATCTGATCTAATGGATGTCCCCGTTCTGTTGCCAAATCAGCCTAACACCACAATTTAAATTCTCACTTTTTTTTTGGGGGGGGGGGGGGGGAGAAAGTGTCTAATCGCGTGGGTGGGTGGGTCATGAGTCGTGGGTCCCAGATCCTCCATTTATACGCGTCATGTATACATACTTTTAACCCTAACCCTAACTCTTAGGGCAATTGCAAATTTGGACCGAGCACTGAGGGAGCTAATATATATATACATTTTTTTTTATCTTCAAACAAACACGACCCACGACCCACCCACCCACGCGATTTAGCCTCTCCCTTGGAGGCGGGGGGGGGGGGGGGGGGGTTGACGAAACAACTATGAATTAATTGGAAAGGAAAGATCAGCGGTAACAGAGAGAATTGTATTGAAACATTATTTAACACACTCCCATTTGAACCGAGTGAATTATGAAAAAGGGTAGGAAAATACGTTGAATGTGTGTGATTAAGATGAAGACAATTTCAATTTCAATCCACATTATTCCCATAACATATATTCTACGTATAAGTTTAGTTCATTACAATTAGCTTCAAGTGTCACTTCAAATTATTTAGAGCTGAGGAAAGCTCTATTGGACAAATACAAATTATATCACAGATCCAATAAAGTTAAGGCCGGAACGAACAGTTCACATTAATTGGTGTAAGCATTTTAAGACCAAACCGACATTCAAGATTCTACAATATAACCTCTCTTACATGGTACGCGCACGATGATTGGTCAATTTATTACATCCATTTAGAAATCACTGGTGATCCTTGCAATCCGATTGGCTCTCAGCAGTGTGATTTATTCCCAAATCGCACTATTTTTTGCTCAAATCGCACCATTTCCCCAGCCAATGAGAAAGAAACACTAAAAGAAAACAACCAATTAAGTTTCAAGGCTTGTTTAAGGTAACCAATCATATTGCAGGAAAATGAAGGACAAAGAAAACCATTGTGTGGTGAATTTGCAGACTTGTGTTCCCAACTAGGTCAATGAAATATTGGCTTTGACTAAAATCCTACATTTCAGCGATTGTGATTTCTAAATGGATGTAATAAAGTGGTAATTGAACTTCGTGTTGTGCAATTTTGGTCTGAAATCATACTTGTGATTTCAAATCGAACAAGAGCTTCGCGCCCGTTCGATTTTGAAATCACTCGTATGATTTCAGACCAAATTGCACCCCACTCAGTTCAGTTACCATTATTTACCAGGCCATAATGGTATTCTACACCAAAGCCAAAGCTTGACTTCATGTTGTGCTTTTCCGCGCAATTTGATCACCAAAAGATGTAAATTGGGACCTTAAGGCCTGGCTAAACTAGGAAACATTGTTGCTTGTGATGTTTCCCTGGGTGGCTAAACTAGGAAACATTGTTGCTTGTGATGTTTCCCTGGGTGGCTAAACTAGGAAACATTGTTGCTTGTGATGTTTCCCTGGGTGGCTAAACTAGGAAACATTGTTGCTTGTGATGTTTCCCTGGGTGGCTAAACTAGGAAACATTGTTGCTTGTGATGTTTCCCTGGGTGGCTAAACTAGGAAACATTGTTGCTTGTGATGTTTCCCTGGGTGGCTAAACTAGGAAACATTGTTGCTTGTGATGTTTCCCTGGGTGGCTAAACTGGGAAATATATGTTGCGGACGCAAAATTTGTGTCCGGGAAACAAAAATGTTTCTGAC
>OX421453.1:16371779-16376779 GCA_949126865.1 Montipora capitata
CAGTTTTTATAACTTTCATGAAAATATCTTTGCTTGACGACAAAAACGATCTTTGAAGGTCCGTTATTTTCATTTTGGGAAAAACTACGTGCTTGCTTATCAAGATGCATGACAACCTCAAAATTTCACCATTAGCATAACTTAAATCATTCCGTTAGCTTGACTCATTTTGAGTTTAAAAAAGAGCAAACTCTGCCAATAAGGTTTTTTTTAAATTAAAAACTCACTAATCACGGGAGCTACGAGCAAGTATTATACGATAAAAAATAAAGTTCCTCCGCCTAGCGAATGTATCCGTCTCTTACTCTTGGATGTTAAGGCCCATTTAAACAGTTTCAACATTTGACCAACAATGGTTCAACAAAAGTTGAACGGACGTTGGGCAAATGTTGGACGCAAAAACAAAGTTGTGCGGAGGCCGTTCAAATGGTTCCAACATTGCGACAACATAAGAAGAACAAACACTAACTAGAAAGCAGTCTCTTTCGTCCAGATAAACTACGCCACATTGACTTTTGTGGCCTGATGTGCGCATGCGTGTGTTCTACAATTGTTGAACAGAGTGTTCAAACGACTTCAACACCATAAAACATTTTCGAGAACAAAGGAAAAGTAAAATCGATGTTGAATGAAAGTTTAAACCGATTTAACCTTGCTTCAACACGCTTTGAACAAGCTTTCAACATTTTTTACGCTTTCAACAATGTTGGACGGCCTGTTCAAACGCACCGAACATTTGGTTCAACAAAGCGTTGAATGCATGTTGAAGGGCCTTTACATGCACGTGAAACAAACCCGAGACCAGTTCTCAAAGGGGCGTTGAAAATACTCACAAGATTGCTGCATTGCAGTTCTACGCATAGTGCTTGGCACCAAAATCTTGCATGACATTTTCAACCAATAACAAGTAGAGGCCAAACCAATTGTGACCTGTTGGCAGGCATTACTAAACCAGAAAACTGCGAAACACCGAAACAGCTATTTCAGTTTTTTACTTTTTTTTTCTCGAACACTGAAACTCACAAGGAAGCAAACTGAATTCAGCATTTGTTGATCCTGTTGAGGATTTTTCGGCATCTGCAAAGAGGGTAGGCTCGGTCTCCAGTCGTGGGTGTCTCGATGCGCAAACTTGGTAGTCTTGTTTCGGTGTTTCGTTTCGCTGTTTCGTGGTTTAGTAATGCCCCCTGTTCACACATGCTTTTCCCGCGCTTTGAGCTAGATCAATGCATTTGTCTTGCGCTATGATTGGTTGTTTTCAATATTGGCATATGTTGTGAGTGGCTAAAGTCATTACTTTGGTTTCAGTTCTACAGATCCAATTGAAACAAACTTATGCATCACTGAGCCAGTAAAGACTTCTCACAAATGACTTCCAAACCTTGGCAATTCTCGGACCAGAAGAACTGTCTGCACACTTGTTGGCGAGCTGATCCCAGATAGGAGCAAGTTCCTGACAGTGCCGACACCTACGGTTAGATTAACACAAGGATAAGGATAATGACGATGATGATCAGGGCCCGGTTGTTCGAAAGCCGATTAACTTAATCCAGGATTAGCGTAAACTTTTGTTTCATGTTTTCAACTTTTTGGTGAAAGTGTCTTTGGTTATTTTTGTTTCTCAAGCTTGATTTCTTCTAATGTAAATTTTTGCCGACTTTCAGCGTTGAACAGCATGTGGGAGTACAGAAATAAACTCCTTGGTTAATTTTTAATCTGTGATTAGTGTTAATCGGCTTTTGAACAACCGGGCCCAGGACGATAGCAACTGTCTTTCCACATTGAAACAGACTGTTATCTGCTAGTTATTCCACAGGCGCCCCAAGCCCCAAGCGCCCCAAGAAATTTGCGGTTGGCAAAACTACGGTCTGCCACCCTGGGAAGGCTCAGTTCGTTATCAAAGGTCGAAGCCGTGGCCTCAGTATGTGGTGTGGAAGCCTACGTTTCGAAAGCTGTTTTCCTGCAATATTACCGCCTGAGGTCGCTCGCAGGACTGCTATTGCGTTGATGGTGGGTTAAGATGAAAGTTTAATCTTTGTCAATTGATTGTGATGTGGAATTGTGACCGTGGGAACATTTTATCTAGGAATATTCGACTCAAATTGGGGGCACCTGAGAATTTAGTTTCCAGCCTTGGGATTTTATTATACCGTTGACAACCACGAAATTGTGAAATGGCTCAAATCGCGTGGGATCTGGAAAATAACCACACAGGAAGGAAGCTACCCACGTTGGCAATACGGCTAGGCTTTTTAATTGAGAATTTTTTCATATAATTATCTTCTTCAGCTTTTTATCGGGATTCCCATACAAATTCTTATACTTTATTTGTCGGCCATGCTCACACTGAGCTTGGGCGCCTGTGGTTATTACTGCTCTTTTATACCGCCTGCTTAGGACGAGTGTATATGAGAGAACGCATCATCAGTGATCCAAAAGAATATCGAAACAGCTCAACCAAGAATTTTTCAATCTCTTTTAAAATAGCCCACGCTCCATCCATGGTATTCTGGACACAACTTATCTTCAATCATTGTTCCATAATTCTCAAGGAAACTTCAATACGAAAGAACAAGGACATTTCTCCTAAAAGCCTTGTAGTAACATAACGATATTTCTCTAAGTTTCTTCACAGGATAGTGAGAATACTTACACTGTACAAAGGCTCGTCGACACTACGATCAAAATAGTTTGTTGAGAGTGGCTAATGTATTAGGTCTATCCTACTTGATCATGTCATTCTTTCACATTTCTTTGAGGTTGCGTTAAAATTGAAGAACGTGTCAATTCAAGGTAAAACAAACCAATAGACAGATCCAGCATCACGTTTACGGCAAATTGCAAACCTCAAACTACAATTTGCATATTGACAAAAAAGGAAGAATCGTGTTTGAAACTAACTCATTCCTTGCCTGTTTGCTACAGGTATCAGGTACCTTCTTAAAAGAAAGGGTGGATAAGAATAAGGAATTTTAATGCTATTGAGACAAGAGGCAGCCTGCTGTTTGCCATTTCAAATAAACATGAAGCCTGATCTATCTACTATCAGCCGTAAAATGACTGAATTTCAGAAGTAAGCTTACCAAGGCGCATAGAACTTAACAAATGTTGTCCCGACGCTGATCATTGCATCAAAAGTACTGTCAGTTAGTTGGAATGGCTTGATCTGTAAAAAAGAATAACAGTAATAGTTTTGAACCTCATGTCAGATACCCTGGTCTCAGAGGTTTTTATTGAGCTGCGAGAGAGCCGCGAAGGGCCACGAGTGGCGAGAGTGGCGAAGCGGCGAGAAGAGAGAAACCTCTGGTTATCTTAGACTTGAATCTCACTTTCATGCAGACGCCAGCTGTCAAAACGCCTCAAATTGATAATTTCAAAAGGGACCAATGGCAAATTAGCTATCACGCGTCCCCTCGGTATTACCAATTAAACGAACCAATCATATTGATTTGCGTGCTGGTTAAAACATCAACCAATCCGAGCCTGAGGGTCAGATCCTGACCCTGGCATCTGCATGAAAGCGAGATTCAAGTCCAAGGTAAACCAGATGTTTTTCTCTTTCTCCCCGCTTCGCTACTCTCTCACGGCTCAAGAAAAACCTCTGAGACCAGGGTACATGTTATATATAAATTCATGCAGAAAGACTGAGTCATTGCCACCCATTACTGGCTCAGTTTCTGACGTACAACATACAGGCTTCCTGTCATAATAAACCATGAAAATTCTGTTATTCTAGCTTACATGTAGTTCTAATGCTTGACAGCTTACTTGGTAGCTGTAGCCAAGAAGCGAGAAATTTGTTGAAATCAAACTTGTTCAGTATCACAAGCTAACAGCTAAGAAATGACATCAAATATTAATAGATAATAATAACAATGGCACTGGGGCACTAATTGGGGACACTGCTGTACAGAAATCAAATAATATCAACTCAAAACGTGAGTTTCAATCGAGTGTCATACAACCAGAACCAAAGTAATTACCGGTACTTTGCCGAATAAAAAAGGATGGAGACAATTCAGTAAACCAATCACAACTCGAAGTAATAACACATAGCGGACACAAAGCGCGGGAAAAAGTGCATGTGCGAGCCACAATCGGTTTTGGTTTCACTTCTGATTGGTTGAGAAAGTGACGCGAGAACTTTGAACCAATCACTGAGTGAAGTAATGAAAAACCAAAGCAATTCACTGATTACTTTCGAAACTCTATTGGAAACTGCTCTATCAAATCGTAGGTTAGTTTTTTAGGAGCAGGGACGTATGTAAAAGTAAAGTCTGCTAAGAGCCTAGAAGGCCCATCACGCCAGCCAGCACTTATCTCCAGTTACTGTACATGTAGCATGAAGCGATTAGGAGTATTTCTACTCCCCCCGGATGGGATGCTAGTCCATCACAGGATTACCCCCAGCATTAAATTCACCAACACCCATTTATACACCTGGGTGGAGAAAGACACCGTGAGAGTAAAGTGTCTTCCCCAAGAACACAACACAATGTCCACGGCACGGTCCCCAGCCAGGCCCCGAACCCGGACTACTCGATCCGGAGTCGAGCGCACTCACCATGAGGTCCGCGTGCCTCCCAGGGAAGCAGGGAAGTACCTGGAGAAAAACCTCTCGAAGAAGAATAGAGAACCAACACCAAGTCTGGGAATCAAACCCAGGCCATATAGGTGGGAGGTGAGTGCTCTCACCCTTGTGCCATCCCTCAAACAAAATAATTCTATTGAGAAAGGGCAATAAAATAAACCTCCCCTGGAGAGAAAAAACCTCATGACTATGTACAGCTGTAACTGAGACGGCCCTAGAGTGAAAAGCTAACGAACTGCACAAGAAAAAGATCCCGCTATGTGGGAAGGCATTCTTGTTCTCAGCATCATGGATAACAGTTCCTGGTTCTTAAATTAGTTAGGCACGGATCTCTGGATCTTCAGAGAAGTCTCCCGGGATAAATCAAGTACGTTTTTGAGACGTCTGTAACCCGCACTTCAAACATACACTA
>OX421453.1:16381779-16399279 GCA_949126865.1 Montipora capitata
TGCTACCCTGGTCCCAGAGGTTTTTCTAGAGCTGTGAAAGAGCCGCGAAGAGGCAAAGTCGAGACGCGAAGTGGTGAGAAGAGAAAAACCTCTGGTTACCTTGGACTTGAATCTCACCTTTCATGCAGATGCCAGGGTCAGGATGTGACCCTCAGGCTCGGATTGGTTGATATTTTGGACAAACACGCATATAAATATGATTGGTTCGTTTGACTGGTAATACCGAGGGGATGCGTGATTGGTAAGTTGCCACTGGTCCCTTTTGTAATTATCAATTTGACGCGTTTGACAGTTGGCGTAAGTGAGATTGAAGTCCAAGGTATCTCTCTTCTTGCCACTTTGGGACTAGTCTTCACCGCTTCGAGGCTCTCTCGCAGCTCAATAAAAACCTCTGGGACCAGGGTAGTGATATGCCGTGATGGTGGTGATGATGATTATGATGATGACTATGACAATAATGATGACGATGGAGATGATTGTACACTATTCACTTGTTCTCGACCAATGGCAACATCAACCTGTGGTAATGCAGGTAATCCCATCAAAAGAGCAATTCGGTAATCGAAAAATTTCCATGATGCCAACCTTCACGTGCCGTGAACAACACTGCTTCAGGTACTAAATATAATCACTAGTAACACAAAAGTTCTAAATCTTACTTCAGATGTTGCCAGAAATTTGTTGACAAAAGCTTTGAGGTCATTCATTCTTCTTTTTCCATTGTATCTCTTGATTTCACCATGATCAAAATACAATTTTAACCTTGATAAAAGAAAGAAAAGCACACCTGCTTTTTGAAAGACTTGTCATCTCTTCTTTTTAAGAACAAAACAACAATAATTATTGTAACAACAGTAAAAAAATAATAACAGACTTAATTCACCATTTTAGTTAAACGCTAATTTAACTAAGTTAACCACCCTCAGCATAGAGGTAATCTTTCTAGCATTCCTTGTTTTACTGGTCATCGCTTATAGCAGTCATCATTTCTCTTGGGCGGTCTTTCGGTCAAGCTGTCAGCAGTCAGACTAATAAGTGCAGGCTCGCATGGATCGTTGAAATCAAATTCATTAGCCAGCTTTTTATGAACTTTTCTCAGGCATTTGGAGCTGTTTTCATCATTAGTTTTTGAGCTTTCACCCACCCCACCCTGCCCTCTATTTTTCCTTCCACTGAGTCCATCAGTGTAATGGGTGCCTGGAATGGAGGCTTATATCTGGGTTGTGGGGATTTGCCAGCCATGGCCCGGTGGTACTCTATCTAGGGGCTGGCTGGCCAATGAGTATTCCCTGGATACTCTAGGCACCCACCTCCCATTTTAGCAAGGCAGCTGGTTAACAAACATTAAATTCTCAACCTCGGATAATGCAATTCTAGCTTTCTAATTGGTTCACTGGATCTCAGTAACCAGCCATTATACCTGCGTTTGACCTTATATGGTCCAAATGAATGCGGCAAATGTCGCTCAGCATAAAATTTTTGGCACCCGAAAGTCATGTCACTTTCCGGTTGTTTTCTTATACTTAAATAAAATTTAGCAAAACCCAAGGTTGAGAATTTAATTCGCCCTAGTTGAATGTGAGATTGGTAATAGCCAACTTGGCGCTATGCGCTACATTGGCTATTTGCCATCTCGTATCCAATGCTAGCTCATGGAATAATAATAATAATATTCTTAATTATTCAAGAGTGAACTGTATTTACAGTAGTACTGGGGCACTACAACACTAGACAGAATTCAAATTAAATCATATTGATTGTTTGTTTGTTATTTATTTGATTGAGCAGGTTGAAGTTTTGGCAGCTATTCAGCTGATGTGGACCTGCTATACCCACCCACCCATATACACACAGAGGACAGCCACAACACCGGGAACTTCATCTCCTACTCTTCTTGAATAGTGTGTGGGTTCTTTAACGTCCCACAGGGAACTAATGAACATGGAAGATTTTTGTGAGACGGGGCCTATGGTTTATAGTCCTTATCCGAGAAGACTTGAAAGTCTAACCATTTGTGGGTGCAATTACAAAGACAGCACTTTCTCCTCAGTTGTTTTAAGAACCTGAGTGTTGGTTCAGCTGGAGTCAAACTCGCATGGCAGCCCGGTACTCAACTATGTAATTATTAGCCACCGGTGTGCGGTATCAAATCGTAGGTTGGTTTTTTAGGACAGGGGAAAACCACAGTACCCCGGATATACACACTCACGTTGGGTATGCACGGATGTTTTGTTTTGCACAGAGTGGTGTCTCTTTTGTGCAATCAACCTGTGTAGAAAAAAAAACAGATGAGAGGAAAACTTCCCTCAACAAACGGTACAAACATTACAGGACTTGTCTAGGAAAATTTTCACACCAGAATATAAATACATTTATTTCATAAAGTTCACTTTGTCACACATAACACAACTTTACCACAACATATTTTCCCACCTCAAACTGCCCTAAAAATTGGCGAAAGAAAGGCTTTTGTGTCAAGACATCAATATCGTCAAGAACTGAACTTGGGTTTGTCGGTACCTTGGCTATTGCTACATGTTCACTTTGAGGAATTTTGCTGTAGTGCTCAGCTAAAAGACTCCAGGTTGGCATGAAATTCTGGCAGTGCTCGCACCTGTTGGCATCAAATCACATTATTACATAAGCTGACACCTGCTAATGTGCAAGCTAAATTTAAATCTCAAAGCTCAGAACATTACTTCTTTACCATTTAACAGTTTCAGTACTAATGAACTTCTACAATGACCGCTGTCGGTAGTTATTCATGTTGCCTTGTGACCAGTACAACGTAGCTGTCCATTTAGAAGATTCTTTCTACTACCGACGTACGAACTTGCGACCTACAGGCCAGGCGCCGGCTACCTCTCTTAACTCTTGCAAGCAGGCTTAATATTTTCTCATCTTTTCCCTCCTCGTGGCAATTTGTTCCACAGTAACTGTGGAATTATCAGTTTAAAATTGAAGAGCAAAATACAGTTAATTACTACAGTGCAAATGCACAAAAAAAGTTGTATTATCGCATGTAGCTTATATTTAAGCTTAACAGCTCACCAAGGTCCGTAAAACATAACAAAATGCGAGGAAGAACCAAACACTCTGTCTTCGAAGTCTACATCTGTAAGCGAAAGCACATTGTCGCTTAGGCTTGGAGAAATAACGGTGGAGAAAAAGAAAATAAGGATTTCCTTTGCAGCCATAATTTCTACAATTCCAGAAGGACACGTTTTGTTTGGTGAGTACTTCATGTATTTTTGTTTCGGTAGGAAACCGCAGACCACTCAACACTGAGCAAAGCACAGAGCGACCTGGGGCGACCTGGGGCCAGTTGTTCAAACGTTGGATAGCGTTACCCCTGTATTATATCTCATCAACAGTTAGTAAAGGAATTTGTATGATCGCAAGATTGAGACACCTTGTCCCACTTGCTACCCTGCTTAACATCTACCGCTCCTTAATTGAACCCTAAATTTCCTATGGTCTAATTGCCTGGGGCCAAGCTGCTAACCGAAATTTCATCCTGGATTTTCCAATAGGGGTTTAAGAACGTCTGGTACTCTGGTTCGGTCTGGCCAGCCTTCACTGCAGTATTGCTTCAGTTTTTGACAGACTTCGTCCACTTCTTGTTTTTCTTTTATTCGCTCAAGCTGTGTGTTTGAGGCTGGGAGGGAGGCAAATACATGTTGAACGTATAAATCGATCTCCTCTTCAGTACTGGACTGCCCATCCTGCTGCTCTATAGGTGCTCTTGATTGCGCATCAGCAGTAATCAGGCTCTTTCCGGGAACGTGGGACACTGTGAAGTCGAATCTTAACAATCGCATACGGAGGAGTCGTTGGATCCGTGGTGACATTTTCTTCCAAGTTCTTTGAACCAAGGATTGGAACCAGAGGCTTGTGATCGGTTTCTACCTGGAACCGCTTTCCGATAAGGTAATCTGCCAATCTCTCGCAAGCCCAGGTAGTGACGAGGGCCTCTTTTTCAATCTGGGCGTATAGTGTGTGACAATTGCTAGGGCCAAGATTCCATTACCCAAGAGTAAGAATGTCCCATTTAGCGTTAGAAAAGTGTCAATTTTGAAACGAAGTTTTGCGGGAAAATATACAATAGACCAAATCGACTAACTCAATATTGTACCCAATTCAAATCTCCGGGGTTAGGATTCTTTGTGTATTGCATTGGAATTTTAACTCAGAGGGACCGGACCGAAGCAAAATAATGCAATGAAACGGACGATTTCTTAGAACTTCTAAGGCCCGGTTCAGACGCCGTACTTTACATGAGCCGAATCGAATTCGAATTTAGACCGACCCAAATCGGTCAGTGTAAATTGCAGACTGCAGACCCGGTGCTATTAAGGTGCTATTAAGTTCGGCGTCTGAATCAGTTCAGCCGGGCATGATTAATTAATTTGGATCCGGTCAGTGTAAAATGCAGACTGCAGACCAGGGGTAAAATGCAAACTGAGGTTATAATGTAACTGTTGAAAAACCAAACCCTTTAGAGATGCTAACAGTTAAGCCTAATATTGTTTTAGCCCTAATTAGGCCTAAGGTTAGCGCTTCTAAGGGATTTGGGCTTTTTCAACAGTTACATTATAACCTCAGTCTGCATTTTACCCCTGGTCTGCAGTCTGCATTTTACACTGACCGGACCCAAATTAATTAATCCCGGCTGAACTGATTCAGATGCCGAACTTAATAGCGCCGAAATTAATTCAAAGAAGCATACTATGTTTGAAGAAACTTGCAAAGTTGTAATAATTTCTGGATTTGATTGGGCTCATGTGAAGTACGGCGTCTGGATCAAAGCCACTTCACGTTTCACAGCCGTAATTCTCGGCTAAGCCAGGCGGGAAAATTGCGAATTAGACCGGTTGTTCTGAATTGATTCACACGCCGTATTTCACTTGAACTTAATTCAATGAATTCGATTCAGATCATGTAAAGTACGGCGTCTGAACCGGGCCTAAGAAGCTAAAATGTGGGGAAGTAAAAGTTGTCTGATCTCTTAATTTGTGTGCATTTTAAATAAAAAGACTGCAAATCCCGGAGAGAAGGGACTTTGCATATGCCGGCATATATGCTTATCGAATTTTTTGAATTAAACTCCTAAGGGAGACCAATCTGGGCGTGGCCCAGCCTTTTTTTGACCCCTAAATGAGAAAACACATTAAACCCTTAAAACACATTAAATAGTCATTTTTAGATTTCTTCTCGTGCAACCCTGAACACGACCTTGACGGCTACATATGGGCTACATATGATGGCGTTTTGCCATGAACACCCTAAGTGAGACCAAAATCCGAAATTTACACCCCTAAGCTAGCGAGACGACGAGCATACCAGGGGCCCGTTTCTCGAAAGTCCCGAAAACTTTTCGGGCCCGAAAAGCCATTTGTGAAATTGACAACCGCTTGTTTTGGAAAGCCGATCTTTTAACATGTTTTCAAGGCAACAAAAAGAAAAGTAACTGTGAAGTTTGAGGTATTAAATTCTCTCCGTTCTTGAGATACGAAGGGAATTGTGACACCCGAAAACGGCCCGTAAAGTTTCGGGACTTTTGAGAAACGGGCCCCAGGCCTTTAATATGCGAGTCCCTTCTCCGGGCTGCAAACAGTTTGCTCAGTTTGCTATTTCTTTTCGCGATTTCGAAAACTTCCAGAAGGTCAAAAGGTACTGTAGGTAATAAAATTGTTCAACGATGAAATGATACATGAAATGGATCATATATGAACTGCGGATATGAAATCAAGCAAAGCTATGATCCTCGCAGTTATGAACGCAATTTCTGCAATTTCGTAAAGAAGCCTGAAAAATTCAGGACTTCACATCCGCAGTTCATATATGATCCATTTCATATATCATTTCATCGTTGATTCATTCCTCACGGGAAGTTTGGAACCCACAAATGAGCAGCTCCCAACGTCAGTGGCTTCAGAGCTCAGTTGGTTAGAGCGTCGCACCGGTATCGCGAGGTCACGTGTTCAAACCCCGTTGAAGTCCTCAATTTTTCAGGCTTCTTTACGAAATTGCAGAAATTGCGTTCATAACTGCGAGGATCATAGCTTTACTTAATAAAATTGTTGCTTGATCTCTTAATTAAACTTTCTTTCTACAATCTTTAAATTTTCAATGCAAACCAGTTAGGAGACGACAATCGATATCAATATCTAGACTGCCGAATGCACAGTAAGAAGGAAACGCCTTTCTTCAAACGGACGGTGTAATGAACTATCGTGTGGAAACACCATTGTTTAGATATCTTGTAAATAAAGATATGAAACATATAATTTCGTCGAGAAAAGAACATCCTGACTGGCCATTGCTTTATTCATAGAGATTCTCGAGGAGAAGAATTACGTTGATCCTTTTATTGTCCGTCAATGTAATCGTCGCCAATGGCAACGTGAGCGCAGATTGGCTACCATAATGACAACAGTCAAAAGTGTTTTACTGAGTTTTCAAACACCCGGCTTGAAACAATTTCTACCACTTTTTGTTATCTTGTTTTGTCCCAAAAACTTTAAGCTTGCTCACAGTCCTGTATGAATTCATTAGCCTATAAGGAACACATGTATTCTCGGCTAGCAATTGCAATTGTATGTTTTGTCGTTCCGGCAACTGTACAGTTTAAATGGTTGAAACAAAGTTATGTCCACAGCCAAATGGACTTGTTAATCTCTTTCCACGCGTTGTTGGACTGAGGTGTTTTGAACACGTCTTCTTGTCACTTAAAAGATTAGTTTTAGCTTCGATTAGCTCTAAGCAAATGAAAGTTGGAAATTTGATTTCCGTTCTGATGCAAATGGTCCCAGCTATACGATCGATCTCCAAAACAGCAATTTAACAGTTACAAAGTGCATTTCGACCTCCTAAATGTGATCTTAGCAGTCATTTACCTTTTGTCTTGGGCAACTGTGCAATTCCAATACCAGAGGACTTTCCAATGTAATAGTTCCCGCATCAACAACAACGAAAAACGATCATGTCTAGTGCTCCATGCAATGCGTTCACTTGGATGTCTTATTCAAAGTCTTAAATCACATCTCTCAGATCATGAGTACGGGCGATTCAATTGGCCAATTCAACGAGTCGTATTCTACAGTACACCAATTTTTTGTTGCTTGATTCAATGATATGGAGATGTAACAAATGTTTTATAGGTCAGTCTGTTTGTCTCGTAGTGGAGACTTCACACTAGAGAAAAAGGTGGCTCTAACCAACAGTTCCCCCGGCCAAAAAGACTCGGATACTGTAAGAAGTGTACACCAGTCGAATTGGAAGAGATTACAATTAATGTGGCCATTCTGCAATGGAAGAAAGGCAGTCACTTTCAGTACAGCCGCATGAAATCGGTGATTTAGAGGCAGTAAAAAAGGCCAAATCGGTAGAGAAAATTAAAAAAGCAACGATATGTGGCAATTGTCAGCTGAAACTAGTGTCATACCCGAGCTCTTACGAGTCTCTTATTTATACAACTGTGAAATATACAAAGTAAGACAATAGCTGTGTAAATCAGTAATCTCTAAGAATTGCAGAGGTTACAGCAATTATCGTTGTTGTTTAAAGATGACGTTAGGTCTATTTTCCTAATGTTCTTTGTAAAAGATTTAATGTTCAAGGAGTCCTTCAATTTAACAACCTACAATCCTCGCCAAATTAAGTTGGGACACCATGTACAGCACTAATATTCTGACTTTTAGGTGTGATGCTTCCTCCCCAATGTTGAATTCACTGATTTAGAGGAGCCATCTCGCAAAACCAACATTGGGAGAGCAGAGGACATTACTTGTGTCTCAACGAATGTGACGAGGATTGTGTTTTGAAGGAATTTAGAGTATGTGGTGTACAACGGGGAATGGCGGGAAAATTGCGCGAGCTTCAAGGTCGTTATTGCTGAATAATTTTCATCAGCGCAGATCTTAGAAGTAAAAAGGTAAACAGCTCAGTGTTTTGCACTCATCTGGAAGCAGGGGGAAGCGTCGTACATGACCTACTAATGGTCACTAATCAATGTTCTTGTCTGTCAACGCCTCTCAAAATTGCTAGTGGAACACAATCCTTGCCAAATTAAGTTTTAGGTGTGATCCTTCCTCCACAATGTTGAATTCACTGATTTTTTATTACAGTTCAGGAATGAAACTTCCATTTTGTAATATGGATGTATGTTGCTTTGAGCCCACGAAATAAATAGGCCTAGTATAATCGGCTAACTCAATGATGTACCCAATACAAATCCTTTGGGAATAAAACGTTTTGTCCCAAGTATTACCATATCATTTAAATGTGAATGCTACATTATCATACAAATGCAATACACAAAGCATCTTAACCCCTAGAGATTTGAATTGGGTACAACATTGAGTTAGCCGAATTGATCTATACACAAATAATCTTAATCATTGAGTGAGTCGATTTAAGCTCGGTTTACACTACAGAAAATTTTCGGCACGGCTCGTGTGAAATTGGCACGGGCGCCTAAAAAGAGCTCGGCAAAATTTGTTTACACTACACCATTTTTACCGTATCAAAAATACCTTGCCAAAATTTTTGGGCCCGGGTTAGTTCTCTTGTAGACATGCGCAGTTCAATTATAATCAAGAACGTCCGCGTGATTTTGGTGGAGAATGAGCAGCCATCTTGAAATATACGCAAAAAAACCGCTAGTTTATATGAATTAAGGCTCAAATTTGGCCCTTTAAAGTGTTTACACTACTTGTTCTATCCGAAACGTGCCTATTTTTTCAGCACCCGTACCAATTTTACCCGTGCTCGGACTTCCTCGCTGAAGGTCCCAGCACGGGTAAGAATTTTGGTTCGGCACGGATGAAATTTGGCACTGACAGGTTGTTTACACTGCAAATTTTATCCGAGCCGAACCTTTTTTTTGGGACCCGTGCCAAAAAAATTCTGTAGTGTAAATCGGGCTTATTTAGTCATATATTGTTTACTTTCCCGCAAATTAAACCCGATTTGAAAATAGACATTTTTCTGACACTGATTGGCACAAACCTGATAAATAAATATATCAATTTAAAAAAGCCATCGTATACCTACATATCTTGTACCTCATTAAAACCTCCCTGGGTCCAGTCGCTTACGCACCGTTGGACTAAGTGCATTAACTTGCGTGATTACAATTCGTTATATACCATTAAATTAACAATGACGTATAGTGTGTTGGCATCTCGTCAATTAATAATTTTCGATCACAGCAAAGTTTTCTTATTTTCGAGCATTTCGGTGTTTCTTTTCAGTTTCTACATGTCTCTATTCTGTTGATAACGATGTTCTTTTAGCCCCACAGTTTGAGACTTCGTTATGTGGTTGTTGAATGTGAGTGAGGACAATTTGCGAGACAACACTGTGGCAAGCCATGCGAGTCAACATGCGAGTCACACAGTTATTGAAAGCTAACCATTTTAAAATGGGTACTTAGACTTAATAACTGTTTATCAGCGCTATTTGAAATGGGTGCTTAGACTTCAATGCGAAATTCGCATGGCTCGCAGATTATCCAGCCCCGTTGAATGTTCACCAAGCTGCTTACCACTTAAGAGATATGTAGCTGAAACTGTTTGTCTATGATGTTATTAGCGTTGGTCACTCGAATCTTGCGTGTGCTGCGATTTTCCCCATGTCTATGTTGACACTTATTGGATTTTGACTTTGTTTAGAAACCATTTGTAAACCTTAGGATTGACTACAAAAACCACAAATTGTAAAAACCTTTCAGAAAAAGAAATAAGTGGTCGATAGACCAAACACAAAAAAACATTATTTCTTTCTCTACCCAACTGCTTTGCTTCCAAAGCGATTGCCGGGCGAACTTTAATGACTTGCTAGATTTCAAGTCCACTATGCAGTGCAAAACATGAATAGAAAGCCATTAGGTTTGTTTGGCCAGTTTCGGCCGAGCGCCGTACAGTCGTAATCACACGTGATTACACTAGGATAACTTCGACAACTAACCCTAACCCTACCTAAAAATTACAAAGCTAAGCAGCAGTTTACAGAAACAGCTACTGCCAGAACGAAGGCCAGGAAAGACCTGCCGGAAAAAACCCCGTTGGGGGATAATAAGGCAGGAAACCTGGGTAGGATCCATGACTTAGACAAAATTGAAACGAAAACGTAAACTACTATTTAAAATGTGGTAGAAAAAGAAAAAAGAAAATAAGAAATGAAAAACGTTTAAGAATGATCTCCCATGTGACAAAACTCTCTTGTATGGCAGTCATCGTGTCCCATGATGCCCTGAACAGGCCCAGTCCCCACTGCCCTCATGCCTCAGAAATATTTCATTTCCAGCTAATTCATATTCATGCAAAGGCCGGCTTTTACCGCATATTTCAGCTCTACTACACTACGTTGTGTACGAAATCGGTTTATCATTTTGGAATTAGCTCATGAAACGATTTAGTTTGGACTAGACTTCTAAAGATAAAGTCGTTAGAGTGAGGGTTAATATCTAGCATGCTTAAGCAATCTTTTCAGTATTGAAACTACTGGACAGACACTACTGCTTGATTGGGTATTTCCGGCGGTCGTTTCTGTCGGGGGAGAGAAACTACCGGCGGAAAGACGTCTGCGTTCGCAGAGTAAGTAAAAACCCGCATCTAAGAACCTAGTGTTTTAAGAACCTGCTGGCAGAAATTTCCCATTTTTATACCCCAAAATATAAGAACCTGTTTAGCCAAGCAAAATTTATCATGTTCTTAAATGTGAGTTATGAGATATTTTTATAAGCATTTTAAACTAAGAAGTATAACTTTTGTGACTTTGAGAAATAGAGAATACTTCATGGAAAGTATGCACGTACAGTTTTAATAAGGAAACTGTAGTTCTTTGAAAACTGTAGTTCTTTGAACACTAAGAGGTGCATTTATTTTGTTTGTTTGTTTGTTTCATTTCATATATTGTAGCACTATGATCAAATTATGATGATTCCATCATAAAATGAATGTGACCAGAAAATTAAGGCAAAAGGACTTTTTTTGCATTTTTTACTTATTCCATTTAGTATTTTATTTGTATGCAAATATTTCTGAAAAGATACTTTGTTTATAGTGTATATAATTTTTTAGTTAGTCTTGCACAAGGCTCATGACAAGACAGTTATAAATAAATGCTGTATCATAAAGGACCAAACCTATTTTTTCTGCTTGTACAGGAATGGTTTCTACTGAAAACTTAAGAACCTAATGAAGAACCTACTTTAGCCTAAATTGCCAATAACTACCCCCAAATATAAGAACTTGTTTTGCCAAACTTGGAAAAATGTAGGTTCTTACACGCGGGTTTTTACTGTATCTGGATGTATACTTTCCAGTCACAAACTTAAGTAACTTACATATAACTTAAGCTTACCGATTGTTGCTGTTGCAGTTGTAACAGTTCTAACTGCATTTGAAGAGCTTTCATTTCCTGCCGAACATAAACAAATAACAAAATTTCTGTCATACTTGTAAACTTACTCTCAAAATATTTATGAAACTGACAACAAGAAAATTAATGGCTCAAACCAACCTGACCCGCTGTCTTGATTCGCTTCGTCGACTGCGCGTTTTCTTAGTTTTTTCACCACAATAGCGGCCTCTACACAGAAGATTTTTACGAAAGGCGAAACAATGTGTTTTTGCTGCAAACACGACAGCCAATTTTATAGTGGTACATCACTTGCAGGCAAGCTTCTTACACTAAAAAGTCCTTCGCATGGTGGAGAAAAGTTTTGCAACCCCTCTTCATTTCCCGCCTTTGCAAACGCGGCTACCAGGTAAAAGTTAGAATCTTCCAGAAAAAAAAACAACAGGCGATCGATTCTTTTCCTTTGCCGAGAAAGCTCGATGACTTGTTCTCTTCCCCTCTGGCAGCCATCTTGCTTGCAACGAGATTATGCATGCATCAAATGGATTCCTAACGGACCAATCAGACAAAAGTCTCCATTGCTTTTCGAAATATGATTGGCAATGGAGACTTTTGTATGATTGGTCCGTTAGGAATCCCATTTGATGCATGCCCAAGGCATGCGCATAACCTCGTTGTAAAGAGACTATTTATATCGTATTTGACGACGCGTGTGATCTGAAGAGGAAATCGAAGGGTCCCAAAAAACCATCAAATCATCCAGGACAACGTAGAAAATAGTAGCTGAGTGAACTTTATTTATCTAGCTGTCCATAAAATGAGTTTTGGAAAAGAAACATCGCGATTTGAAGTTTTTATGGAACATTTTCCTCGATTAGTTGACTGTCTCAAAATAACGTGACGTCACGCGCTCTCGCATCCTTGGGGTTGTCTGCCTGTGGTCGTAGGTTTGATTCCTGCCCAGGACTCTGATTTTAAAGTTGTCCTACCCCCGTTGCCCGTTGTCAACGCAACTTGTGTTGTATCGAGTCCTTCCCTCGGGCCCATTACACATTTCCATCATGCGTGTATGTCGGTATTGTTTTTACATTTATTTTGTAGCGGTCACGGTCATTCAGTTGTAACTGACGCTCGCACACAAACAATCCACCGATATTGCTTATCCATTAATTTATTTGTAACTAGATTCCTTGTTCCTGCTCCACACGTTCCAACGAGGACGTTTCCAGGTAATGAGAAACTCCTAATTGATTATTTGTTTGTTGTTTGATTGAACTATACTGCTTTCTGTTCTTTGATTGACCTTAATTAGTTGTGTTCACGTAATATGTCTCATCAGCCTGCTTTAAATTAAACTCTTTACTGTTTCTCATTGTTTAATAGCAAAAACAAGTAATGCATGCGTAATAAATTTCCTATTCGCCTCTCTTTTCTTTTCTTTGGATTAAAGTCAGTAACTATGTCGGCATACATTCCTTTTATGCATAACTTAACTGTTTATTTTCAGAGTGATCAAGATCATTCAGAAGCTCGGCTGGTTGTCACGAACGCACGCACGCACCGCGCCCGCCAAAAATTAACCAATGTTGCTTATCCAATTAATTCATTTGTAACGACTCGAGGAACATATCAAGGTAATAAGTAACATTAGCTTGTAATAAATTATTTGTTTCTTGTGTGATGGAACCATAAACTGCTCACCGTTTTGAGAAAGTAAGTAAATGATACGTATCTTGAATTATTCCTGAAGAGAGAGGGTTTTAGTTTTTGAATCTGCTTAGATTCAAACTTGAGGGTGTCACAAAGCAAAATGACGATTGAGAAAGCATTCAATCAGTTTTAGCCATGACAAACTCTTTATGTCTACTCGCTTTAAAGTCTTACATAAAGCTAAGCAAGACCAGAGCCTCCTATAATGTATGCGTTCTCATTACAACTTTGAACCTCGCCGAGCGAAACCATGTATTTTTTGAATTGAGTTGTCCCGAGCAATCATGAACAGTCATCTCACCTCGATCCGTTCTCTTGAGAACTTTCCAGCTTTCCGCTCCAGTTCCACTCTTTTTGCATACTAGGCATAAATGATTTGTGTTATGAAAGTTAAAATGGATAACCACATTAAATCATCAAATTTTGCATAGTCATTTCTTGTCGTCGAGGACTTCGCATTGATTAGCATCCGTTTTGGCAAGTTGCTCACTGTTACTCATTTCTTAATAACACGAACAAGTAATTTATTTGTGATAAACCAGTTCTGATGAATTTTGCGTCACTTTTTGTTGGTTTTCTCTTTACCCAGTTTGGATCAAGTTAGTGACTATGTCAGAATTCCTGATATGTTTATTTTATAAAGTGATCATGACCACCGTCACTCATGATCAGTTGCGAATGACGCACCCAAATGATCCACCAGTATTATTTATCTCTTAATTTTTTGTTCAGCCAGATTCATTATTCCTGCTCACAAGGTTTCAAAGAGGAACATTGCAAGGTATTTGGTAATATTAGCTTGCTTGGTGTAATCAGATATTTGTCTGTCGTTGCAAGGTAAGAAGTAACAATTAGCTTGAGGGGTCACGGTGCTAAATTATTTCTTTCTTGTGTGATCGAACTACAATGTATATACTGCCCTCCATCCTTTTTTTGCACATTGAGAAAGTAAGTAAGTAAATGATGTATCTTGAATTGTTCCTGAACAGAGAGGGTTTTTAGTTTTTGAATCCGCTTAGATTCAAAATTGAGGGTGTCACAAAGCAAATGACGATGAAGAATGCATTCAATCAGTTTTAGCCATAACAAACCCTTGAAGCTAAGCAAGACCGGAGCCTTGTATAATGTACCCGTTCTCCTTACAACTTTGAACCTCGCCGAACGAAACCATTACTTGAGTTTTTCGGAGCAATGGAACAGTCATCTCACCTCGATCAGTGTTCAAATTGGACTGCTTCACTGATCAGTTGCGCAGTTTGCTCGAGTATGAAATGACTTCGATTTCTCCTTGCTGCTCCATTTGTTAGTTCTCTTGAGAACTTTTCAGCTTTCCGCTCCATGATTAGTTGCGAATGACGCACCCAAATGATCCACCAGTATTATTTATCCCTTAAATATTTTTTGCAGCCAGATTCATTATTCCTGCTCAAAAGGTTTTAAAAAGGAACATTGCAAGGTATTAAGTGATATTAGCTTGCTGGGTGTACCTGTAATAAGTGATTTGTCTGTCGTTTGATTGAACTGTGATTAGGTCACTTGTGTTCATTTTGTGTTAATTTTTATTCCAATTATTTTCAATTTCTTTTCATTATCCTAATTACTATTATTTGCTTGTTTACCCATAATTACTCAATTTCCTCATATTTTTGCTTGTGTAGTTGTGTTATCCCCACACATTTCTCTTACCTAAATCCTGTTGTGTAGGATTGGTAAACTCCTTCTTCCCTTAGGTAAATCCTGTATTAGTGGGTAGTAGATTTACCCCCTAGCTAGCCTTTTTTGGGTTTTAATTATTTTTCTATTTTCCTGTAATCCATTATAAATTGGATGCCATTTACTCAGTAAGTTCAGTTGGTTCAGGTAATTTATCGAAAGAGTGTCAGTCTTCAAGACAAGTCATTTTCCAAGTCTCTGAGGTGTGTAGTTATCCATAACATTTGGTATGTTATCAGTATTTTTCTTCGAATATGACAGAAACAATTTCTAGAAATTCCTAGAATTTACCAGTTTCCTTTTCTGGTTAATGAAACATGCTAATTAGGGAAGAAATTGCCAGCTTTATTCCAGAAATCATTATCTGGGATCAAATCAGGTTTTTCCAGCTTTTTCCAGTTTGTGACAAATGCTGCTTTCTAGATTTTTCTAAAAAATTCCTGCATGCTATTAAATGAAAGCATGTGAAGATCATGTATTAATTTCCAGCTTTTTTCAAGGAGATTCCAGTTTTTCATGATTTTCCTCTGCCTTTTCCCACCAGTTAATTTTATTCCTTGATGGTTTTAGCTTTTGGTTCCTTTAAGCCAATTCAGCCATTGGTAACTTTTAAAATTTGTCACGAGTAACTTTACTAAGCTTCTTACTCTAAGCAGTCAAATGCACAACAAAAACAGGCATCATTTCTTGTCTGTATAAAGAACTACCAAAGATCATTGATTACTTTGTTTAACTATAAAGTTATTGGTCATTAGTGGTAATCAGGCAGTCATGTCTTGTACCTTCCCTTGTAGAACCAGACACTGTGTAATCTATGTAAATCCTATGTAACGACCATATGTAAATGGTATGTTATGATATACATAAATTGGATACAGAAGCCTTATTCAAAGGCTATGTTATACGTATGCCTCATCTATATATTTTGAAAGGAAATGCTATGTTTTAGCTAGTCAAATGGAACCTTTACATAGCATATGTAAAAGCTATGTTATGGGGTTTTTGTGTCCAAAAATAAAAATAGTTTCAATATAGTTTCTACATAGATTCGAAACAGAAAATACACAACACATACATGATTATCCTGCTCCTATAAAATAATATTCCAGCAAATCAGAAATGTACTGGAAACTACAAAAAATCCATTGTAGTCAAGCTATTAACAGTTATTACCATAGCTCACAGACAAAAAAAAAATAGACGACAGATTTCAAAACAGTTACACTTTTTTATTGCATGAACCTAAACATTTAATTCATGCCAAAATCTATGGATTGGGTTCTTGTTTTAAATTTAACTAGACCCTCCTTGAGGGTACACTGGGTTGCCTGTGGTACGTGCACGGTTCCAGACATTAGGGAGTTTAAGCAAAGACTACGGCTGCGGCAACGGAAACGTTAGTCCAAAATATAACTTAGCGCTATCTCAAGTATTTCGCGATTATTCCGTCTTGTTCACCTTGTACAATACAGGCAAACTACCCTGTAACTGGATGGGTACGAACGGTTTTAAGTTCAAAACTGAAAATGACTTTTTTTATTGTTATATGCTCACGTTGTCGTCAAAACCTAAAATTTGGTGATTTCAGATTGTTGTTTTGTGGACTACAGCAGAGAAATGCACGGAAATTCGTGCTGCATGTGTAGCACAAGCTTTTTTCTTTTTTTAACCAATAATATTCTTGCTTTGTGGCGTTGCCGTAACCGTACTCGTCGTCTTTGCTTAAACTCCCTAATTTTTTTCAAGTTGGGGGGTCATTAAGACCATTTAAGGGGTCACCCAGAAGTCATACCAGCAGAGGCCCTTTGGCTCACAGGTCCTCACACGTTCGCACGACGAAACAGATCCTTTTCTGAGGTTAAAAACCTGGCTACCAGCCTATTATTTAATCATTTGTCAGAAAGAAGAAATTCCTGTCCTCTTTACAAAAAATAGACACGCATTGCTTACATGTGGTAGTGAAGTAACACAGCAATTTATTCCATATAAAATGTCAACTGAGCTGTGTGTTGTCTTCCAGGAGATTCAAGTTGTCCTTGCGTAATATGTAGCTCTAACAGTGCACGATATTGATTTGGTATTGTCTATCATTGTAGTGCCAAGGTAGAAGTTTTGGGTAAATAGCCTGAGAAGACATGTGGTTATTACTAGCAAAGTACTGAACCCAGAAAGATTGAAGAAAATAAATGGGAAGTGAGAAACATTGGCTTCTGGGCTGACATGTTGATAATTTTTAAGCTCCCTCACAACTTCTTTCACCACAAGTTTAAGCGTGCCCTCTGAGCATCTGACAGCTTTGTAATACTAAAGTTTACTAAAGTTTACTAAAGTTTACTAAATTTTTCCCTGTCCGGCGGGGTTAGTATCAGGATGGGTGCTCAAACATATACCCCTTCGAAAAACAGAAGCATTGGACCGAAAATACTATTAACGCTTACAAATGCGAACTCAGCAAGGTACAGATTTTGTTAGCTTGCTTTATGCAAAAACAAATATTGATGCAAAAGTAAATTGATGTACAGTTTTTAGAAAGAGCAGAAGGAAGTTTCCAGGACGGTCGCTCGAGAATAACATATTTACGACATGAAAACAACATTAATTTTGAACCGTGAATATAGAATATAAAAAGTTACGATCAGCGACAAACATTTTGGGAGATTTTTGCTACGTTCAATTTTGTTTTTTGTAGTTTTGGTTGCACAAATTAATC
>OX421453.1:16406779-16411779 GCA_949126865.1 Montipora capitata
GACAAACAGCATGTTGAAATTGGGCCTCAAAAATCCTTTGTTTCATTTACCCAAAAAATTTATTGAATTTAATTGCAGCGGAAACATTGCTTATTCCGGTGAATATAGTCTCATTTGAGAAAGCCATGTACAAGATGCTTTTTGACGGTCGAATTTGGCACTCCCCTTGAAAAATGAATTTCAAGCTTTCTGTTAAGTTCTGGAAATTTCTGGAAATTTCTAGAATGTGACAGCTTTATTCCAGAGTCAAATTCCAGCTTTTATTCCAGAAATTGTTTTCCAGTTTTTGCAAGTTTTGGGTTCTTTCAAAAGCTGGAAATAGCTTGAATTTGATACATCTATCAGGTGCTGCCAGAAAATGACAGTTTTTTGGAGTCTTCATTTCTTGGAGGAAACTGGAAATAAACTAGCAATAGTCTACAGCTTGTTAACAATTTTAACATTTCTCAAATGAAACAAATATTTAGTGTTTTACAGTTTCTATTCTATCAAGAGAAAATGAGGGGACAGAGAGGGAGGCTCAGGGCGTTGGCCGGGATATGTCATGTCCACGAAAGTTATTTTTAGACGAGCGAAAGTCTTTGTTCTAGCGGAAGTCTGTCTTCCGAGACGTCCGCATGCACAAACGTCAAGTCCACTTCGTCCGCCATTACATGAAATCTTTGCTTTTCTTTCAAACATCAGAGCGAGGTTGACCTGCATGCGGACGTCTTGGAAGACTTCCACTCGTCTAAAAATAACTTTCGTGGACATGACATATCCCAAGGGCTGGACCGGGAACCTCCCTATCTGTCCCCTCATTTTCTCTTGATTCTATAAATTCAACTCTTTTCAGATAAAAACTTAAAGAAATGCTTAGCATGCAGTTTCTTATTATGTATAAAGTTTAAGAAGTAAGAAAATTCCCTTGTAAAACCAGACATATGTAAACGCTATGTAAAGTTTATCATATAACTATGTTGAGCTATATAAAGGCTATTTACTGCTCCTTACTTGCTATGTAATAACTATGTAACTTGCTACATTACGTAGTTCAGTCTGTGTAAAGCATATGCCATTACTATTGCAATACTATTTAAAGGTCACCTAGCTCTCTGAAATAGCTTATGAATGTTAATGTGATATCTTTCGAGTTAATACATTTACTTAGCTTACGCAATGTCCTATAAAGGCTCCACACTTTGAACATAAAAGCACTCTGTACACGGAGAAATGAAAAAGAAAGCTTTTATTCCAATGTATTCAATAGGTTGTGAGAAAAACCAATCAACGGAGTACCTTGTTTGATGCTCTCTGAGTCTCATAATCGGCCTTTTTCCAAAAGGAACACGATGCATTACTCTCGAAATCCATTACCTGCTGATAGCTTTAGTAAATAAAGAATAAATGCGATACCGAGTAACTGCATTGTGACTAAACTTGATAGACAACAAATGCAAGGAAACGATGTTATGTGCTTGTAATATTTCGATATAAATCTATATCATCTTCGGACTAAGGCGGGATACGAGTAGCAGAATTTAAATACTGCGAGATTGTGCAACAGTATAATCACGTGAAAAAAAGGCAGTAGAGAACTCCGCCAGTAGAGAACTCCGCCTATTCTCCTGACAGTTTCGTTTCTTTGTTTTTCACTTTCACGTGATTATACTGTTGCACAACCTCGCAGTATTTAAATTCTGCTACTTGTATCCCGCCTTAGTCCGAAGATGATATAGATTTATATCGAAATATGACAAGCACATAACATCGTTTCCTTGCATTTGTTGTCTATCAAGTTTAGTCACAATGCAATTACTCGGTATCGCATTTATTCTGCATTACTCTCGAAAACTACACACTCCAAGTCAGCACTTAATCCTTTCAATGAACTCCAGTATCTTTCGAATCTTGCTCCGTAGAAAGATTGTCATCCTCCGCCATCTTGGATAACACGTGAGAGACCGGACTGGGAACTAGTGAGTCCTTTTCGTTTTGGTCAGCAGTCAGCAGTAACCAGTCCAGCTCTTACAGATTTTGCGGACAGAGCGCAAAAACCGCTGATTGGCTAGAGAATAATGACGGATAATGACGTAAAATGGCTTTGTTCGCGTAACTGCGCCTGCACAAACTCTAAAGATTCGAAGTGATCGAATGAAAAGTCGAAGTGAAGAATAACACTCTAGCATTTGTCAAATTTTGTGAAAAGTTAGACGACTCATACCCTGGGTGCCAGAGGAATTTTTTTTTCAAGGTCGGAGAGAACACTCAGCGCTTCCAAATCAACGGTCGAGGACACACGATTGAAACGAGCTGTTTATAATGCTTCGTATATAATTTACTTCGCAAGTCTGCATGTGAAGTGGCAATGCGTCCTCTGGTATCAGTTTGTTGGGTTTGGCTATTGTGAATTTTCTTGACATGGGGTGTTGGTCTGCCCCTAGATTATTTAAAAATCTTACAAAAACCAGGGAACTGGCAACGAAATTCTTCTTTGTTCTCGGGAACTACAGGAGCAACTTGTCCTTGATGGACGAAAGGTTTTTGCTTCGAGCTTCCATATTTTGAAAATAAGTTTGTCCGGCCGTTGTTATTGAGGACTCTAACGCGGTCATACAACTTTGATCGTATAAAATCGTCCACTGGGTTTCTTGCTGCTGATCAACTGTGAGTGAACTTCAGCCACAAAGTTGAATTTTCTTAACACCTGCGATTTACACTTTCCACGTCACATAACCTTGACTGTTAAATGCCATCGATCTGTGCGGGGTTTTTGTTGGTGTTCCTCGCAAATATTTTTGCAGAAACCATTCCAGGAAACCTGCATCAAAGCGTCTTCCACTCAGTGTGTGTGCAATATTGTCCTGATCAGTTGAGGAACAGCCCAGAAAAGTACATTACTGTAACAGAGTAACCATATTGGTCAGGTTTTTTACATAAATGTAAGTTTGCAAAACGGCTGCAAAAACACATGTGCAGCAAAACTTTGGAAGCATGCAAACACTTTAGGTTCATTATATAATAATAATAACTCAATTTCTTAGTAAATGATGCCATAATGCAAATTGCCTATTACATAGTTGATTATTTGAATAATACACATTATCTTTAAAACAATTAATTTATTCGTCTGTCACCTTAACAAAACAGCTTGTGGCCATTTTGAAAAACCGCTTAGGTGATTATCATGTAATAATAATCATCTCAATGACAACGAATCAGCCCAGAGAACTTTCAGTAATTATACTAATAAGCATATAATTCCTGTAGCACAAGACGATAATGAACAGTAATAGTATTATAATTCCATGAGTGCATGTTGATATGAGATCAACCAATCAATCATATCCAATGATTATTGTTTTATTAAATTTTCATTCGATTCTTAACACTTAAACGAATTTAAAGCCAATCAGTTTCCAGCGTGGTAACACCTGACGCAATCAGTTTCCATATTATGTCATACTGTATGTTAGAGCTGTTAACTGAGAGTGAGTGAACCAATCAGAAAGCTAAAAACACAGTATCAGTGGTTCAAAATTTAATAATGTACATGTAAGGTATTATCTTTCCCCTTGCGCTTACACTGTCATTATTCACTTTCTCAGGGGAACATTGATATTTTTAGGGAAACAAAATGAACTGTTTCCCTCAGGACCAGTCATTACGTGTTTACTGTTGGGATAATGGCAAAATTATTGACCTTGGGTGTTCGGTGACACAGCTAAATTGTAAAGCATAACCATTATGAAAATGATATCTGTTTTACCTTATTATAGTGAGCCAACTTTTTGGTGTCGTTTTACTCACAGGTCCTGTAATAGGCCAAAAGCAATTTGTTACCTGGTATTTTAGACAATGAGAAATTCATGGAGTTGTGCATCGTGGTCAATGCAGTTTGTTCTGTGCATGTAAATAATATTGTGAAATGAAACATGATTACTGTGTTACTGATTACAGCCCACCCACCAGAGCCTGTGGTGCTCAATATAATGCTAAGCAGTGTATTGCTGTCAGCGGTGTGTGAGTGTGTGTGTGCCTTGCTGGGGGAGGGGGGGGGGGGAATAATCAGTGGAGATTATTATTGCAAAGTACATTGAAATGTTATTCCATCACTCACCTTCATTGGTGAAATGTATTCATCCATGTGACAAATTCTGTAGTCTTTGTCAGCCAGTAGCAGGTGGCCCTCGCATATAATTTTCTAGTGTGGTGAACTGTTTTGCTGGTGTCGAAAGCCAAAAAAAGTGCTTTGCACATTGAAGTAGAGCACCTTTGCTGACATTTTCACTCTCTAAACGGAAAAAATGCAGCCTACTTTGGTTGAATTAACTTAACTCGCCCTTTGGAAAGAGTCGCATAAACTTGAAAAAGCACACAATCCCCCAGCAGTCAGTTGTGGCAGTTGACATATTTTATTTTTCTAAGTTACACAAAACATAACAATGAATGTTGTTAGAGGGAAAAAAATAACAGGGTTTCTTGTCAATATTTGCCGCTGTTTTAAATATAACAAGCAGCCGCTCTGTCACCTTGGCTTATAAAGCGAGAAAACTTACATTGTATTACATGAACAATGTCGACAAGATATTAACTCGAAGTCAAAAACATACTTGGACGTTATATGCATTTCAGGACAACTTACGACCCCAAAACCTCACAAACTATATTGACTGGCGTAAAAGTATAAGGCACTGGACTTCGCTTTTCTGTATAAAACCAGTTACAACTTGAGTTAAGTGTGCAGACGAACACTAGCAGTAAAAAAACCTGCTTCTCTTCAAACTTCGATTTGAAAAAGTCTCTCTTGGTGTATGAAATCGAAATTCCACCTATAAACACCTCTCAAAAGTTTTCATATCAACGAAAAAAAGTCATATTTGATATGTTTCGCGAAAACAATTTACCGCCAACATATCTCTGTTCTGAGCTTAAAGAGTAACCGACCACCTTAAGAAACGCAAAACTCTAAACAACGAACGTCAAATGAAGCTTCGAAGCTGGTCAAAAACTCTATTGGT
>OX421453.1:16419279-16424279 GCA_949126865.1 Montipora capitata
ATTGCAAAAGAATTAGGGGACAGGGCCGGAGAAGGAGGAGCCTATGGCAATCTCGGCAATGCTTATCAAAGTCTTGGTAATTTCAAGCAAGCCATAGAGTACCACCATCAAGATCTTAGTATTGCAAAAGAGGTAGGGGACAGGGCCGGAGAAGGAAGACCTTATTGCAATCTTGGAATCGCTTATGACAGTCTTGGTAATTTCAAGCAAGCCATAGAGTACCACCATCAACATCTTAGTCTTGCAAAAGAGGTAGGGGACAGGGCCGGAGAAGGAGCAGCCAATTGCCATCTCGGAAACGCTTATCAAAGTCTTGGTAATTTCAAGCAAGCCATAGATTACCACCATCAACATCTTAGTATTGCAAAAGAGGTAGGGGCCAGGGCCGGAGAAGGAAGAGCTTATTGCAACCTCGGCAACGCTTATAAAAGTCTTGGTAATTTCAAGCAAGCCATAGAGTACCACCATCAAGATCTTAGTATTGCGAAAGAGGTAGGGGACAGGGCCGGAGAAGGAGCAGCCTATGGCAATCTCGGCAACGCTTATCAAAGTCTTGGTAATTTCAAGCAAGCCATAGACTACCACCATCAACATCTTAGTATTGCAAAAGATATAGGGGACAGGGCCGGAGAAGGAGCAGCCTATGGCAATCTCGGCAACGCTTATGACAGTCTTGGTAATTTCAAGCAAGCCATAAAGTACCACCATCAAGATCTTAGTATTGCAAAAGAGGTAGGGGACAGGGCCGGAGAAGGAAAAGCCTATGGCAATCTCGGAAACGCTTATCGAAGTCTTGGTAATTTCAAGCAAGCCATAGAATACCACCATCAAGATCTTAGTATTGCAAAAGAGGTAGGGGACAGGGCTGGAGAAGGAGCAGCCTATGGCAATCTCGGTAACGCTTATCATAGTCTTGGTAATTTCAAGCAAGCCATAGAGTACTACCATCATAGTCTTAGTATTGCAAAAGAGGTAGGGGACAGGGCCGGAGAAGGAAGACCTTATTGCAATCTCGGCATTGCTTATCAAAGTCTTGGTAATTTCAAGCAAGCCATAGAGTACTACCATCATAGTCTTAGTATTGAGAAAGAGGTAGGGGCCAGGGCCGGAGAAGGAAGAGCTTATTGCAATCTCGGCAACGCTTATCAAAGTCTTGGTAATTTCAAGCAAGCCATAGAGTACCACCATCAACATCTTAGTATTGCAAAAGAGGTAGGGGACAGGGCCGGAGAAGGAGCAGCCTATGGCAATCTTGGCAACGCTTATCAAAGTCTTGGTAATTTCAAGCAAACCATAGAGTACCACCATCAACATCTCAGTATTTGCAAGGAAACAGAGGACCCAATAGGGCTGGCAATCGCATGTTATGCTATTGGTCTTGTTCATGAATTTTCTGGCTCCTTGAGCAAAGCTCTTAATTACTATCGTCTAAGCATTTATTATTTTGACGAAGTTAGAGGTCTTCTTTGGCCAGAGGATGCATGGAAAATAAGCTTTCGGGACACAAAGGGGTTTGCGTACACCGCTCTGTGGACAGCACTCTTGAAGAATGGAGAGGTTGATGAAGCTTTGTATGCTGCTGAGCAAGGACGAGCACAGGCTTTGGCAGACATTTTAAAGATGCAATACAGCGTTGATGAGAAACCTATGATGAAGGTAACTATCTCTTTGGTTATGACAGATCTACCTTCACAAACTGTTTTCACAGCACTTGAAGGGAACACGATCAGCTTCTGGTTGCTACGACATGATATCGGGATAAACTTTAGACAAAAGAAAATCGAAAATGGAAGTGCCAAGTCTCTGATTGAAAGTACTTTTAAACAGATCAATGCGGGGACCGTTGTACGATGTGAGAATCGATCGCTCGACAGACAACGCAGTGACTTCTCGAGCAGTAGGGAAGTTGTTGAAGAAACCGTTCAGTCCTTGAGCTTCTCTGTGCCCTCTTTGCAGCCTTTGTATGATGTCTTAGTCAGTCCTATAGCAGACTTGATCCAGGGTGATGACTTAGTGTTTGTTCCTGATGGACACTTTTGCCTGGCTCCTTTTTCTGCAATGAGTGACTCTGTCAGGATCCGTGCAATTCCCTCGCTGACTGCTTTAAAATTGATCACTATGGCACCTGTCAACTTCCAAAGTAAGAATGAAGCGCTGCTTGTAGGCGATCCGTGCTTGAGTGAAGTCACTTACGGCACTGGTGAACCCATGTATGGACAGCTGCCGTGTGCGAAAAAAGAGGTGGATATAATTGGAGAACTTCTGCAGACCGTGCCTCTTACAGGAAAAAATGCAACCAAAGCTGAGGTGCTGAAAAGAATGAAGTCAGTTGCCTTAATCCACATTGCTGCACATGGGGATGATGGATCTGGAGAAATTGCTTTGGCCCCAAATCCCGAACGCACATCCCAGATCCCCGAAAAGGAAGATTACATGTTATCGTTGAGCGATGTTCAAGCAGTTCGCCTTCAGGCAAGACTGGTTGTGCTTAGTTGCTGTCATAGTGGCCAGGGAGAGGTAAAATCTGAGGGTATTGTGGGAATAGCCAGGGCTTTCCTGTGTGCTGGTGCCCGGTCTGTTCTGGTGTCACTCTGGGCAATCGACGACGAGGCAACCTTCATGTTCATGAAGAGTTTCTACCAACACTTGGCAGATAGAAAAAGTGCAAGTACAGCTCTTCACCATGCTATGAAATCTCTTCAGGAGACGAAGAATTATTCGGCCATAAAATACTGGGCGCCATTTGTGCTCATTGGTGATGATGTCACCTTTGAATTTGGGGAGCTCGCACACGAAAACAATGGTAAGTGCTATTTAAATATAACTTTAATGACTGAATCGCTGTACTTTGTACATGTTTTTAATCAGGAAGTTGTCGAAAGGAGCAGGTACGTTCTTCACAGAGAAATGGCTTAAAAACGGTTGCCAGAGTGGTTATTTTTACTCGAACTGCTTTGGCTAATACCTGAATTAAATAATGTCTGCATTCACCGAGTCAGCTACTTCAGCTTCCTGCAGATAGGTAGCTGTTTGAGCCCATGTTATGATGGACTGACTGTGAAACTGATCGGTGATTGTCGATTGCTTACGTCAAGTGAAGTGAGTTATTGAGGTCTTCAAGTCTACATGTCAAAGTAACAGTGAATAGGAATTGTTGCTATTAACTCTAGCACAAACAGTTAAATGAGTGAATTAAGATAATTGTTATATTATTTACTTGTCAATCAGAACGAAATTCGTTATTGCCATTTAACCCACTACTTGTTTCTTTCTTCCTTGTTTTGTTTTTTCAGAAACGATGTCCAAAACGTGACAAACTTACTTGGACTGTGATACGTCGATATGTTATTCTCCTTTCTTCGATTATATGAGTTATTGAAAACAATTCAATCATTGATACCTCAGTAGCAGTCAGATACAAGATATCATGGTAATTATAGTTAAAGTACCATGAGATTTCAGTAGTATGAAGATACTGTCCAAGTCCTTACATTTGTGCCTTGTTTTGTAAGCATCTGTTCCAGGATTAGTTAATCACTTGATAGAAATCAGGGACTTGGCAAAACGGTTTGTTTCCATAACTGAGGATCTAGCCGCCGTGTTATTTTGGCCCTTGAAAATGACTCCAAGCTTTTGCGGTATGTTTCTCAGGTGACAATGTATACTGTTTAGCTTGCTATACCAACTTTCCATTTACAATATCATTAAGTGACAGTCTCGGGGAATGTGTATTTTCTGTGTTTCTGTAAGGTTGGCCAAAGCTAAATAAGCAAATTAATTGTTTCGGGAGGCAAATGTCTATAACCTAAAAAAAAACCTAGGAAGAAGAAATGTTTGGAAATTACAAAAATTTTAATGTAGCATTCACATTTAAATGATATGGAAATTCCTGGAACAAAACGCTTTATTCCCAAAGGGTTTGAATCGGGCACAACATTGAGTTAGTCGATTTGTTTATTCTTTATTTTCCCGCAAAAAATTCGTTCAAAAACAGACACTTTTCTGACGCTGATGAGGACTAGGACAATTTGGGTAAATCTAACTCTTGGGTGAAGGACTCTTGCTAGGGCCTACTGCGAAACAAATGGAAAGTTCTTTACTTTAATTTTGTACATATTGATTTTGTGATATTTTGTCACAGAGGGACTGGACCAATGCAAAATAATTCAATGAAATGGGCGATTTCTTAAAACTTCCAGAAGGTAAAGCGGTGTGTGGTGCAAAAGTTGCCTAATCTCTTAATTAATTGTGTGCATTTTAAACCCCTGGGGAGGTGGGACCTTGCCCATGCATTTGGAAATTTTTTGAATTTTAAAAATGGTATGACTACCCGAGTCATGTCATTTCATACCATTTCACACCATTGCAAACGTTGGCAGGAACCCATCTGGAGCCTACAACTCTACTGTGTTCGTGCAACGGCGTTTTCACAAGTAAGGTTATTTTTAGATTGAATTTTCCGCTAATTAGACTCCCACAGGAGCCCGATGACCAATTACAAGAAATTAAGCTGACGTCATAGGGTCACCGAACCGGAACTGCCTTTGTTTTTTGACCTAATTCGCGGGAAGGGCTAGTCTAAAAATAAACCTACTTGTGAAAACGCCGTTTCACAGACGCTGTATGGAAGTTGCACGCTCCAGATGGGCTCCTGACGTTGGTCAGTAACTCTCGAGTTGACAAAGGTATTATAAGGGAAGCATTCCATCCTTTCTCCATGTTAAAACTGACAGCAGGATGGGCACCCAACTCCTAAACCGAACACCCCAAATCGAGAGTAAGGTCTATCAGTACTGGTCTACTCTTCCACTACGGCTGAACGTGCAAACAGATTCAATCCGAGCTAAAGTCTTTGTCTAGCTCTCCTCCACTTATGCAAATTTGGAGTATTTTGTACCTGTTATGAACGGTCATCACTTCTTTCCATCCCTCAAACTGACATTTCCCTTTTTATTCAACTTATACGACGTACAGTCTACTTTAGACTTCAAATCTACTTC
>OX421453.1:16434279-16446779 GCA_949126865.1 Montipora capitata
TTGTAAAATTTTGGCGCCATCGAGGGCTCAACAACCCCACGAGGGACATTTATGTTCGTGATGGAATTCACCTTAACAAGCGGGGACACAAAGCTCTCTACCGCAGCTATCGGGGCGCACTGCTTTTTGCACTGAAACAGATCCAACACAACCAGTCGTCATAATAAGAAAAATTCATAATAATAACAAAAAAAAAAAAAAAAAACATCTGCGCTAAATGTGCTTTCGGACCGGTAATTCTTTTGATAAATGCCGCAGGCGTAGTCATTAGTTGGGGTATTTTATCTTGTCCACCCATTTTTGGGTGTGTTTATGCTATCAGCATTGTGGTCATTGAGGAATGTCAGATGTATTTTATCACGCGTTCTACGCGTTCTGTGGTTATTCCCAGAACACTGTTCTGACACTTTGCTTATTGTCACGGCACCTTTGCATGATCAATGCGGCCAAAGGCTGCCTTTGTGCCAATCATGTTTTGCCGTTGTGTTTTATGAAAGAAAAGACGTATCTTGTTCCATACTTTGTGTACCTCATGACGTTTGTTAGGCATCTGTGCCGGCCCCACCTAATGCCGCCTTCGGTAATCCTATATTTATTTAGGCCTTAGGTTGGATGGATTTTTTTTTTTCTGCGAATTATTATGCGCATAGAGCGAAATGTGTTATTAATCCAGACCTACCCCCTCCCAGAATGCCGCCAAAAGGACAGAGACCAGCAGTCAACAAGGCATATCTTACACGGGTTTCTAAACGTAGGCGCGGTGCTGCCGAGACGGCTGAGATCACACAACATCCAGCAACGCTTCGCCAGGTGCCCGCTAATACCGGCCAAGAGATCACCTCCACCTCGTCAGCCGGAGGTACTGCCAACCAGCACCAAGCAAGCGTTCCTGAAGGCGCACTACAGGGTATTGCCGATGCAATAGCAGAAGCGGTGAAGGAGAGCCTTCGTGACTCTGGGCTGGTTTTACCTCAACCAGTAAACCAACCCCACATACAGTTTGTTCCAGACCAGCCTCCAGAGCCCGCACCTCAACCCAGCGTCCAAGCCGCGGTTCGCACCAACATCAAGACGTTAACCGGCGGGATACTAGAAGTGTCTGAACCCACCGTCGATAGCAGTAAGAACTCTTTTATCTCTAGTGCTGTACCTCTGGCATCTAGGGTACCAGAGCGTATTAGAAATAAGATCTGGGCAAACGAGTTTATAGATTTTTCTCATTTGCTAATAACATATAAAGACGACCATAACTATACCTTTCAGCTACAGAGTAATGAGAATGGGCAACAGGTTCTTTCGATGGTGCCTAACCACAAACGGCCCACCATCCAGACTATAGAGCAGTAGACAACCGCTTTCCAAATTTTTGTTTCCATCTTTACTCAAAGATTCCCCCAAGATTCTCCAGCACTCATGAAATATGGGTCTGTAGTGCGCGATTTAGCCGCCCAGTCCGCCAATTGGCGTTTCTATGACGACAATTTTCGTCATTTGCGGCAAGAGCAGCAAATTTCTTGGGATAATATTCACAGCGAGTTGTGGCTTCGGGCACACTACCAACCACAAAAGCTAAATGGGTCAAACCGGGGAGGCCAAGGCAGATATCGCAGCACTTGGGCTAGAGCAAATTTCCCCAAGGGTTTCTGCTGGAAGTTCCATAACGGGACTCACTGCAACGGGTGCGCCTTTAAACACCACTGCTTCAAGTGCGGTAACAACCATCCAATCTTCCGTTGCCAACAGCAGCAAAAGCCCACCGCGGGGCGAAATCCCACAACGAAGCAACCACCCATGCCTACAAACAGCGCTTCCCACACCGGTTAACGTAGCCGTTCTTTCCCACGGTTTATTAGGCTATAACTCCCGCATCGCTTATCGTTTAATCAAAGGCTTTTCCGAAGGGTTTAAGATTAATTATCAGGGTCCCAGAATTACGTCTACCGCTCCAAATTTAGGCTCCGCTAATGAGAATCCTGACGTTGTTGACGAAAAATTGCGAAAAGAAAGAGAATTGGGTCGTATCGCGGGGCCCTTTGATTCCCCTCCGCTTGCAAATCTCCGTATTTCCCCTCTCGGCGTTATTCCCAAGAAAACGCCAGGCGAATTCAGAATGATTCATCATTTATCGTATCCAAAGGGAGCGTCGATAAACGACAGTATTCCACCCGAATTTTCATCAGTTAAATATGCGTCTGTTGATGATGCGATAAGCCTTATTCAAAGACAGGGCAAGGGTTGCGCTATGGCCAAAACCGATGTGAGAAGTGCTTTTCGTATCGTGCCAGTACATCCTTCGGATTACCCTTTATTGGGTTTTAAATGGAAAGAAAAATGGTATTATGATAAAACCTTGCCTATGGGGTGTTCAAGTTCATGTCAAATATTCGAAGATCTTAGTACAGCGATGGAATGGGTCGCAAAGAACAAATTGCAAATTCCGTACATAATACACATTTTGGATGACTTCCTGATCATTGACAAATCATTAGATACGTGTGGTGCAAAATTAAACAGATTCTTACAATTTTGTCATGAACTGGGCGTCCCTATGGCAGAAGAAAAGACTGTGGGCCCGGCTCACGTTCTTACTTTTGCGGCCATAGAACTAGATTGCTTACAACACGAGGCCAGGCTTCCTCGAGAGAAGGTTGAGAAATGCCGTGAGGTTATATTACAATTTTTGTCACGTAAAAAAGTCACGCTCAGAGAACTTCAATCATTGATCGGCTTATTAAACTTTGCTTGCTCCATAATAAAACCAGGCAGAGTTTTTCTACGCAGGTTGATTAATCTTACAATAGGAGTTTTCAGACCTACGTATTTTATCCGCCTTACTTTAGACGTTAAAAAAGATCTCAGGATTTGGCAACAATTTCTAACATCATTTAACTGTCAATCCATGTTTCTCGAGGAGGTTTGGATCTCATCCGGTGCACTTTCCTTTTGCACGGAGGCCGCACAATCATGCGGTTTTGGCACTATCTTCGGCACGCATTGGACATATGGCAAGTGGCCTGATAAATGGAAGCAACAGGATATTTCCGTTCATGAACTTTATCCCATTGTGTTGGGCGTACACTTGTGGGCAGCCCGATTAAAAAATAAACGGGTATTGTTTTACTCAGATAATGAAAGTGTCGTACACGTCATTAACAAGCAAACATCTAAACACAAAGGTTTGCTAGCTCTAGTACGGCAGCTGGTTCTCGTATGTCTGTCCCAGAACATATATTAGGGCTCGACACGTTCCGGGGAGGCACAACGTATTAGCTGATAGTCTCTCTCGCTTGCAGGTAGAGAGGTTCTTGTCTCTCACGAGAGGAATGGATTAGTTGCCCACAACAATCCCCCCTCATTTGCAACCAGGCAACTGGGAAATACACTAGCCAGACTCTTAGCAGGCAGTTTGAGCACATCGTCACTCAAAACCTACCAACAGGCTTGGAGGATTTTTCAGCGCTTCGAGATTAACGTCTTGAGCAGAGCCATTTCACAGTTTCCGATTTCGACAGATACACTAGCGTTGTTTGTCGCGTACTTAGCGGACAATAATTACAGTGCGGCGACGACTCTTACTTACGTCTCTGCACTGGGTTACGTACATCGCTTAGCTTCACTGCCCGACCCAACAAAGTCAGAGTTGATAAAATGCGCCCTCAAAGGGTATGCCAAAATTAACCCCACTCTCGACAGCAGATTACCTATAACGCTACCAATTTTAGAGCAAGTAATTTGTGCATGTGAGCAGACACTTTCTTCGTGTTTTCAAAGAAAACTAATTCGCGCGATGTTTGCTCTGGCGTTTTTCGCAGCTTTAAGAGTAGGAGAGATGACAATCACGGCAGGCAAGTCATCTACCAACTTACTACTGCTTAAGCAGGTATTCTTTCTGAATGATAATGCGGATTCTATCGTGGGCATCAAACTGTCTATGCGAAACTATAAACACAGCGATACCTCTCGCCCTACCGACATTATCGTATACAAAGATAAGCCTGTTTGCACCGTGACATTGCTTTTGGATTATTTGAGTTTACGAGGACGGAACGCGGGTCCGTTGTTCTGCTGGCCTAATAACACAGCAATTACTAGGCCGTATTTTGCTCAGTGTCTCAGTCAGGCCCTCAGTTTTTCGGGTCTAGATACCAAATTCTATAAGAGCCATAGTTTTCGAATTGGCGCCGCTTCGTGGGCTGCCGCAAAAGGCATGTCTGATGCTCAAATTCGTACGTTCGGCCGATGGAAATCGACCGCCTTTTTAAGATATATTAGAACACCAACTTTAGCCAACTCGTCTCCCCTCTAATTTGTGACATTAAACAGGCCACTCGCCATATCTCTCTGATGCTTGGGTACTCGCCAGCAGGACGAGTGATGATAATCTCAACATAACAATATTACTCAGATGCTTACGCAGGGGCTAAGCATGTACCTATGTAATTATTAAGTAACGCCAGTATATTCTCTTAGAATTCGTCGGGTAGATATAAGTTTTTAAAGGACGACAGCCGATGTTTAAGCAGGGGCTAAGCATCTCTTTCGTTCTTCTACTAGCAACGCGTACAACGGCAGATGCTTACGCATGGGCTAAGCATTTTTCCTCTCGTATATAAGTACAGTTTAGAGTAACGTTAAGCCGGCATAATTTCGCCGGCCGGATACAGCCCCATAAAGGTAAACAACAGATGTTTACGCAGGGGCTAAGCATCTTTCTTTTAATTAGCAATATGATATAGTTGATTAGTTACGGGCAGTGTTCACGTTTATCCGCGCTTCTGACAGCAAATCCCTTTATGTCAAGGCTCAGTATTGGCTTTGGGTGGGGCTGCCCGTCCTCGTTCCTCGTCTCGGGCCGTGGCGGGTAATCCCTCACCTTTGCTGGGAACTGCTTACTTGTTTACGCCCTAGTTTCTCACTTTGTATATTCGATAAGAGAATAAACGGCCACGCCACAAGCGCTGCCAAATTATCACCAACTAGGTGTCACATATTCTCGCTGTTCCCAGCAAACCGAGATTCGCCAATACTGCGCACTAACGCTGAAATATCCAGCAACCGCTGTGACTTTGTAAGTTCGGGTACAAGGGCTCCTAGCTATTTCATAGCGAACTTTGCGAGACTTATTGGATCATGATTTTGCTAATAATCAGTGTACCATATTCTCTTACCAATAATACGCAATAAACGGCACATTCAGCTGGGTTATGAAAGGTTTCCAGCCACGAATTAATTACGCAATCAAAGCTTGCACAGCAATACCAACCCCGTAGGCCACCTGGGACAAACAGTTTGCCCAACGTCTCCACTGAGGAGTCGCCATTTCAGTCATGAGAAGAAACCCAGCGATCAAGCATCCTGTAAATGACATGAGAAAAATGAAAATGGTTATCTCCAACTTCGTTCCCAGGGTCACGCTTCTCTGCTTTCTTGAAAAGAGAGACCCTGGGAACGAGGTTAGGAAATCTCTCGCCTGCATTGCCATTCCGAAGCTATTTGCTACAACGAGCAAGATCGCCCAAAACAAAGATAACTTGGAGCCTGTTGAAGTCTTAATTGACGGAAAAGAAAACGTGTCCTATATTATTTGTAGGTTGATAACTGAGACAATTGTTGTATAGAATATTATAGAATCTTTATCAGCTGGAGCTCATCAAGGGGTAATTCGTTGAGTCAACCCTTTCTCGAGTAAAGTTATTTTTAGGAACCGGTTTTTGCCGCGAAAAATATCATATTTGCCTTGAGGCTGAGATAGCTTTGTTTTGATTGACTTTTACAACAGTGGGCGTGCTGAATCTCCCAAGGAAGGCGTTCTATAAATAAATCAACTCTGGAAATGGTTGATTCCTAAGCCAAATATGGTAAATAGAGGCCCCACTTGATGAGCTACTGATATCAGAGAACAGACTGCGAGTGCAAGTAGTCTCTTATTTCGGCGTGCGAGTGAGGAGTGGGATAATTCCCCTCACAACTCGCGTCTTCCGAATTCCCCCCGCGCGTGTATTTCTACCGAGCTCCCAACTCGCTCTCCGAAATTAGAGGCAACTCGCAGTCTAATTGGAGAACATATGAAATGATACATATTTCCAGGTTGAAATGAAGGTATAAATATTGATTTTGAAGAAAATGATCATCGCCGTTAAACAGAAACTTATAATCAGTTGTGATGGAATATGGAATCCCATTCTCCTCCCAGAACAGAACACGGACTCTGGCCACAGCCAAAAATGCGTGCAGTCGCGGTAATGGGTATAAGGTTGTAACCACTGACGACCGTTATTGTTTCAAATTCCTGAGAATGCACAGAAGAACCGGAAATGTGTAATTCGTGGACTTCCTGCTTTGGCTGTGACCAGAGTCTGTGTTCTTGAAAAGCGAATGAAAGCTACAATAAGCCACAAAAATAGTTGAGACACTGAACTGGGAAGACAATAATTGGGGAAAAATCACCTTAACGTTACATTTACCACTTGCACTCCCACCTTTTCCCGCGCCTACCCCCTTCAATGTTTGTTTGGGGTTTGGGGGGAAGGGGTTAGATGGAAAGACCTTGGGGGAGGGATTTGTCTGAGATTCCTTAAAAGGGAAAGTGTTTGGCGCTTATTGTAGCAGTCTAGACACGCAAGGGAGCCGAGGGGAGAATGGGGAGAGAGCGAAAATTTGGATCTATTTCTCAGCCCATCTTCCCCTCGGCTCTTCGGCTCGCTTGCGTGACGAGAGCGGCTCGACTGACTTAGAAGGGACGACCGGCAGTGTACTCACTTAGTAGTTTATCCAACATATTAGACACTACTGAAACGATTTAGTCTCACCATTTGATGGAAATATATAAATCGAAGTTGTAGTTGAAGTTGTAACAGGGATCTCGTAGAAAGCCAGACAGATTAAACTTGATTTCCAGTTCCCAGTTGTTCAAACGATGGATAGCGCTATCCACCGGATAAACACTAGCAAAACCAATTGAGTTATCCAATGGATAGGGATTTATCCGGTGGATAGCGCTATCCACCCTTCGAACAACTGGGGCCAGGCGTTTATTTCACAGCAATGAGCGCGGCATAACGCTGCAAGCTCTCTTTTGCTTCGTAAAACGCCTGCATATAACTCACATATAAAACCCCGTTTCACGACCACGAGGTAAATCTGTTCTGATGGTGGAGCCAATATTAATACCATTTACCCTCTGGATTAAGATTCACGTCTTCAAAGTATCGCTCCCCTCGCCTGTGTTTTCCTTGTTTAAGTCAAGGACATCTAGTCATCCGGAGAAATCCTTGACTATTGCTGCGTCATAGCCTCATTTGCATACACAAAAACAAAGATGGCGGATTTCAGTTGAAGCGTTATTGTTGGCTACTTAAACACATTAAGCCCAAATAAGTGGTCAAGTATGACAATGCAGATGAAGAACTTTCGATTCAGAATAACCTTTTCCAGGCCGTACTTTCCCTTTAAGTATGACGTTTACAGCCAACGGGAAATGGCAGGCTCCTACTTGTCATAAAAGCGTGAAAATTCTATCATTTTAACTTGTCTCGTTCCTTTAAAACGTTTCTTCGTATCTCGAGCTAAGAGGACAGAAATGAGCTAATATCAAGCAGGGTTCTTACATTTTTGGCAAAACACTAATTTCACTCACGACGTTTGCCGTTTGGGGTTAACGTCATGCTTAACCTCTCTAATAATTGTCTCAAACGTTGATGGCTCTGTTCAGTAAATCAGAGTTAGTAGAGGGAGTAAATTTCCAATGGACACCTGAGTTAGTTGACATTGGATGTCGTGCTATCCTCTCCTGTTTCTGAAAAACCCAGACCTGATATTTTGTGCGCTACGTTTATTTGCAGTTACTCCTTTTTAGAGTAAAATTATAGAATGTTTCTAAGCAGCTGCTTTGCAATAGGTTTTCACTGCTTTGGCCGGTTCCTTCCTTCCTTGTACTTCTTCGAAGACCCTATCAGCAGGCAATCATTAGACCAAAAAAGACTTAGTCGTCAGGGTAGTTAAGAGCGAGATGACTTCCGGCTCCTACTTCGGATACCGGATGTTAAGACAGGCGTAAAAGCTTTCCGTATGCCAGTGCGCATGTGCAAAACTGGAAAAGATTGAAAAGCAAATTTTGACAAAACTCAGATTCCCATGGGCAGTTAGGTAGGACGGAACGAAGAAACGAAAAAATCATAGCAATATCGGGGTTGCCAAAAAATTGAGACCGCCACGACAAGCCCATGTGAGGAAACTTTATTAGGCAACGTATATACACTAATGCGTTTCGTAATCTTTGGCCGGTCTCGAATTTACGCACGGTTCTCCGAGGAAGTTCACTTCGGCGCTCTAAGAGAGCCTTGACGACAATACTCACTTAAGCTCGCTTATTACTCATTTATGAGGTAAAAGTCAATTGCAAAATATTTGTAATGATAATGAAGCAAGATTGTAATCAGTTTTCCCGAATTTCATTCTAAGTATTCTAAAGTTAATTGTTTCGATCGGACAATAACAGGCTCCGAAAAACAAGGAAATGAAGAAATAAATCAAAACAGTTTTTTGAGCCTGACTTGGAGGATAACAAAACAATAGCAACTGTCGCAAGTTTATATGTACAAGGAAGGGTAACGTTTTTGCAAACGTTGGCCGTGTAGCACTTATATTTCAACAGATTTAACTATTAGAGGGTAATGTGAAGTGGTAGTTTTCTACTCATATAAACCATGTGAGCGTTAGCCCTACTAATGGAATTGGGCCTGTTAAATATAAGGTAAAGGGAAAGTTAGTTTATTTAACGTCGGTAGTTACTACAGTTACGAAACTGGTATCAATGGAAGCCAACGGTGCGCCCTCCCCCCCCCCCCCCCCCCCTCCCTCTTTGAGTGTTCCGTTTTACGGATATTTAAAGCTATAGCTACACGCATCAGAGGAAAGTGGAAACAGACGGTGAAGTCACCGAGGATTGAACCGGGGACTTCTCTCTCCGAAAGCCGCGCACTAGCCAACTAAGCGACGACTGCTTCTCCTCCTCCTCCTCCTATAAAAATGCGCCAGGGGACTGGACACTGTATGGGACGTCATGTGACGTCAGAGAAAAACCATGTGCTTTTGAAGAGAAGTTGTAACGCTAAAACGTCAAGTTTAAACTGTAGAAATACACGTGGGATACCTCAACATTGCGTGGATTTCTTGTGTAACAGGCCCATACGAGAACAGAGAAAAACTCTGACCAGGGTGACATTGTCATCTTAAATTCCCACTACCTGCTCCCGTCTGACCTTGTAGCTCAGTCGGTAGAGCAGCGGTTATCTAACCCGAAGGTCGTGGGTTCAATTCCCACCCTGGTCAGATTTGTTCTCTGTCATTGTGTGGACCCGATTCCATTAGTAGGGCGAATGCTCACATGGTCTATATGGGTAGAAAACAAGCACTTCACATTACCCTCTAATAGTTAAGTCTGTCAAGTTTATATGACCGAGTTCTAGTACTTTGTGGAAACTGTAAATCAAACGTTATGATAAGAGGGAAATACCGGGAGAAAATCCTTTCCGAGTCGAGTGAAGAAGCAGCGAATAGGCCGAGTTCAATATGTAAATATTCAGGCGTGGCTACGAGGCTTTATGGTCAAATTTCACGGTGGAGTTCTGTTTTCTTTGTCTCATAAGTTTCAAGGAAGAGTTCCTGGAGTTCTAAACAAAACAATCCTGGAATTTAACCGTAAAGCCTCGTAGCTAACCATGTGTGAATATTGACATATCGAACGTGTGCTATTAGGAATACGGGACTCAATCGCAGGCCACCTTAGAGGAAGGCGAATGCTTTCACTGCGCCACACCTGTTCCCCCAAAGACAAAAATTGTTGTGAAAAAAATTGGGAAACCAGGAATTTAGCAAAGTCTTTATAGGATTTAGAACTCGTGAGCAAAGGCCAACCAGAAGATCTAACTTTGTATTCCGGTCTGACGGGTTTGCAGCTTATAATATACCTTTTCCTGTCTTCAAGCAATTCGTGAAAGTTGTTATGAAAGAGAACCTTTGCAATAAGGCACCATCTCTGTTGTCGTGTGACAGTTGTCGAAATCTTCTTCTCTGGACTACACTCAGAACCGGATGAAAAATTTAAATTACCATCTGGGAAACAAGAAACCTGAACCCTTGTTTATCAAATTGGCTTTGAAGCACCATTGAGCTTCCTGCTCTGGGTCTCACTTGGTATATTAAAATATACTCCCTGTCGAGTGGGCGGAAGTGTCGTAAAAATTCGCAATGGTTGGTTTACGATATAAATTTGTTTTGCGTTTACGAGCAATGCAAACGGCAGGCTTCTTCATTTCAAAAATGCCTTTCCCTTTTCTTGAGAATTTGCTGTCTCCCTCTTGTTTTTTTTAGAATCTGTTAGATAAGTGTAGCGAAAAGGCAAGAAAGAAGCCGAAATCAAGATTTTTGGTGGAACCTTAAACTTCAGCCTGCCGTTCGCTGTAAATCCTTGGAGACCCCGACGCAATCCAGTGGGGAAGGGAGAAAGGGGAAAAAAAATCACAACCAAGAAACGGGAGAAAAACGAAAAAGTTTTCACGATCGAGAAAAAAGAGCCCTTCCCAATCTTGTTTGCACCCCCATCGCAACGGAATGCCGCTAACGTGGATGGTAAGGAAAGAAACTTTATTTAAGTGTCTAGTCTTCTAGCGTTGGAGCAGTAATTGGGGACACTGTAAACTAAAATCAACAATTAACACAAACCAAATTAAATCCTGGGTTTTGAGTAGAGGGAAAAACCGGAGTACCCGGAGAAAAACCTCTCGGTGCAGAGAAGAGAACCAACAAAATAAACCCACATATGACATCGAATCTGTGAAATGAACCCGGCCCACATTGGTGCATGGGAGGCGTGTCCTCTCACCACTGCGCCATGCTTGCACCCCATAATGATGTATGTCATTTGAAGCCTTTCGTTGTACAAGATGTTGGGTACTTGATCCAAAAAAAAAAGGGAACGGGAAACGCAAGTGTGCCTTCTTCTTTTCAGTACCGGTACAACCTATCGCGACTCCAGCGAGTGTCTATCACAGCGACAATTAGCTCAAAATTTTAGGGAAAGCACTATTAAGTTTGTTGCATAACGTTTAAATGACAGTTGCTCCCACCCTCCAGCAAAGAATTATCCATTTCTGGGTCTTTTGTCGGAAAGGTCTTTGTGTGTCATGCTTCCTAAAAGGTCTTTTTACGATATTAGGCCTACAGGGAATTAACAAAATCTGTTATATCAGTTGAGCTCGACTTCAGGTACGACTGCCCCGAAATATTAAATGATGAATGCTCCAATCTCAGCTACCACATATTAATAACTCAAAATCATGATTGTTCGCACAGAAATATCAAATAGTGTGTTAAGAATGCTGTATCTGCGAATATTTAACAATTATTCTACAAGGGCGCGCTGGATATGAAGTGATAAATAACAGGCCTCGTTGGTTATAATTATTTTAACCAGCAAGCCCGAGTAGAATAATTGTTTATTGAAACTCCGGCATCAACAACTCTTCTTTGGTGTTCCCGGGGGTAGTATTGTGGACTAAAGCATCGATTTATGCCTCGGTCAATTCCGGTCCAAAACGGCTTTTGTCGACCATGTTTTTTCTCAGAGCTGCAAAATGTTTTCAGCTCTCTTTATTGCTGACGCGTTCTTTAACCATATTAGGCATAGCAGAAATAGTTAGCAACTATTCACTGACGTGGAGGTGGCTAGCACTAGTTACCGACACTGAGGTGAATAGTTGTTTTTGTATATACTAAAACAGTGAGATAATACAGCACAAAAATATGATTTTAAGTCATTTATTCCTGCAAAGATTAGAAACATTTTCGGGCCCAAATTCCGCGCGCATTGTTTGGAGGTGAATAGTTGTTTTAGTATATACTAAAACAGTGAGATAATATACACCACAAAAAATTAATTTGGATGTTTTCTTCACTTGTCACGGATGCAAATCGGGACGCCATTTTTTCCTGAGTTGCTCGGAGGTAAATAGCACAGGATATCCGGAGTTTGACGAGCCAATCAGCGCGCGAGTTCAATGCTATCCACTGGTTTAGTATATACTAACAATGGATATCCGGAGTTTGAGTAGCCAATAGAACATAATGCCTCAATCTAGCTTGTAGTGATTTTTATTCTGTATCTCGAACTTTACTTTTATCCCAAATTACTGCTTTTTCCGCTGTTATTCCTCGGTCCTTAGTTAATGACCTTGGGCTATCCACTAGATTGGCCTGTCTTGGATGGCCCAAACCTCTTATAAATGCATTTTTTTTTTTGCTTTTCTCTTAATACCCACCTCAATCCAATTTATAGTTAAAACTTATCTTATTGATTTAATGACTGAGCAGGTGTTAATTAAAGATAGATAGATAGATAGATTGATTGATTGATCGACTGATTGGCAGTGATGAGGTTTTTTTCCCTTCTTATAACAAGTCCAAATGTTTGTTGGCAAAGTGTACACAGTTCGGGAGATGCA
>OX421453.1:16454279-16469279 GCA_949126865.1 Montipora capitata
AATCCGTTTTCCAATTTGATTGAAAATCCAAAGCCGACCCGGATTTTAAGGACGTTCGCGCTAATTGTTTGTGCGCAACTTTTACTGCGCAGGTGACCCGACTGTAATATGTCACGCATTACTTCAAGCATTAGTTAAGGTTAGTTTTAGTCAGCGACGTTGCGTAAATTTAATGGGGTTGGTTTTTAAAAATGCTTTTATTACGTTACGAACTTCTTAGTTCAAAATAAATGCATGTTTTTGAAGTTCTTTTCCTTTACTTTCATGAAAATAGAGCAGAATTAGCTTTTCGTAATGCAGTTAAATAGTGCGGACATAAGAGGAAACAGCAAGAGATTATATTTCACAAGAACCACACTCTAGAAGATGAGAAAGACGGCAATGGAGAGATATGATACAAAACACTGACCAAATAAAGATAACGCCTGTTTGAAACTTCGTTGCTATGCTCGAGAAAGTTTTTTTTACAAAAACTTTTCATCGATCCATCCTATCCTATAATCGCCAAATGTATGTAAATCAGTTCCATACATGGTGGCCAGCCATGTTGGCGAATCTGGCGAATACGGCGATTTCGGCAAATATGGCGATTTTGGCGAATTCTTGTTAAATCGCCAAATGTATAGAAATCAGTTCCATACACGGTGGCCAGCCATGTTGGCGAATCTGGCCAATATGGCGATTTCGGCGAATATGCCGATTTTGGCGAGTTCTTGTTAAATCGCCAAATGTATGTAGATCAGTTCCACAGATGGTGGCCAGCCATGTTGGCGAATATGGCAATTTCGGCGAATAATATGCCGATTTGGCGAATTTTTGTCAAATCACTGACTGTATGTAAATTACTTCCATACATGGTGGCCAGCCATGTTGGCAAATCTGGCGAATTTCGGCAAATATGGCGATTTTGGCGAATTCTTGTTAAATCGCCAAATGTATGTAAATCAGTTCCATACATGGTGGCCAGCTATGTTGGCGAATCTGGCGAATATGGCGATTTCGGCGAATTCTTGTCAAATTGGCAAATGTATGTCAATTAGTTCAATACCAGGTTGCCAGCCACCTTGGCGAATCTGGCGATTTCGGCGAATATGGCAAATGCTGCGAATTCTTGTCAAAGAGGTCTACTCTTCAAAAAAACAAACTACTTGTCTTTAAAGCAACAAGGAACTACCAGCCAGTAGTTTTCCTACAGCACGGAGAACTTAGTTGTAGAACTAAGGGCATGATAGATAGCTGATTGATTGGTTGACTTTCAAAAGTGGATGAAATACCCATTGAGGCCAAAACTGCAAATTTTAGCCTGGTGGTAAGTCGGCCATATTTATTTTATGAAATGTAACACATTGCTTCCATGTTTACGCTTTATTTATGCAATATCTATGCTGGCTTAAAGAACAATAGATTGTATACCCTGAGCCAAGTTGACGATGTGAAAAACAGGTTTCAGTGGAGTAAAACACAAGTTTTCAGTCCATCAGAACTCAGCATGGGCACCCTGTGAATACGCTTTTAATGCTAATAGACCAATTTTGATATATTAAAATTCAGTCCTAAACTCAAGGCATCATCTCAAGGTGCTGGGGAATGAATATTATGATTTGTATGACTTTATTCCCCTAAGCCTTCAGATGATGCCCTTTGTTTAGGACTGAATTTTAATATATCGAAATTGGTCTATTACGTAACTAGCAATACGACTCTGGAACTATCATTAACTATCAAAAGAAATAAAATCCATACAATGTGCAATGTTGTTTCATTTCTGTCACATTTAGCTGGGGCCTCATGTTTTTTTGCAAAGTGATACTGTATTATTGTCCCAATGCCAATGCATGCAATTAAACATACCACAGTCTTCTGTCCTTTTGGCCCCTGCAGAGCATACTAATATTTTATGTTAATCTGTGGTGTCTTTCACCCAATGTTATAGCCAATGTTTCAAATTAATATTGAGTGTTGCCTGTCTGTTTAATATTTTAGTCAAGTTATTTTCAAGCTGTCATCCAATGACCTGTTCTATGAATGGCCAGTGATGCTTCCAATTTCTAGTTTTTGACCTGTGTTCAAATTAGGCTTTGATTTCGTCTGAAATACCAAAGAGCTGGAAAAAAGGACTGTCCATTATTGGGGGGGGGAAGGTTGGCGTAGTTACATGGAAAGTCCTTCTCTATAGCAATGGCAACAATTACATAACCCCCTCCCCCCCCCTATTTATCCAGCATTAAATCTCAACCTGTCCTTTTCTCCCTCATACATTTGACAGCCACCCAATTTACAATCAAATCTCCCCTTAATTACTGTAAGTTTTGACCTCTATTAAGCAACTCGGTTACCATTTGCGAAGTCCCAGGAGACTTTTTTAGTGTCTTGACTTGTATTAACAGTGACACGGTGTCAATTACTTTTTTATGCAGCTTGAACATAGGCGTACGGGCACGATCCGACCTGGGGGCGGTGTCCTTTTTGGCCGAAAAAATTACACAGTGCCCGAATGCTTGATTGTTGAAATCCGTTTTTTACTCCCTCAAAATGTACGAAAGAATTATTCGTTTACAATCCTTAAAAGTCATAAAACTGTACGTATTCGAAACATAGAGTTTTTAGAACCTCACATAATCTATGTAGGTGTACTCGATCTAGTAACTAATAAAAACTTAGAACTCACATACTCTGTATTAGTCTGCTCCATCTAGTATTTAAACTAGCAAAAAGCTTATTAAAAAAAGTAGCTATTTCTTCCATGGCGTTGTCCAAAAGTGTCAATTATTTTGTCATTACCGTTTGCTATGACTCTATTGCCATAGGCGCGTTCAATGCAAATGATGGCGAGGCGATTCAGTCTACTCTGCCTTATCGTGCTGCGAAGATATGTCTTTTAGTCTCCGAAGTCTCTGAAGTCTTCGCCTTAAAAATGGCGCGAAAGTTTGGCGCGAACTGCAGCAAATGCCAGCGATCAACAGATCAGCAGCCGTGCAATTCAAATGTTTTAAGGATCAACCGCAAGGACTTATTTCAAAACAAGGACTTTAATATCTTTTAAGTTACACAAGTAATATTTTTATACTTTCAAGTGCTCTTTTTTATATTTTTGCCTTATTTATATTTTTTTAATTCCATCTTTTATCGTTTGTTTATTGCCCAAATTTTGAGCGTTTTGCCCGAATATGTCCGAGACTGGGGGGGCTGCGGCCTCCACCGCCTCCCCCGGCTCGTACGACATAGTTTTTCAGAGAGTGATTAAATAATGGGTGCAGTCATATTTGGGGTCACATAACACTGTCGTTATATCAAGTTCTATTGTTCAGTGTTCCACTTGATATCAAAACAATAGAGTTGTCACTGGAGTAGTGTCAACACTAGTGTTACACTGGTTTCTTGCAACTGAGACTGCAACCAGTGCAACACATGAGGTTCAACAATTTATTTCCTTGTTTGTTTTAAGCAAATCATGAAAATGCCAGAACTGAATGTTTCTAATTTGAGGTCAAACGTCTGAACCACACTGGAGATCGAATTCTTCTTTCATTGATCAGTTTGGTTTGAGCCAATTGCATGAAAAGTGATATTCACTTGGCACCTCTGCACCAGAGTCACCTCCTCTGTTTATGCATTTTCGTTTAATAATGACCTTTCTAGTATTTGACAATGTTTAAAAACTCAGTTATTCACGTTTCCATTAGTTTAGGAACATATCCAGTTACATTTATTTAAACTTCTCTGTCAAGTATGACAACAGAAACAGACACAGATATTAAATTACTTTTCTCAGAACAAATAGGTTGCAAACAAATTCCTCTCCAAATTTTTGTTAGTATTTTTCTATGTTACTTTGTCAAAGAAGTTATTGTGCAGTCCAGTAGTTTCGACCAAGTAAGTAGTTTTACCAGTGCTGTCATTCAAAATTGTACATCTAATGATTAACAGTGATAAAAAATAGCATTTTGATTGTATTTGAACTGTTTCCCCGAGGCCAGCCAAGGGAAACATTGAGATTCGAGAGAAACAAAATGAATTGTTTCCCGAGGGACCAGTCATTATGTGAATTGTTATATAGCACAAAGAAAAACACACAACGGCAAACAGTTTTATTGTTAGATGTCATGTGACCTCAAAGTAACCAATGCGAGCGCGTGCTGCTAGGGAAAAAAACGGCCCCGGGTATATATATAACAAAGTGTTTTATTACAATGTTTACATTCAACGTTTTTCACTCAACAATCATCTTCATCCTTCGAACAACAATTCAGCTTGCTTATCATTGCAAAAATTTTAGCACTATATATTGTATCCCCAAAACACACGGCTAATACACAATGTGTACATTGACAGAGTAAGAGCTATCCACCCCAACCAGAATAACTCAACATTATAACTTGCTTATCATCTGGTTTTTAAATTTGACAATGGTGATTAGGGAGCGATAGGGCAGGCTCTGTTGTATTAGGATTCGTATTTAAAAACCAACTATCGAGAAAACTATAACAAATAATGCAGAAAATGTTATCAATTTTGGGTATATTTGTTAGTAGATAGTACATGCATTGCTCATTGCTTTAAACACTTGTTTTTCCTTGGGTGCTTACCATTTGCACGAACCATCCATGTGGAAACTGTAGGTGTAAGTATTAAATGATGCAGTTTGTCCCAATAAAAGCTGGATAACGTAAAAATTTACTGGTATCAACAGGAAAGCCCAAAAAGGGCAGAATTAAGACATTGATTGTGCCAATGAATCATAATTTCTGAAAAGTTCTAAATGGAATGGTGTGTACCATTTCATATTCTAACCGAAATTTGCGGGTTTTCCGTGTAAATAGTAAATATATACCCCTCGTTTCCTCGGCCAAGACTAATATTGAGGAAATGTCAGAGAGTTGGGTACCAGTTACGTCTCATTGTGGCTTACATAGCGCGCATAGCGATCGACATTTCAAAATGGCGCGCTGGGGTGAACTCAAGCTTTCATGAATAACCACAGGTAACCCAGGCGCACTGTGTGTAGGTAAATATAGAGAACATATGAGGCGAAGTTTAGGTCTGAAAATTTGCTAGAAAATGAAAATAAAAATCGATAGAACTTACCATGTGGTGAGCTGTTGTTGTCTTTAATACGTACACGAAGTTTCGGGGAAAATGGTCCCCGTTCACCTTCCTTCATAATATAGTGACAAGGTAGGAGACGGAAGCCAGCTCAGGGACTCCGATCGACCCAAAACAAGCACGATTTTTTACGCGAAAATCAAATCCAGTCGCTAAATAAACACGCCAGGTTCGTGGAATAGGAATTTCTCTAAACCATGAATCCACTGAAGCATCTCCAGGTAGCAACGCGAAGCCACCAGACTCCGTAAAACTTGTAAGTTAACCTGCTAAAATGGCGGCCAGAAAGCGTGGTACTCACGAGCTGTCCAATTCAAATGGCACTGAACTCGGGACGCCTGGTGACGAGTATAATAAGTCTCCCTCGAGGGAGGGGAGTCCCAAATTGCTCAAAACAAAACTCACTGTCCCACTACACCCTCGAGAATATTGCCCAGAACATAGTTAGTAGAGAGGGCCCAATCACCGAGTTGGAGGGAATTTTCGGATTCAAAACTGGTGAGAATTCAGAACTGGTGAGAAGAATGGAGAAGAAAGGATGTCTTCCACGCTCAAATGAGAAATGGTACGTATCCTTTTTTTTGTTTTACGAGAGGCAAATCAGTGCAATGCAACAAGGTACAGGAAATAAATCAGCTTTGGTAATTCTTTTTCGCGACATGCGAGCTTCTTGTCAAAATTGTCGATTCCTTTCTCTGCAGTTCTTTCTGAAGTAGAACTGAATGTGAGAGATAAATCTAGAGCAGGAATCCAAAAATTAAAGGATGAACTGGTATGAAATTGGGGACCTTTAGCACGGAAGACGACGACGGCTACGAGAACCTTGTCTAAAAATATTATTTCCCGTTACTGTAATAATTTTGCGATTACTCCATGTTGCTCGGCAAGGAAATTGTGAATACACAATCCAAGAATAAAATTGATGAGAACGGTGTGGACATTTAAAGAGAAAATTGAAAATTCATCGTAATTTGCCCTCGTCCTCCACATGACCTCAAATTTGATCATTTAACGTCGTAGCCGAGATGAGAACGGCGAAGAAATGTATCAAAATGTAAAACGCACGTGCAATACTACTGTTTTTGCCCACTAAATATGCAAATTTGTGGCGTTCTCGTAGCCGTCGTCGTTGTCCTTGCTTAAGGTCCCTATTATTATAGATCATATGAACGTCCTTCCTTCGCGGCCTTAGCTTTACGTTAGCACCACGCGTCACGTAACAAAAGTTAATGCGACAGCAAGAAAAGTGAAGCAACTTGAGATGCCCTGCCATGGATCGCCGAATATAGTGCTTTTTTTGTCGAGATATAAAGAAAATGAGTTGTCGAAGGGTTTTATGTCTTTGCCCTTACGATGTTTGGTTTAAATTTACGTAGCAAGGCAAAAATATCACACCTAAATTTCTCTTGAATCCTTTGCTACATGTAGGTTGAATTTAGAACAAGAACTCGCCTTGCGAGTCGTGCAGTCTGGCCACAATGCCCTGATCACTGGAAAAGCTGGCACTGGAAAGTCATTTTTGGTGCAGGAAATTTTTAAAAGCCTCGTTAGATCTGGCAAACATGTGAGAATTGTTTGTTCCAGTGGGATTGCGTGTACAGTTTATACGGAGACAAACGCGTCCACTGTTCATTCATTTTACCGCCTAAGAACTGCAGAACTACAGTGGAAGCAGCTCGTCGAACGATCCTCCAGGGATTCCCAAGTAGTCCAAAACATCCAGAGACTGGACTGTCTTATCTGGGACGAGGTTTCCATGTCTAGCAGGCGAATGTTAGAGCTAGCTAATTTGATACATCTTTATGTAAGTGAGGCATTGCACAATCCTATGCCATTTGATGGAATACAACTCGTTTTGGTGGGGGATTTTCAGCAGCTTAGGCCAGTACCGAGTTTGTTTGATAAAGGCCAGTTCATCTTTCAATCTCCAATTTTCCAGCAAGCCTTTCCACATCGATTCAAACTTACTCAATCCATGCGTCAGGATGAATCTGAAAAGGAGTTTCTGGCTTGCCTGGATGAATTGAGAGCCGGAACTTGCAGTACAGAGTCCGATATTTTCATACAAGGTTTAAAGAGGGAGCTGTCCGAAGAATTGGAGGAAGAAGCGACTCACATATTTTTTCGGAAGGTACCGACTCGGGTGTTTAACTTTACCAAACTAAGCCAACTCGCAACTGAAGAAAACCGGTTTGCAGCTGTTGACAGTGGAAACACTGATAATATTGATTGTGCTGCAGAAGAGATCTTGGTCCTCAAGCCTGGTTGCAAAGTAATGTTGATCTGGAACAAAAGTGATGAATTAAGAAATGGAAGTCCTGGAATTTATGTTGCAAAGAATGGAATTTTTATTGAAGTAGAGTTTGCCATGGTAGGAATGGTGAAGCTGAAAAGAGAGACCTGGGAGAATAGGGGGAAACATGGTGAAGTTGTTGGGACCCGTACTCAATTTCCTGTGATTCTAATGTATGCCACCACCTGCCATAAAGTTCAGGGTTTGACATTTAAATCTGTTGTTGTACACTGTTCTAAAGAGTTCACACCAGGCCTCCTATATGTTGCTTTCACCCGAGTCAAAAGTTCTCAGCATCTACGGGTCTTAAACTTTCACCGGCGTCAACTTATACCACCTCTACAGGAATGTATTAATATCTCTGACGCAAATCAAGAGGAGATGAATGTGACTTTAGCTTCTGAAGGCGACTTCAGCTGCTGCAGACACAAAATTCTTCCAGCCCAAAGCCTTGAAGTTAATGAAGACAGAAATGAGGATTCTGAAGCAGCCAGAGATCATGTAATGGATGAGCTGAATGAGAAAACGGAACAAATTGTGACATCCTTTTTTGAAAGGGGAGAACCTGATGAACTGATGCTGGACTTAGAGACTGTTTATGCTGTTTTGGCAGACGAAAGTTCTCACGATTTTTTACGCACCCCTCCTGACGGCCTTAGTGTGAGGGCTATGTTGGAGTCAATAAAGGTCGCCGAGCCTCTTAGTGAGTATGCTGGCATCAAAAACCGATTGCTTGACGAAGTTTTAGAGAATAATGAAACTTTAGATGTTTTTGGCAAGGTATTGTGGTGTAGAGCATGCCAAATAATCTTAGAGGAGTCCCTGCTGGCTGATGATTCGCGTGCTCAAATCTCTTCAAAGCAGTGGTCTCTAGACACTAGAGATTTGTATATGATGCTAAGCAGATCTGCAAATTTCTTGACAGTCTTGAAGTTATTCTTTGGCACCACTGAAATGTCAGATATTCAGATTGCAGTTGGCAATGAGCTAATGATTTCTGTGTATGGAGAAGTAGTTGAGAAAATTGCCGAGAGGGTGAAGAATGTAGAAATGGCAAATCCTGTGGTAATCAATGTCAAGGAAATACCTGTTGAAGGGAAGGCGACAATCCGACATGTTGGTGCTTGGGCTGTTTCTAAAGTGTTTCATGCGAAATTGAAATATGTCAAATTGCATATGCCATCTCAGGTTCAAACAACCCAGGTTTTAGTAAGGGAGTCTCTGGCAATGAGTGGTCTGCTTGAGGAATACGTAATCGCAAACTTTGCGCAGCTGCAACAGACATCAAAACACCAAGACACATTGATGGTCACAGAAGAGAGACAGCATAGGTCCAGGGGTTTGATTCATATAGAGGATGCTGCTTATGAATTTTCCCTGAACTTGAGCAGATGAGAGTTGACAATCTCAATGAAAGCAAGCTGCGTGCTAGACATCAAAACCTGGTTGATGATGCTATGGAGGCTGTTAAAACTTCAAAAGAACTGAGAATGAAATGGAGGGCTTGCTTCCCTGGTCATGAGGAGATAGACCAGGTATGTTTGCAATAATAATAATACTGCAAAATCCAGATTTCAGCTTTAATATTTAAATCATTAGCAATTGGTTAATTTAATTCTCTGGAAACCACCTCAAATCGAAAAAGGGCATCACCTTGTAAGATGCTGGGTGAGACATGGAATTCTGAATCTTGATCATTTTCATACAAATATCCTACCGATAGGGGAACTCCATAAATTGGTGTTTAAGTTTCTGCACATTTCTCCCTTTATTTAATCAAAACAACTACCATCATATTTCAACTGCAGATGCATTTTAAATATCTAATGAATATTGTCATTTCATGAGCAGTTGACATTATTCAATATAAAGTGATTTATGTTACAAAAATGTTAAGGTAATTTACACTTTCATTTCAAAATATCATTTCTCTTGCAGAAGGCTTTGGATGACCTGTATGATGAAATCACAAACAGATACATGTTGGCTGGTGCTGGGCAGTACTTAAGAGATTTTCGCCTTGCCCACAGGTATTGTATTTTCATGCACAGTATTATAACTCATAATCTGCAGACTTCAAATGGTTACAACAGGGATAGGGACTGGATATTTCTTCAAATCAGTTATTCTACGGCTTAATAACTATAATTATTTCTGTCATTCTTAATGTTACTTTTGATGGGGTCGGGTTGGTCAACGTGGGAAAGTGTCTCATTTTTTTACCAACCAGTGACTTTGATTTGAATTCATTCAGGATTGGAGAAAACTGAACATATATCTTTTAGGATTTTCTGCCCTGAATTGAGGATTTTCCAGCAATGAGCAATTTGCTTACCTTCCCTGTAATAATACCATTTCCTTTCCTGCAACAATACCATTCCCTTCCTATGATTTCTGTAAGTTTCACTTGGATCATTAGTTTTATCTGTTGATGCCATGGAGCTTTTTGGGATACCATTTAAAGGAGATAATTAGTTCTTTGAGAAATATCAATAAACAAATCAATTCTGTATATCACTTAAATCTTGATTTACCTCTTTACTTATTACTATATACATCTGTTCTTAAATTAACTGAACAGACTGAAGAAGAGTGCCGAGCACAGAAAGAAAGTTCTGGAAAGGAAAACTGCTTTGGAAGTGAAGAAAACATTAGTTCCCTTTTCTGAAATTGCCGCAGATGACAGTCATGGAAAGGTGACAAGCCACCAGCGGTTGCTGTTATACATAGAGAAGTATGGTGAGTCTACATTTGTGAAAATGTATACCAAAGCACAACTGCACAAGCTTTGCCTGGCCTACAGTATCCAATTTCAACCCAGAGAATGCAAGGCAGATGTTGGCAAACGTCTTATTCCTATCATGAAACAAAGTACTTCTATGGTTTGTCCATTCTACCTTGACAATTTACGGACCGAGGCAAATGTTGATGAGGTAAACCAGAGAGTTTCCATCAGAATTATCAGGTTAAGGTAATTTTTTCAGTAGCTCTTCCCTTAATTTCATTCAGGTTTTAACCAGCAATCAGTAAGTCAAAATTTTCAGGACACTGAGAAGTTGGACCTCTTTAAGACAGTGTAAATTCACGCAGTTCGCTTTGAGAAAAATGCCCCTTAGCTTGCACTTGTTTTCTAGGCTTTAGATATATACTACATACAGATGTATATAAATATATATCAGTGTGTTTGTTAACAATTATCATCCATCATTGTAGTTTCAGTGTAACAACTTCAACAGCTGCTATCAAACTTACTACATACCACAGCAAAACAAGGTCACACTTACAGCAGAGTGGTCTTTCCTACTTTAAGTCTATTTACATTTACACTGGGAAAAAATTGATGAGTCTGTGGCCTATGGCCTGGTTGAGTTTGTTACACTGTGAGTTAAGTATCCATGGTGATGTTACATACTGAGGTTTTCTTATTCTCCTCCCTATGTAGAGGTACTGATTTATTTAACTCTTCATTTTCAAACTTAATGCCCCAGCATTGCTTTTTCTGCTAATTGTTGTCTGTCCATATCTAATGGTGTTTTGGCATGTCTCCTGGAGTCGCCATGTAGGATTGTTATTTTGCCCATTACATGCTCTGACTTGACAGAAGTGGTTCTCAACCAAATCCTGATTTATTATGGCTGGCTTTATGATGGCATTGGGAAAAGCTTTAAGTTTGATTGATACTAGAGATTGAAATCCAAGGATCATGGAGTTTAGATCAAAGAAAAGTTTGGACAATATGAATTTTTTGCCATCAGTACCAGCTGATGACTTCCACTTGATCAAAAAATCCAAGAATTGGCTCAGATCTTTCAGTCTGCTGTCTTTTATACTTTGTATGCCAATTTTATCTTGGAAAAGTTGAATAATTTTCGATGAATGGTTTAGGAGAGTGATAGTTGCATCAATGCTGCTAGCATCTTGTCCCTTTGTTGCAAGGTGAACTTTGTATGCCTGAAATAGTCAGAAACACTAGTTCATACATGAATTCTTTTTGGCTTGTTGGAGTTTCACAAGTGACCATATGAGCTGCAAATTCAAAATCCAGCTTTCGATAAGTCATGTTGCTAAACAATATATGTAACATAAAATGAACAAGAATGTCCATGAATGTCAATGGTTTAAACCGTCTATTACCTCATTTAAGTTGCTAAGTTATTAATCGAAATGCTGCATATTGATATATTTGACAGAGAAATACCTTCATTAGGCTTAGCATATTTTTGTCCAGAACGTCTTCTGCCAGGTGATTTCTCATTTTTGAGGAAGGGTTCAATTCAAAGTGCTCTGCTGTCAGCTTCTCATGGTATGACATTGTAAACTCTCCCTGGTCAAAGTTAAAGGCATTGACCAAATGCTCCCAAAGAATGCTCTTCTCCCCATATTGCACATGTTTGTTTCCATCAAGGGAGCTCTTCAAGACATTATTCCTGAGCTTTTTAACATTGTGCTGAGGAGATAATGAAAATTGTTTTTGGATCTGCAATCAATAATTCATTTTAATTGGTGAAATTCATTTTTGCTATGGATGTGCAAGTTATATTAGTTTTATTCTTAAAGTTATGTATAATATTATAAAATATGATATTTCCATGCAGTACCCATTCTGAGTCATAGCTAGAGTATCCTGCACCCTTTTTGTTAATACATGAAATAAACCATAGCATGGTTTAATAATCCATTCATCTTACTATTTTAGTATACACAACAGGTTACTCATAATAAGACAAGTCATGCATTTATGTCACATAGGCATAAAATCTGGGTTTACTCTTATAAAGAAAACAGAGATTACCTTTGGGTCCATAAGGAAGACCATTGGGCACTTGCCATTGAAGATGTTGTGACATGTAAAATGCCTTTGCACAGCCTCGTTGTCATCCAGAAAATGCAGCTTTATGAACCGTCGATTTACCTCAGCTCCATCTAAGATGCAGTAGTACACTCTTGTTTCATATTATGAAATGATAATAAAAGAGGAAATCACTCTGTTAGTTCATTTTTGAATATCCAAAAAGTGTTTCATTAAGTATTTAGCTGCAAAGGTCATGTACAGAAAAGAAACAGAATATTATAACCTATAACTTAAATACATTTTTTGTCTTCAGAGTTTTCCAATATGCACATCAGTGTCCATAATGTAAATAATAATTATTAGTTTTAATGATACAGAAGGACTGTGGCTTCTCGTTTTAAGACAAAAGTAAATTTTTTACTTGTTATTTGCAATTTGTTAAGTCATTTCCTAATTTAATAGTTACATTGTAAAAGAAAAGTTGGTTACATTTGGGATAGTTCCCATGATATTAGGTTTTAAAAAGTACAGTTGTTCAATTTGTGAAGAAAAAAAGCAATATAATATCATTGTTTTACTTGAATCCTGTTTCCAGCATTTTCCTGACACCTTCCCAGAATATAAAAAACAAGGAACTCGCAGTGCATCCACTTGAAGGGAACTGGGCTATTGGAAACCTGAAGCCATTGTCTCCTAAAAAAATTAACTGAAGGACATGTGATGCTAGTACAGGACCATTTGTCTCTGTTCCTAAAAAAAAAAAAAAAACAGGAGAAACATAGCCTTAATTAGAACCAAACCACCCAAAAAGTTGGGCTATTTGTTTCTGGTTCTAGTTCATTTGGGATTGTCTTTTTATAATGCAATATTGACAGTGACCTTCAACAGTGCAGTGCCAGGGAGGATTTTGTTATTTATACAAATTTGCAAGGAACTCTGTATTGTTGAACAAGACATTCCTGTTGAAAATTTATCGTGAAATTGTGAGATGCTTTTATGGCTAGGTGTGGTAAAAGTTATTACCTGGCCCAACATAACGATATGACTAGTGTGATGCAAAAATTATACAAACCTTGCCCCAGAAGGGATCTTTCCTTAGTGAACCACCCCCCCCCCCCCCCCCCCCTTCCTGACCGGGCTGGAAATTTCGGGCAAACTCAATATAAATTGACTTTTTTGTGGGGCCTTTTTAAACCCACCACCCCAGGAATTTCTAATCCCTTCTGTGGAGGGAGTATGGATGTTTTTTGGAACAACATCATTTAGTTCTAAATTCAATGGAATCTCTTTTTTTTCTGACTATGATAATAAAATGCATAAAAAAAAAAAAAAAAAAAAAGAAAGGAAAAAATAGAATGGTTAATTTTAAATTAAACAGCTTAAATTATCCATAATTTATAGGTCTGCAAGGGCCTTCACCCTGAATGTTCAACGCTTAAAAATAATTTTCTATGGCTTCAATTTTTGGCATTCATAATTTTAGGTATTCATAATTACCTGAAAGGATTTCCATATTATCATGAATTTTCCCCAGGTCCACAAATCCTACAAGCTTGTGTTTCCCTCCTATTACAACCATTTCTACATCTTCCTGTTATTATAGATTAGTAGAGCACCAATTTTAATAGCAAAGTCTTTATAACCTGATTCCCTTAATATGTATAAACCTTTCACCTCTGGGTGTGTCTCCAACATCTAGACTATTATTTTTATAGGATAGGATAGGATAGGATAGGATAACTTTATTTAGACACGGTAAACTCGTCAGTCGCAACTATAAAAACCTAATTAATTACCAGAATTATTACAAATTATACAACGACTACAGCTACATTATTCAAAATTGTTCTAAGTTATGTGTTATGTCTATATGTGTTTGCTTGACAAAAAGGAAAGTGCCCTAGCAGTAGTTGTCACTTTTTTACAACAAACATAAAGAGATTAATATCATCACGCCATGAATAAAATATGCATTTCAATACCAGGAAGAAGACTTTTTTGTATTTAGTTAGGAAATACAAATGGTTTTAGTGGTTGGTGGCCATTTTTTCAGATGTTAAACCATGTAAACCCCATCTTTGCAATATTTTAAGTTACTTGTATCTTCATTTCATCAAGAACAAAGCCACCCCAATAGTCCTGTTATTTCCGGTTTGCTTTCTTTGCTTCCTGAAGGCACCATTTTAAAAGATTTGCATCCCACCCTGGCTTCTGCTCCACTTTATTCTTGTGACATCTGTCAGATATTAACACATAAAAGAAATTGGTGAACAAGAAAAATAAAAAAAAACACCAACTACAATTAAAAACCCCAAAATTACAATTACCCTGTAAATAAGATTCCAATTAAAACATGTACACACCTGATAGTTCGATTACTTGGCAGATATATGACTTGCCGAAGTGAGTCTAGCACATGAGGGTTTTTAACATACAACTCTATACACAGTTTCATAATCCTACCAAAAGAAGTAGAAGACATGCATCAAAGAGAGACCCAAGTGCAAGCCTACATAAAACAATAATTATATTACCATGTGTATCTATGTGGTTATTATTATTTGCTGATCAGTAAAATTAGTACTGCTCAGACTGCTCGGAGCAAGGAGCCCAAAAGTGTGACCTGCCATAATTAACTCACCTTCTTTCATGACATTAACCAATCAGAAGTCATGTTTCCAGCTGACTTCTGATTGGATTAAATCTGCATAAAATAATTTGAATGAATCAAAAGGCGGTAACACTTTTGAGCTCCTTGCTGTAACATAGTATGCACTCACTTTGGATGCCATCTGTATTGGTGTTTTGATTT
>OX421453.1:16491779-16494279 GCA_949126865.1 Montipora capitata
AATGCCTGCAAACTGCCGGGGAATACCTTCATCTGTTTTTGCAGCCTTCGTTATCTTCTTTCCAAGGCCTATATAGGAAGGATGACTGAAGTGTATATTTGTTGTCGGTCAAATCCGGTCTCGGGTTTAATCCATGTTTGCCCAGGCTAAATCGGTGATTCTCTTTTTACCGAGGTTGAATATGCGCTCCACCTAGTTTAAAACAGCTATCAACCCCCCCAAAAAGGACTGAAAACACCTTTCCCAGCTCTGTCTTAGGCATCTCATGTTTCGTATCGTCTTATCGATTTCTGAATTCATACTCTTATCCATTCAGTCTCAACATTACAACATAGTAAGAGAAAAAAAAAACTGTACAATGCACTTACCATCACTAGAACCCGGACCCCCCCAGAACTAGAGTCTTGTGCCTTCACCACTACACTACACCACAACTCCGAACATGCTCAACCCCAACACGGTCATTTTCATTATTTACTTTTGTATAATAAGTCAATTGATATTCATTTTGAACCCAATTTTTCTCTAGGCCTAATTTAGGGTCCAAAAAAGTTTCTTCAATTCATCTGAGTGCGGTGCGTATTCAACCTAGGTAAAATGATGAGGATCACCAATTTAATCTACGTAAAAACGGATCCAACTTGAGAACGGATTTTACCGGGCAATATATATTCCCATTTCTCTTCAATTTGCAAGTGAATTTGTCAATACTTTGCTCCGTTTTGGGAGAATGTTTGGTGAAAAAATTTGATTGTGGCCTCTCTTGGTCGCTCTCTTAGTGACCGAAGTCTCCCGAATCATTTACTGGATGAATTTTGACATCGCATATAATTGTGTCGCATAAGACACTTCATCGATCGTCTTTCAGTTGTACAATATTCTTCCTTTGTTAGGTTTATTTGCATGTGATGTGTTCGCTTTGACAAAATTATAGAGAATCAAGAAGATCGTTATCAGGTGGGGAAATGCTTATAAACAAGGACAAACAACGACAAACAACAAGTACAATCGAAGCCAACTAAATTAGTGTTTTGCTAAGGAAGACAACTATTTTTGACTATATTTAATCAGTAAGACGAACGTGAAATCATTTTTGGTGATCAACGAGAGTCAATCAAACTTAATTCAGCTGGAAAGTACACCTGTCCGTACAGTGCTTCACATTTCTTATCCTTGAATATCTTCTTTCAGTGTGTTGTCGACCTTAGCATACCACATGAGGGCATGTCAAGAACGTCAAGTTTTCAGGCACAAATCGCAAAAAAATAACGCTCAGGCTCAACCCCCAAAAATTCATTTTTGAACTTATAATTCTCGATCAAAATACCAAACATCCAGACTTAACTTATTGATTATTTAGCCACTTTATGAAGAACTTAAAGGAGTCTCGATCTGTTCTTGCAGACGACAGAACTGAATTGACGTTGACTTTGGTGACTTTGCTCGCAAAAAGCCGGCCAATCTCCACATTTTTGAAGCTATTAAGAAAGAGCTCGATGCTCGTTTACAGACGGCCGAAAACATAGGCTCTAAGAAAGGACTCGGAAAAGAGAAGGTGATGGATCCCCATTGTTTCTCTCCCGTTATCCCACTACGACTTCGAGAAAGACACCGTAATTGCAATTCCGCCATGTTTCCTTGTTCCGAAATTGGGGAAAAGAGATTTCGTAATCAAGAGAAGCGAGTGGTGCTGTGGATATTATTTTCTTCGTTGTTTTTGCTGTTTCTTCGAGGACTCAATATTCACGACAAACATCAGACAAAAACACTGCTTCTATATGGGGCGCTCTCGCATGTCTTCCCCATATCATATGTAATAAGAATGACCGCTGATTCCTCCATTCTGAGTCGCAATGCTGATGGCCGAAAATCGGAATAAAAACAATTTTGTAGGTGGAAAAACGACGGATATGCCAGAAAAAAAAGTTGAAAACATTATTGTGCATGGTCTAAAGTGTAAATAAATAATGCTCTTTTTTTGCCTTCAGTTCCCCTTTAGGTCTAAAATTATAGCAGTTATTCCTTTTTTTCCCCTCAGTCCTCATTCTAAGTGGCTTTTGATGGCATCATGGCAAATCCTTTTTCTCTCAGTTCATAAATATAATCATATTACATTGAAACATTTCAAGCTCTTCTTGCTTCACAACAGTTAGTGGTAATTCGTTGCATTGCTTTAATGTTGGAAAGCAATGGAGCAACGGAGGTTTCAGATTTCCCAGCTGGCAGTTCTTTGACAATGAAATTTTGTGCTTGAGTTGGAAAAAGGCCTCGGTCAACAAAAAAGGCTAAAAATATGAAGAAATTTCTATTTTGGTCCCAGATTTTGCGCCCTCGCTCTTTGTAATGCAGTGGAATCAGACCTGTTACCATGCATTCCAAGAAGATCCATTTTCAACAATTCTGCAGTAAAATCTAAACAATCAATTGCAGTCACAAATTCATCGAGAAAAAGTGAGAGGAAGGCGTCTTTCTAATGCTTACTATTGCTCTTTCAATGTTA
>OX421453.1:16506779-16509279 GCA_949126865.1 Montipora capitata
CAGTTCTACAGATCCAATTGAAACAAACTTATGCATCACTGAGCCAATAAAGACTTCTCACAAATGACTTCCAAACCTTGGCAATTCTCGGACCAGAAGAACTGTCTGCACACTTGTTGGCGAGCTGATCCCAGATAGGAGCAAGTTCCTGACAGTGCCGACACCTACGGTTAGATTAACACAAGGATAAGGATAATGACGATGATGATCAGGGCCCGGTTGTTCGAAAGCCGATTAACTTAATCCAGGATTAGCGTAAACTTTTGTTTCATGTTTTCAACTTTTTGGTGAAAGTGTCTTTGGTTATTTTTGTTTCTCAAGCTTGATTTCTTCTAATGTAAATTTTTGCCGACTTTCAGCGTTGAACAGCATGTGGGAGTACAGAAATAAACTCCTTGGTTAATTTTTAATCTGTGATTAGTGTTAATCGGCTTTTGAACAACCGGGCCCAGGACGATAGCAACTGTCTTTCCACATTGAAACAGACTGTTATCTGCTAGTTATTCCACAGGCGCCCCAAGCCCCAAGCGCCCCAAGAAATTTGCGGTTGGCAAAACTACGGTCTGCCACCCTGGGAAGGCTCAGTTCGTTATCAAAGGTCGAAGCCGTGGCCTCAGTATGTGGTGTGGAAGCCTACGTTTCGAAAGCTGTTTTCCTGCAATATTACCGCCTGAGGTCGCTCGCAGGACTGCTATTGCGTTGATGGTGGGTTAAGATGAAAGTTTAATCTTTGTCAATTGATTGTGATGTGGAATTGTGACCGTGGGAACATTTTATCTAGGAATATTCGACTCAAATTGGGGGCACCTGAGAATTTAGTTTCCAGCCTTGGGATTTTATTATACCGTTGACAACCACGAAATTGTGAAATGGCTCAAATCGCGTGGGATCTGGAAAATAACCACACAGGAAGGAAGCTACCCACGTTGGCAATACGGCTAGGCTTTTTAATTGAGAATTTTTTCATATAATTATCTTCTTCAGCTTTTTATCGGGATTCCCATACAAATTCTTATACTTTTGTCGGCCATGCTCACACTGAGCTTGGGCGCCTGTGGTTATTACTGCTCTTTTATACCGCCTGCTTAGGACGAGTGTATATGAGAGAACGCATCATCAGTGATCCAAAAGAATATCGAAACAGCTCAACCAAGAATTTTTCAATCTCTTTTAAAATAGCCCACGCTCCATCCATGGTATTCTGGACACAACTTATCTTCAATCATTGTTCCATAATTCTCAAGGAAACTTCAATACGAAAGAACAAGGAAATTTCTCCTAAAAGCCTTGTAGTAACATAACGATATTTCTCTAAGTTTCTTCACAGGATAGTGAGAATACTTACACTGTACAAAGGCTCGTCGACACTACGATCAAAATAGTTTGTTGAGAGTGGCTAATGTATTAGGTCTATCCTACTTGATCATGTCATTCTTTCACATTTCTTTGAGGTTGCGTTAAAATTGAAGAACGTGTCAATTCAAGGTAAAACAAACCAATAGACAGATCCAGCATCACGTTTACGGCAAATTGCAAACCTCAAACTACAATTTGCATATTGACAAAAAAGGAAGAATCGTGTTTGAAACTAACTCATTCCTTGCCTGTTTGCTACAGGTATCAGGTACCTTCTTAAAAGAAAGGGTGGATAAGAATAAGGAATTTTAATGCTATTGAGACAAGAGGCAGCCTGCTGTTTGCCATTTCAAATAAACATGAAGCCTGATCTATCTACTATCAGCCGTAAAATGACTGAATTTCAGAAGTAAGCTTACCAAGGCGCATAGAACTTAACAAATGTTGTCCCGACGCTGATCATTGCATCAAAAGTACTGTCAGTTAGTTGGAATGGCTTGATCTGTAAAAAAGAATAACAGTAATAGTTTTGAACCTCATGTCAGATACCCTGGTCTCAGAGGTTTTTATTGAGCTGCGAGAGAGCCGCGAAGGGCCACGAGTGGCGAGAGTGGCGAAGCGGCGAGAAGAGAGAAACCTCTGGTTATCTTAGACTTGAATCTCACTTTCATGCAGACGCCAGCTGTCAAAACGCCTCAAATTGATAATTTCAAAAGGGACCAATGGCAAATTAGCTATCACGCGTCCCCTCGGTATTACCAATTAAACGAACCAATCACATTGATTTGCGTGCTGGTTAAAACATCAACCAATCCGAGCCTGAGGGTCAGATCCTGACCCTGGCATCTGCATGAAAGCGAGATTCAAGTCCAAGGTAAACCAGATGTTTTTCTCTTTCTCCCCGCTTCGCTACTCTCTCACGGCTCAAGAAAAACCTCTGAGACCAGGGTACATGTTATATATAAATTCATGCAGAAAGACTGAGTCATTGCCACCCATTACTGGCTCAGTTTCTGACGTACAACATACAGGCTTCCTGTCATAATAAACCATGAAACTTCTGTTATTCTAGCTTACATGTAGTTCTAATGCTTGACAGCTTACTTGGTAGCTGTAGCCAAGAAGCGAGAAATTTGTTGAAATC
>OX421453.1:16514279-16526779 GCA_949126865.1 Montipora capitata
TAATAGCTATACATGTATGGACTATCCTATTGAAAAAAACACCTGACTTACCAAGGGGCATAGAACTTTATAAAATGAAGTCCCATTTCCACATGTCGGTCAAAGTTATCTGCTGTCAGTGTGTAAAGACCATTATCTGGTTCATTTGTCTCCGTTATGTCCTTTTCTTTTTCCTAAAATGAAACTCTAACCTTAGTATTCGGTAAAACTAATAAACAGGTTATAGGTAACAAGCAGCTAACCACTTTCAATGGCTGCTTTATGATGGAGGGCAGGGGTTTAAGTAGAGAGAGAACTTGGGAGCACAATAATGACACATGGCCATGTTTCATTAAATCCATGTGTGATTCCTGAAGCACAGGAACTCAGCCAGGCATAATTAGCTGAGTCAATTTTCATTACCCAGAGAGAAACCTCTGCATTAGGTTGAGATGAACTGAAACTCTGCTCACATGAAGATGCTGGAAGTGTGATTAGTGACCACTTTACCAACCTGATTATGGGGTAATCCTAGATGGTCATCCATCTAGGTTTTAACAACGAAATTGACTTTGGTCAACAGACAGGAACTGGTGTTTTCCTTTAGGCAAGTGATATGCTACCCTGGTCCCAGAGGTTTTTCTAGAGCTGTGAAAGAGCCGCGAAGAGGCAAAGTCGAGACGCGAAGTGGTGAGAAGAGAAAAACCTCTGGTTACCTTGGACTTGAATCTCACCTTTCATGCAGATGCCAGGGTCAGGATGTGACCCTCAGGCTCGGATTGGTTGATATTTTGGACAAACACGCATATAAATATGATTGGTTCGTTTGACTGGTAATACCGAGGGGATGCGTGATTGGTAAGTTGCCACTGGTCCCTTTTGTAATTATCAATTTGACGCGTTTGACAGTTGGCGTAAGTGAGATTGAAGTCCAAGGTATCTCTCTTCTTGCCACTTTGGGACTAGTCTTCACCGCTTCGAGGCTCTCTCGCAGCTCAATAAAAACCTCTGGGACCAGGGTAGTGATATGCCGTGATGGTGGTGATGATGATTATGATGATGACTATGACAATAATGATGACGATGGAGATGATTGTACACTATTCACTTGTTCTCGACCAATGGCAACATCAACCTGTGGTAATGCAGGTAATCCCATCAAAAGAGCAATTCGGTAATCCAAAAATTTCCATGATGCCAACCTTCACGTGCCGTGAACAACACTGCTTCAGGTACTAAATATAATCACTAGTAACACAAAAGTTCTAAATCTTACTTCAGATGTTGCCAGAAATTTGTTGACAAAAGCTTTGAGGTCATTCATTCTTCTTTTTCCATTGTATCTCTTGATTTCACCATGATCAAAATACAATTTTAACCTTGATAAAAGAAAGAAAAGCACACCTGCTTTTTGAAAGACTTGTCATCTCTTCTTTTTAAGAACAAAACAACAATAATTATTGTAACAACAGTAAAAAAATAATAACAGACTTAATTCACCATTTTAGTTAAACGCTAATTTAACTAAGTTAACCACCCTCAGCATAGAGGTAATCTTTCTAGCATTCCTTGTTTTTTCTGGTCATCGCTTATAGCAGTCATCATTTCTCTTGGGCGGTCTTTCGGTCAAGCTGTCAGCAGTCAGACTAATAAGTGCAGGCTCGCATGGATCGTTGAAATCAAATTCATTAGCCAGCTATTTATGAACTTTTCTCAGGCATTTGGAGCTGTTTTCATCATTAGTAACTGTTTTTGAGCTTTCACCCACCCCACCCTGCCCTCTATTTTTCCTTCCACTGAGTCCATCAGTGTAATGGGTGCCTGGAATGGAGGCTTATATCTGGGTTGTGGGGATTTGCCAGCCATGGCCCGGTGGTACTCTATCTAGGGGCTGGCTGGCCAATGAGTATTCCCTGGATACTCTAGGCACCCACCTCCCATTTTAGCAAGGCAGCTGGTTAACAAACATTAAATTCTCAACCTCGGATAATGCAATTCTAGCTTTCTAATTGGTTCACTGGATCTCAGTAACCAGCCATTATACCTGCGTTTGACCTTATATGGTCCAAATGAATGCGGCAAATGTCGCTCAGCATAAAATTTTTGGCACCTGAAAGTCATGTCACTTTCCGGTTGTTTTCTTATACTTAAATAAAATTTAGCAAAACCCAAGGTTGAGAATTTAATTCGCCCTTGTTGGATACGAATTTAATTCGCCCTAGTTGAATGTGAGATTGGTAATAGCCAACTTGGCGCTATGCGCTACATTGGCTATTTGCCATCTCGTATCCAATGCTAGCTCATGGAATAATAATAATAATATTGTTAATTATTCAAGAGTGAACTGTATTTACAGTAGTACTGGGGCACTACAACACTAGACAGAATTCAAATTAAATCATATTGATTGTTTGTTTGTTATTTATTTGATTGAGCAGGTTGAAGTTTTGGCAGCTATTCAGCTGATGTGGACCTGCTATACCCACCCACCCATATACACACAGAGGACAGCCACAACACCGGGAACTTCATCCCCTACTCTTCTTGAATAGTGTGTGGGTTCTTTAACGTCCCACAGGGAACTAATGAACATGGAAGATTTTTGTGAGACGGGGCCTATGGTTTATAGTCCTTATCCGAGAAGACTTGAAAGTCTAACCATTTGTGGGTGCAATTACAAAGACAGCACTTTCTCCTCAGTTGTTTTAAGAACCTGAGTGTTGGTTCAGCTGGAGTCAAACTCGCATGGCAGCCCGGTACTCAACTAACTATTAGCCACCGGTGTGCGGTATCAAATCGTAGGTTGGTTTTTTAGGACAAGGGAAAACCACAGTACCCCGGATATACACACTCACGTTGGGTATGCACGGATGTTTTGTTTTGCACAGAGTGGTGTCTCTTTTGTGCAATCAACCTGTGTAGAAAAAAAAACAGATGAGAGGAAAACTTCCCTCAACAAACGGTACAAACATTACAGGACTTGTCTAGGAAAATTTTCACACCAGAATATAAATACATTTATTTCATAAAGTTCACTTTGTCACACATAACACAACTTTACCACAACATATTTTCCCACCTCAAACTGCCCTAAAAATTGGCGAAAGAAAGGCTTTTGTGTCAAGACATCGATATCGTCAAGAACTGAACTTGGGTTTGTCGGTACCTTGGCTATTGCTACATGTTCACTTTGAGGAATTTTGCTGTAGTGCTCAGCTAAAAGACTCCAGGTTGGCATGAAATTCTGGCAGTGCTCGCACCTGTTGGCATCAAATCACATTATTGCATAAGCTGACACCTGCTAATGTGCAAGCTAAATTTAAATCTCAAAGCTCAGAACATTACTTCTTTACCATTTAACAGTTTCAGTACTAATGAACTTCTACAATGACCGCTGTCGGTAGTTATTCATGTTGCCTTGTGACCAGTACAACGTAGCTGTCCATTTAGAAGATTCTTTCTACTACCGACGTACGAACTTGCGACCTACAGGCCAGGCGCCGGCTACCTCTCTTAACTCTTGCAAGCAGGCTTAATATTTTCTCATCTTTTCCCTCCTCGTGGCAATTTGTTCCACAGTAACTGTGGAATTATCAGTTTAAAATTGAAGAGCAAAATACAGTTAATTACTACAGTGCAAATGCACAAAAAAAGTTGTATTATCGCATGTAGCTTATATTTAAGCTTAACAGCTCACCAAGGTCCGTAAAACATAACAAAATGCGAGGAAGAACCAAACACTCTGTCTTCGAAGTCTACATCTGTAAGCGAAAGCACATTGTCGCTTAGGCTTGGAGAAATAACGGTGGAGAAAAAGAAAATAAGGATTTCCTTTGCAGCCATAATTTCTACAATTCCAGAAGGACACGTTTTGTTTGGTAAGTACTTCATGTATTTTTGTTTCGGTAGGAAACCGCAGACCACTCAACACTGAGCAAAGCACAGAGCGACCTGGGGCGACCTGGGGCCAGTTGTTCAAACGTTGGATAGCGTTACCCCTGGATTATATCTCATCAACAGTTAGTAAAGGAATTTGTATGATCGCAAGATTGAGACACCTTGTCCCACTTGCTACCCTGCTTAACATCTACCGCTCCTTAATTGAACCCTAAATTTCCTATGGTCTAATTGCCTGGGGCCAAGCTGCTAACCGAAATTTCATCCTGGATTTTCCAATAGGGGTTTAAGAACGTCTGGTACTCTGGTTCGGTCTGGCCAGCCTTCACTGCAGTATTGCTTCAGTTTTTGACAGACCTCGTCCACTTCTTGTTTTTCTTTTATTCGCTCAAGCTGTGTGTTTGAGGCTGGGAGGGAGGCAAATACATGTTGAACGTATAAATCGATCTCCTCTTCAGTACTGGACTGCCCATCCTGCTGCTCTATAGGTGCTCTTGATTGCGCATCAGCAGTAATCAGGCTCTTTCCGGGAACGTGGGACACTGTGAAGTCGAATCTTAACAATCGCATATGGAGGAGTCGTTGGATCCGTGGTGACATTTTCTTCCAAGTTCTTTGAACCAAGGATTGGAACCAGAGGCTTGTGATCGGTTTCTACCTGGAACCGCTTTCCGATAAGGTAATCTGCCAATCTCTCGCAAGCCCAGGTAGTGACGAGGGCCTCTTTTTCAATCTGGGCGTATAGTGTGTGACAATTGCTAGGGCCAAGATTCCATTACCCAAGAGTAAGAATGTCCCATTTAGCGTTAGAAAAGTGTCAATTTTGAAACGAAGTTTTGCGGGAAAATATACAATAGACCAAATCGACTAACTCAATATTGTACCCAATTCAAATCTCCGGGGTTAGGATTCTTTGTGTATTGCATTGGAATTTTAACTCAGAGGGACCGGACCGAAGCAAAATAAACAAAAGCAATAAGCAAAATAATGCAATGAAACGGACGATGAGCCGAATCGAATTCGAATTTAGACCGACCCAAATCGGTCAGTGTAAAATGCAGACTGCAGACCCGGTGCTATTAAGGTGCTATTAAGTTCGGAGTCTGAATCAGTTCAGCCGGGCATGATTAATTAATTTGGATCCGGTCAGTGTAAAATGCAGACTGCAGACCAGGGGTAAAATGCAGACTGAGGTTATAATGTAACTGTTGAAAAACCAAACCCTTTAGAGATGCTAACAGTTAAGCCTAATATTGTTTTAGCCCTAATTAGGCCTAAGGTTAGCGCTTCTAAGGGATTTGGGCTTTTTCAACAGTTACATTATAACCTCAGTCTGCATTTTACCCCTGGTCTGCAGTCTGCATTTTACACTGACCGGACCCAAATTAATTAATCCCGGCTGAACTGATTCAGATGCCGAACTTAATAGCGCCGAAATTAATTCAAAGAAGCATACTATGTTTGAAGAAACTTGCAAAGTTGTAATAATTTCTGGATTTGATTGGGCTCATGTGAAGTACGGCGTCTGGATGAAAGCCACTTCACGTTTCACAGCCGTAATTCTCGGCTAAGCCAGGCGGGAAAATTGCGAATTAGACCGGTTGTTCTGAATTGATTCACACGCCGTATTTCACTTGAACTTAATTCAATGAATTCGATTCAGATCATGTAAAGTACGGCGTCTGAACCGGGCCTAAGAAGCTAAAATGTGGGGAAGTAAAAGTTGTCTGATCTCTTAATTTGTGTGCATTTTAAATAAAAAGACTGCAAATCCCGGAGAGAAGGGACTTTGCATATGCCGGCATATATGCTTATCGAATTTTTTGAATTAAACTCCTAAGGGAGACCAATCTGGGCGTGGCCCAGCCTTTTTTTGACCCCTAAATGAGAAAACACATTAAACCCTTAAAACACATTAAATAGTCATTTTTAGATTTCTTCTCGTGCAACCCTGAACACGACCTTGACGGCTACATATTGGCTACATATGATGGCGTTTTGCCATGAACACCCTAAGTGAGACCAAAATCCGAAATTTACAGCCCTAAGCTAGCGAGACGACGAGCATACCAGGGGCCCGTTTCTCGAAAGTCCCGAAAACTTTTCGGGCCCGAAAAGCCATTTGTGAAATTGACAACCGCTTGTTTTGGAAAGCCGATCTTTTAACATGTTTTCAAGGCAACAAAAAGAAAAGTAACTGTGAAGTTTGAGGTATTAAATTCTCTCCGTTCTTGAGATACGAAGGGAATTGTGACACCCGAAAACGGCCCGTAAAGTTTCGGGACTTTTGAGAAACGGGCCCCAGGCCTTTAATATGCGAGTCCCTTCTCCGGGCTGCAAACAGTTTGCTCAGTTTGCTATTTCTTTTCGCGATTTCGAAAACTTCCAGAAGGTCAAAAGGTACTGTAGGTAATAAAATTGTTCAACGATGAAATGATACATGAAATGGATCATATATGAACTGCGGATATGAAATCAAGCAAAGCTATGATCCTCGCAGTTATGAACGCAATTTCTGCAATTTCGTAAAGAAGCCTGAAAAATTCAGGACTTCACATCCGCAGTTCATATATGATCCATTTCATATATCATTTCATCGTTGATTCATTCCTCACGGGAAGTTTGGAACCCACAAATGAGCAGCTCCCAACGTCAGTGGCTTCAGAGCTCAGTTGGTTAGAGCGTTGCACCGGTATCGCGAGGTCACGTGTTCAAACCCCGTTGAAGTCCTCAATTTTTCAGGCTTCTTTACGAAATTGCAGAAATTGCGTTCATAACTGCGATGATCATAGCTTTACTTAATAAAATTGTTGCTTGATCTCTTAATTAAACTTTCTTTCTACAATCTTTAAATTTTCAATGCAAACCAGTTAGGAGACGACAATCGATATCAATATCTAGACTGCCGAATGCACAGTAAGAAGGAAACGCCTTTCTTCAAACGGGCGGTGTAATGAACTATCATGTGGAAACACCATTGTTTAGATATCTTGTAAATAAAGATATGAAACATATAATTTCGTCGAGAAAAGAACATCCTGACTGGCCATTGCTTTATTCATAGAGATTCTCGAGGAGAAGAATTACGTTGATCATTTTATTGTCCGTCAATATAATCGTCGCCAATGGCAACGTGAGCGCAGATTGGCTACCATAATGACAACAGTCAAAAGTGTTTTACTGAGTTATCAAACACCCGGCTTGAAACAATTTCTACCACTTTTTGTTATTTTGTTTTGTCCCAAAAACTTCAAGCTTGCTCACAGTCCTGTATGAATTCATTAGCCTATAAAGGAACACATGTATTCTCGGCTAGCAATTGCAATTGTATGTTTTGTCGTTCCGGCAACTGTACAGTTTAAATGGTTGAAACAAAGTTATGTCCACAGCCAAATGGACTTGTTAATCTCTTTCCACGCGTTGTTGGACTGAGGTGTTTTTGAACACGTCTTCTTGTCACTTAAAAGATTAGTTTTAGCTTCGATTAGCTCTAAGCAAATGAAAGTTGGAAATTTGATTTCCGTTCTGATGCAAATGGTCCCAGCTATACGATCGATCTCCAAAACAGCAATTTAACAGTTACAAAGTGCATTTCGACCTCCTAAATGTGATCTTAGCAGTCATTTACCTTTTGTCTTGGGCAATGCAATTCGAGTACCAGAGGACTTTCCAATGTAATAGTTCCCTCATCAACAACAACGAAAAACGATCATGTCTAGTGCTCCATGCAATGCGTTCACTTGGATGTCTTATTCAAAGTCTTAAATCATATCTCTCAGATCATGAGTACGGGCGATTCAATTGGCCAATTCAACGAGTCGTATTCTACAGTACACCAATTTTTTGTTGCTTGATTCAATGATATGGAGATGTAACAAATGTTTTATAAGGTCAGTCTGTTTGTCTCGTAGTGGAGACTTCACACTAGAGAAAAAGGTGGCTCTAACCAACAGTTCCCCCCGCCAAAAAGACTCGGATACTGTAAAAGGTGTACACCAGTCGAATTGGAAGAGATTACAATTAATGCGGCCATTCTGTAATGGAAGAAAAGCAGTCACTTTCAGTACAGCCGCATGAAATCGGTGATTTAGAGGCAGTAAAAATGGGCCAAATCGGTAGAGAAAATTAAAAAAGCAACGATATGTGGCAATTGTCAGCTGAAACTAGTGTCATACCCGAGATCTTACGAGTCTCTTATACAACTGTGAAATATACAAAGTAAGACAATAGATGTATAAATCAGTAATCTCTAAGAATTGCAGAGGTTACAGCAATTATCGTTGTTGTTTAAAGATGAGGTTAGGTCTATTTTCCTAATGTTCTTTGTAAAAGATTCAATGTTCAAGGAGTCCTTCAATTTAACAACCTACAATCCTCGCCAAATTAAGTTGGGACACCATGTACAGCACTAATATTTTGACTTTTAGGTGTGATCCTTCCTCCCCAATGTTGAATTCACTGATTTAGAGGAGCCATCTCGCAAAACCAACATTGGGTGAGCAGAGGACATTACTTGTGTCCCAACGAATGTGACGAGGATTGTGTTTTGAAGGAATTTAAAGTATGTGGTGTACAACGGGGAATGGGGGGAAAATTGCGCGAGCTGCGAGGTCGTTGTTGCTGAATAATTTTCATCAGCGCAGAGCTTAGAAGTAAAAAGGAAAATGTACGAAAAGAAATACTGATTCTCAGTGAAGTCATAGACATCTACCGGTGTTCAAATAAACACTTATCATTCATGGGAGATCTCGTATTTAGTGAGTTAAAAATTACGTTTATTTGTGAAAGTGTGCACGGGTCACCGCTAGTCACTAGTCAAATTATCCTTAGACAATTTTATAAGAAATTGAGAACGTCACCATGCACAAATCAGAAAAAAAAACTAGTTGAAAACAGGTCCCAAGACGCAGGTAAAGCGTAAAACTTATCACTCTGGTGTATTAACTCACCATTTACACCGTTGTATTTTTAGCACGAACTACGTTTTTACCAATTTAGACCCATTAAATTTTGGTGACTCGTTGTGGTGAAAGGATACTGCTCTTATGGACACTTCCCTTTGTGATATTCCTGCCTCTTCCATGAGCCGCTTACAAGTAAAGTTAAATCCCTTCTCTTTCTCATAGACGGACTACCGTTCTCAGGAGCAGTCTTCTCTGCTGGCCACTCAATTCGGGACTTGGGCCCCTCTGAACACTTTCCTTACACTTAGTTGAGAAAGCATACGGTTCTTTTGCTTTTCTCATTACACTTTCATGAGCAATATGAGAAATTTCGGTTACTCTATGTACAGTAAAGTCTTAAACAGAACATTAATAAAATGCAAATACCGGTACCTGTGTCGCACAATCTATAACACGCTTAAAAACTATCTTGTTATCTTTTTTATTACAGTTCAGGAGTGTAACTTCCATTTTGTAATATGGATGTATGTTGCTTCGAGCCCACGAAATAAATAGGCCTAGTATAATCGGCTAACTCAATGATGTACACAATTCAAACCCTTTAGCAATAAAACGTTTTGTTCCAGGTATTTCCATATTATTTAAATGCGCATGCTACATCAAAATTCCAATACAATAGACCAATTTGGCTAACTCAAGGTTGTACCCAATTCAAATCCTTTGGGAATAAAACGTTTTGTTCCAAGTATTACCATGTCAGTGAATGCTACATTATCATGCAAATGCAATACACAAAGCATCGTAACCCATAGAGATCTGAATTGGGTACAACATTGAGTTAGCGGAATTGGTCTATATAACAATTATTCCATGAGCTAGCCCGAGTTGGATATGAATAAAATAACCAACGAGCGCGTAGCGCGAGTTGGTTATAATCACTTTATATCCAACAAGGGCGAATGGAATAACTGTTTTAGTTAATTCTCAAATTCTTATAATCACTTCATATCCAACAAGGGCGAATGGAATAACTGTTTTAGTTAATTCTCAAACCGGGTTTTGCCGCCGATTTTTAATTATTTCCACAATTTTACAAAGCGTCCGGAAAGAGCATCTTGGCGCACTATTTTCCATATGACGTAGAACTTCGACTATTTAAACAATAGAGTGTTTCTGTCGAGGAACTATCGGCTGATAGTTGCCCCGCGGAAATTTGATGTTCTTAAAACAAATATTTGCCCGAGAAGCGAAGCTTCGAGGGCAAATATGCTAGTAAACCGTACCCTAGGATTGACTACAAAAACCACAAATTGTAAAAACCTTTCAGAAAAAGAAATAAGTGGTCGATAGACCAAACACAAAAAAACAAATTGTTTCTTTCTCTACCCATCTGCTTTCCTTCCAAAGCGACTGCCGGGCGAACTTTAATGATTTACTAGATTTCAGGTCCACTATGCAGTGCAAAACATGAATAGAAAGCCATTAGGTTTGTTTGGGCAGTTTCCGCCGAGCGCCGTACAGTCGTAATCACACGTGATTACACTAGGATAACTTCGACAACTAACCCTAACCCTACTAAAAAATTACAGAGCTATATAAGCAGCAGTTTACAGAAACAGCTACTGCCAGAACGAAGGCCAGGAAAGGCCTGCCGGAACAAACCCCGTTGGGGGTAAATAAGGCAGGAAACCTGGGTAGGATCCATGAGTTAAGCTCTGAATGCCAATCCTACGAAAGCCACGCTGCTAAGACAAAATTGAAACGAAAGCGTGAACTACTATTTAAACAGTGGTAGAAAAAGAAAAAAGAAAATAACAAATAAAAAAACGTTCATAGTATTGGCGTTGGCCAAGAATGATCTTCCATGTGACCAAACTCTCTTGTATAGCTGTCATCGTGTCCCATGATGCACTGAACAGGCCCAGTCCCCACTGCTCTCATGCCTCCGAAATATTTCATTTCCAGCTAATTCATATTCATGCAACGGCCGGCTTTTACATATTTTAGCTCTACTACACTACGTTGTGTACGAAATCGGTTTATCATTTTGGAATTAGCTCATGAAACGATTTAGTTTAGACTAGACTTCTAAAGATAAATTCGTTGGAGTGGGGGTTAATATCTAGCATGCTTAAGTAATCTTTTCAGTATTGAAACTGGACAGACACTACTGCTTGATTGGGCTATCACAACCTTCGCCTGCGAACGCAGACGTATTTCCGGCGGTCCTTTCTCTCGGGGGAGAGAAACTACCGCCGGAAATACGTCTGCGTTCACAGGGTAAGTAAAAACCTAACCTGCGATCAGGCTCTATTTTAGTTTCGCGTGGTACGTAATGTGGAGTTGGCGAAACGAAAAATAGAGCCTGACCAAATTCCTCCTCGAAATTCCTTCCGCCCACTTTTTTTGATTGAATGACATGTCCTTCATCGGCCAATCAAATTTACAATACACGCAATACACGCGTGGACCGCAGATTCACGCTGGTTTGTTTTGACCACAGTTAAATACCGTGGGAGGAATAAACGAATTCGAAAGTTACCGTTGGCTTTAATTTGAGAAAAACACATTTAAAGCATGGGGAATGTTTTCGACGACTATATTGCGGCAAAGGCCGGTGTAATTCTTCCTCCAAACTTAACTGAATATGCAATCTTTTAAGCTTGACATCTTAATTTGTAATTGAGACCTAACATTCTGTCGTTGGACGCTTTGGCAATAGATTTTTAAAGAAAAAAAAAAAGAGAAATACATTATTCCTTTAACGTGCTTGCCCATGAAGGTTTCTTTGGTGATTTTTTCGGGTAATATCTTCAGTTGCAGTGTATTTCTAGAATTGCGCGCAGTAAAATCATGATAGGTTTGGCCGTTAATTTTTTGATGGAGTACGAACAATAAGATGGACTCGCGAAGTTTCTTTTATTTTTGTACAATTGGTCTCTCTGGAAACATGCCATTTTAGTTTCTGGAGTGCGAGTTTTAAGTTAAATCAACTGGAAATATTATGAAGCAATCTTGACTCCAAATTGTGCAAACAGACCGTGTCATGTACAGTAAGTAAATAATGCCGTTTGATACACAGATGTTCAAAACATGCATTCGTGTAACTTGCGATTTTATCAGCATCTCCTCCTGTTGATATATATGTCCTTTGTCTTATCCAGGAAACCAATATGCATCAACTTTCATTGCCATTTGAAAGAACCAGCTATTTAGCTTTCAAAACATCAGGTAAGTTTGTGCCAAAGTACTTTCAACCACATGGCCACAGAGCTCGACAACGGAATCACTAATTTCACTCTTTCCAGAGATTCAAACCCGATTCTAGACAAGTTATGAGATGTTTCAGAAGGCATATCTCCATTTATACAAATAAAATCAAGTTGCACCGTCCACGGCATTGTGAGAACAAAAGGCAGCCAATTTTTTTCGTACACTTATGGCGGATTAGTCTCGAGGACTTCGCGAGAGCTCCGCGCAATCACGATGGCATTTTCACTTCCGGCGTTTCAACAGCCAATCAGATCACGAATTTGGACGGCCAAAATTTGGCCGACGCCCAATTTTAGCGAGCGACGGCATAAGAGAATATATGGGCTAAGCTAAAAATGGGCCTGATCGCAGGTTAGTAAAAACCCGCATGTAAGAACCTAGTGTTTTAAGAACCTGCTGGCAGAAATTTCCCATTTTTATACCCCAAGATATAAGAACCTGTTTAGC
>OX421453.1:16536779-16544279 GCA_949126865.1 Montipora capitata
GTAAACTAGCTAGACAGTTAAGCAATTCCAAGGATGTATGTTTGAAACCTGTATCTTGCAGACAATGAATTTTATCAGGCCGTGAAACTCAATTTTGAACAGGGAGAGTGGCATCCTGGTGGCATCGTACAGAATTTGCTGCACTTTGCCTCCTCCACGAAACTTCCACGTAACGCGCGCGGTAACATTATCCGCGGGAAAATTGATATCATCTAAAAATAACCTAAGAGGGATTACGATGGGAATAGGGCCAATATGAGGGATTACTTCTCTTACCTTCATAATCTCTTGAATCGAGTCAGTTTCGATGGTTTTGTTCAAGTTTTTATAGCTGTTTCGTGTGTTCCGGTGGTTTCTTTTCGATGGTTTCGTTCCGTTGTTTCGGTGGTTTTGGTGGTTTCGTTCCGGTGTTTCGATGGTTTCGGTGGTTTCGTTCCGATGGTTTCGTTTCGGTGTTTCGGGTTTTGGTACATGCCCTTTTAAAGATAGCCATTCAAAGGTCCAACGTACCTGAAACAATTCGAAACACGTCTACGCTTGAAGAAGGCGTGTACTAAAACCCGAAACACCGAAACGAAACCATCGGAACGAAACCACCGAAACCACCGAAACCATCGAAACACCGGAACGAAACCACCAAAACCACCGAAACAACAGAACGAAACCATCGAAACGAAACCACCGGAACACACGAAACAGCTATAAAAACTTGAACAAAACCATCGAAACTGACTCGATTGCAGTATAAAATTTGACCTCCGGGCTGATTGTCGCTTATAATAATTTCTCGAATGGTGTCCTTCAAGTTTCCTGATTCAGTTGCTCTTTATTCACAATCTTTGTAGATTCCCTAAGCACACCAGAAGATTCTTTCATTTCATTATTTTCCCTTTATTAACTATGTCAAGCAATGATGCGCACTCGACGAGCAAGTGAAAACGAGGTTGGAACAGTGCAAAGACCAAGGCAACAAACAAAAATACGAGGTGACGACAAAGTTATGATAAAAGAATGTTAACGCATTTGTAAATTATTGTATTATTGAAATGTACTTGCATTTCGAAGAGATAGTTAATGGTGGTGACTGAGTTTACTAAGTCTGTTGTGTGCTTGTGCAGAAGGGAAGAACTTTGAACAAAACGACTAATTTTCCTTACTGTGAAACTACATCACTAGTGAAAGAATTTCAGAAAATCTCGCGATCTGCATGGTCATTTTGGCTGTTTCGATAGCTGTTTCGGTGTTTTCGTTCCGGTGTTTCCAGGGGCACCCAACGTCAATTTTCGGAAAATATCTGTTCGGAAGACGATTTGAGATCTAGAATTTTCGGAACATTTGTTGTAAAATTCCTAGTTTGCTTGCCTGTCCTAGGATTTTCGAACATCTAAAACATTGTATAATTGCCCATTTTAAACGGATTTTTACCCCTAAAAAGGTCACCTAGAATTTTCGGGAGCCTTTTTTCTGGCTGAAATTTTCGAAAAGGTAAATTTTGATCCCTATAATTTTCGGATCACTAGACTTTCAGCTAGGGCATCCGAACAGATGAAAATTTTTTAGGGGATAAAAATATGCCTATATCTACCGTTAAAATACGAAAATACGTTTAACAATGCTATGTTCAAGTGGTTTTGAAATATATTGTCGTTGGGTGCCCCTTTGTTTCGATGGTTTCGGCGGTTCCGGTGGTTTCGGCGGTTTTGTTCCGATGGTTTCGTTTCGGTGTTTCGGGTTTTAGTACATGCCCTTGAAGAATGACGCTAACTAGATGCCAGGTCACTAAGCCAATAACGGACTGTCGAGTGAATTCCCTTGAGCCCCCCAGTCACGTGCCCATGTCATGTTTTACTGCGTTACATAATCGCTAGCATAGAAACAGGAAACGCACAAGTATCTGGATGTATACTTTCCAGTCACAAACTTAAGTAACTTACATATAACTTAAGCTTACCAATTGTTGCTGTTGCAGTTGCAAAAGTTCTAACCGCATTTGAAGAGCTTTCATTTCCTGCCGAACATCAACAAATAACAAATTTTCTGTCATACTTGTAAACTTACTCTCAAAATATTTATGAAACTGACAACAAGAAAATTAATGGCTCAAACCAACCTGACGAGCTGTCTTGATTCGCTTCGTCGACTGCGCGTTTTCTTAGTTTTTTCAGCGCAATAGCGACCTCTACAAAGACGATTTTCGTTTGTTTTTACGAAAGGCGAAACAACGTGTTTTTTGCCGCTAACACGACAGCCAATTTTATAGTGGTACATCACTTGCACGCAAGCTTCTTACACTAAAAAGTCCTTCGCATGGTGGAGAAAAGTTTTGCAACCCCTCATCATTTCCCACCTTTGCAAACGCGGCTACCAGCTAAAAGTTAGAATCTTCCAGAAAAAAAAGAACAAGCGATCGATTCTTTTCCTTTGCTGAGAAAGCTCGATGACTTGTTAACTTCCTTCTGGCAGCCATCTTGCTTGCAACGAGATTATGCATGCATCAAATGGATTCCTAACGGACAAATCAGACAAAAGTCTCCATTGCTTTTCGAAATATGATTAGCAATGGCGACTTTTGTCTGATTGGTCCGTTAGGAATCCCATTTGATGCATGCCCAACGCATGCGCATAACCTCGTTGCAAATGGACTATTTAAATCGTATTTGACGACGCGTGTGATCTGAAGAGGAAATCGAAGGGTCCAAAAAAACCATCAAATCATCCAGGACAACGTAGAAAATAGTAGCTGAGTGAACTTTATTTATCTAGCTGTCCATAAAATGAGTTTTGGAAAAGAAACATCGCGATTTGAAGTTTTCATGGAACATTTTCCTCGATTAGTTGACTGTCTCAAAATAACGTGACGTCACGCGCTCTCTCATCCTCAGGGTTGTCTGCCTGTGGTCGTAGGTTTGATTCCTGCCCAGGGGCCCGTTTCTCGAAAGTCCCGAAACTTTACGGGCCATTTTCGGGTATGACAATTTCCTTTGTATTTGAAGAACGGACATGATTTAAGTCGTCAAACTTCACAGTCATTTTGCTTTTTGCTACCTTGAAAACATGTTAAAAGATCAGCTTTCCAAAACAAGCGGATAGCACTTTCACAAATGGCTTTTCGGGCCCGAAAAGTTTACGAGACTTTCGAGAAACGGGCCCCAGGACTCTGATTTTAAAGTTGTCCTACCCCCGTTGCCCGTTGTCAACGCAACTTGTGTTGTATCAAGTCCTTCCCTCGGGCCCATTACACATTTCCATCATGCGTGTATGTCGGTATTGTTTTTACATTTATTTTGTAGCGGTCACGGTCATTCAGTTGTAACTGACGCTCCCACGCAAACAATCCACCGATATTGCTTATCCATTAATTTATTTACAACTAGATTCCTTGTTCCTGCTCCACACGTTCCAACGAGGACGTTTCCAGGTAATGAGAAACTCCTAATTGATTATTTTTTTGTTGTTTGATTGAACTATACTGCTTTCTGTTCTTTAATTAGTTGTACATTGTGATCACATAATATGTCTCAGCAGCCTGCTTTAAATTAAGGAGGCTCGAAATAGTTTCTCCTTTTTTCAATCAAATAAACATATTCTGTCCTTAAATGCAGTTAGGGTAATCATATTAAGGCGAAATCTGGCCAGAGTATTAAGTACCCATCGTAGATTTCTCACATTATATTTTCCTCCAAAATAACGTTACCATGGCAACGATATTAGGCATTTCTTTGAGCCTTAAAATCAACTTATGTTGCTTTTTGTCAAGAAACGGGACGGTGAAATTTTCCCGTTTAGTGTTACCAGATAATGTTAGAAATACTCTCTAAAATACTCCCAGTTTTTCAGGAAAATAATTTTTTTTGAAATGTGCCTCTAATTTTTTTTTTTACCTACAGAATTTTTTTAAATTTGAACGACAAACGTTTTAAATTAATCTAAGCTAACATGCAAAAAATGAAAAAAATTCACCGTCCGGAAGCAGAGATATAAACGAGTAAAGTTGCAAAATCAGGAAAAATGAGGGGGTTACAAGATCGGCATTTACGCATGCGCCACTCGTCATTCGAGTGCACGCGCGAGTTGAGCTGAAGGTCAACACAAACGGATTTAAATGACCATTAAACCGTTTGTGTAGAATTTTCGTAGTTTTCATGAATAGGAGATGTCTATTTATATTCATGTCTATAGGAATTAGAAGAAAGGAGTGCGAAATTAGCGGTATTTGCTTATTTCTTGTGACCCATTTGAATCACGAGCTGACGCGAGCAACTTACGAATTGCGTGCGTGGGTACGCGCGCGCGCTCAGCTGAAAACCCTTTCGAGCCTCCTTAAACTCTTTACACTTTCTCATTGTTTAATAGCAAGAACAAGTAATGCATGCGTAATAAATTTCCTACTCGCCTCTCTTTTCTTTTCTTTGGATTTAAGTCAGTAACTATGTCGGCACACATTCCACACCTTGCTCACAAGGTTTTAAAGTAGAACATTGCAAGGTATTTGGTAATATTAGCTTGCTGGGTGTAATCAGATATTTGTCTGTCGTTGCAAGGTAATAAGTAACAATTAGCTTGAGGGGTCGCGGGTCCGTGGGCCTTCCGTCCATTTGATTTCCATGAAAAATGGAAAGTGGAAAAATGGATTTTGTATGTTTAATGTTTCATTTGTTTTTACATAGGAACGTTGAGAATAAAATTCCAACAAACACAAACATGAAAACCATGGTTTCTTATTGAATAAAAATTAAAAATGACAATACGAATCTTTAATTTTTGTTTGCAAAGGAAGAAAGAAGAATTGAATAGCAGCCAGTCGATTTGAAATCATTCTTTTTCAGAACCTTTCCAATCGGGGTCTAATTCTTTGATTTTTCAAGGAAGGGGCTTTCAAGATGGAGGAATGATCCATGCAGTAAATATCCGATCAATTTTCAATTTTCCTCTGTCGATGATCAAATAAAAATGAAAAATTGACAAACCCTTCCGCCCGATGGGACGGACAAGTCGAGACCTCAACTAACAGGGCTGGGGTTGGAAGAAGTCACGCAACCCTTGGAGGGGAGGGGAGGGGAGGGGAGTTGACTTATGGTGGCTACAAGGTTTCGCCTTTAATCTTTACTAGGAGTCATATTTTTATTTCCTCGCTACAAATGTGAAACCTATATGGTTCCCTGCATGTTCAGACGTTTTCAACGACTGGGACCTCCACTAGGCTGCCTTTTGAAAGGCCAAAAATTCACATGCGCCAGGTACGTGATATTTCAGGGGCACCCAACGAGAATATATTAAATTCAAAACCACTTAAACATAGCATTGTTAAACGTATTTTAGTATTTAAACGGTAAATATAGGCACCTTTCTATCCCCTAACAATTTTTCATCTGTTCGGATTTCCTAGCTGAAAGTCTAGTGATACGAAAATTATAGGGATCAAAACTTACCTTTTCAAAAATTTCAGCCAGAAAAAAGGCTCCCGAAAATTCTAGGTGACCTTTTTAGGGTAAACATCGGTTAAAAATGGGTAATTATACCATTTTTCAGATGTTCGAAAATCCTAGGACAGGAATGCAAGCAAGAAATTTTACAACACATGTTCCGAAAATTCTAGATCTCAAATCGTCTTCCGAACAGATATTTTCCGAAAATTGACGTTGGGTGCCCCTGATATTTGCATTTGCTCGAAGTAGTATTTGTATGAATCGAAATACATCAAATAAAGCAACTTTTCCAGAATGAGACGACAACAAAATGTTTGAAATCGCAGGAAAATTAACGCTACCGAGCCGAAATAATGGTTTGCAGTCAAGGCTGCCCCTTGAATAAGCTTATAAAAAAACACAACGATACAGCAAATCAGTAAATCAGCACTCTTTCTTTCCAAACTCGTGGGTTTTTATTTTTCATTTGTTTTCAAGAATACATTTTCACATGTATAAAGCTGTTCAAAGCACTGAATTTAAACACACCCTGGATCACACCCTCACAAGCTAAGCTAGTAAAATTATAATTGTGTCATATACATTTTCCTTTCATCCTATAGAAAAAACCTGAGCAGTATTCAATAATAAGGGATGTGATTTCACGGAGGATAAAGTGAAACATGAGGTAAAGTCAAACAACCGGCTGAAATTTGCAGCTATGAGCAATACTCATAAGTGAGGTCTTGGAATAACTGAATTGCATTTTGGAACAATGTTGGATTTCCATTTACTACATTTTGAAACACAGTGAGAAAATCAGGAAAATGTGAATGGAAGTGTATCCTTCTTGCTGAACTTTGGCATCCATCACAAGACAATGGGTCTATACCAAAATTTTGGCCAGGTTGTCAATTGCCCCCCACTTCCTTCAAATAACTGAACAGCCACCGCTGTTGTTGGAACAACATCTGGTGTCACCTTAACTGTCTTGTCCATAGCTGCTTCCATATTGTTTGGATGTACTCTAAATAATAATAATAATTACATTTATATAGCGCAGACCTCTATATGAATATATTCAGTTGCGCTTCACAATATTTTAAAATAAAATTATATCAAACTGTCACGTGAACTAAAAACATAAGAAACTATTAAAAACTACAACCATATACCTATTTAAAAGATAAATTAAAAAAATTAGTTTTAACAGCAGTCTTAAAAGTGTCCAATGTCTTTATGTTGCGAATTGTTGAAGGTAATGCATTCCAAAGATAAGGTGCAGCTGACTGGAATGCACGATCGCCAAGGGTTGGACGGGTCTTAATGCTAGGTAACTCAAGTAATAAAGAGTCATTTGACCTAAGGGAGTATCTGGATTGCTTTTTGATGCAAATTAAATCAATCAGGTAATTAGGAGCTAGAAAGCAATGGTGTAACATGACAGAATCTTGGTGCTCCTATGACCAGCCGACCTGCGGCATTCTGTATACGTTGGAGTTTCATGATATGTGAATTCGGGAGGCCATATAATAGGCTATTACAATAATCTACTCTACTGGTTATAAAAGCATGAACTAATGATTCGGTAGTTGGACGACTTAAATATTTCCTAATTCTACGTATGTTATAAAGATAATAAAAAGCAGATGAGCAAGTTCTGTTAATATGACTTAGCATACTCATTTTCGAGTCAAACCAGGTTCCTAAGTTTCGAACTTCACATGATGGCGCAATTTGGGAGTCGCCAACCAATAACATACTGATGTATGTCTCTGTTCTATTATAATGCAGAGAGAATATGAACATACCGGTAGCTAGTCATTTAACATGGATATAGAGTGATTTTACTTCACCCGTGAAACAGAGAATTTAAAAATGAGACAAGAGGTACTTACCTTGAAGTGTAATTGTAATTCTCTGAAGATGCATGTAGTATTATGGGATAAATTTGCATAACCTGTCTGTGAGACTTTTTACCCACCCATTTATTGTTGGACCGTCGCCATACACTTGGCACACGGAAGAATGGCTTACTTGCCTTGCATGAGCCATTTATACTCAACTCATTTGCATAATAATAACATGCTTTGAA
>OX421453.1:16551779-16556779 GCA_949126865.1 Montipora capitata
TGTTCAGCTGAGGACCAGTAAGGGAGTCATCCAGCGACCAGTTCAACACCTATATCCTTTAGAATTGCCGAGTGCGCCCAGGGTTGCCCAGCCAGCATTGGAGCAGCAACTGAACACAAACGCCACCACGTTCAGACCAAGGAGAGCGGCAGCGAGCACCGCAGCAGCGAGAATCGCGCAGATTGCCGAGGAAGAAGAAAGCGAGCAATTTTGAACATGACTGAATAACTGAAGTGACTGATTGCAAATATTTCATCTAGTCTTTTAGTTTCGTGGAATATTCGTTAAGCCGCATGCGCAGTCTCCGTTATTGCGTGCACCTTCTCATTGAAGCTGCACCGGGGAGTGTGTCGGAGACTTCGTAATTCGATTAGGCCAAAGTTTTATTTCTTAATTAGCACCATTGATTGACATAACCTTGAATGAACTTTCATTGAATTTCACTTAGCAACGAGCAATAAGATATTAGATTAAGCGATACATGAACATATAAGTTTAGGGTTCCTTTTTTTTAGAGTCAGAGTAGTTTTACACACCCGTTGTAAGACGAACACGAGAGGTTGATTAAACGCTTAGTTATAAACTCAGTCGAGTTTACTGATTGAGAGAGAGTTCGATAAGCTGTAATCCCTTGTAAACGGGGCAAAGTTTACAAAAGATCCAGGGTGTGTTTAAATTCAGTGCTTTGAACAGCTTTATACATGTGAAAATGTATTCTTGAAAACAAATGAAAAATAAAAACCAACGAGTTTGGAAAGAAAGAGTGCTGATTTGCCTGTATCGTTGTGTTTTTTTATAAGCTTATTCAAGGGGCAGCCTTGACTGCAAACCATTATTTCGGCTCGGTAGCGTTAATTTTCCTGCGATTTCAAAGATTTTGTTGTCGTCTCATTCTGGAAAAGTTACTTTATTTGATGTATTTCGATTCATACAAATACTACTTCGAGCAAACGCAAATATCACGTACCTGGCGCATGTGAATTTTTGGCCTTTCAAAAGGCAGCCTAATGGAGGTCCCAGTCGTTGAAAATGTCTGAACATGCAGGGAACCATATAGGTTTCACATTTGTGGCGAGGAAATAAAAATATGACTCCTAGTAAAGATTAAAGGCGAAACCTTGTAGCCACCATAACTCAACTCCCCTCCCCTCCCCTCCCCTCCAAGGGTTGCGTGACTTCTTCCAACCCCAGCCCTGTTAGTTGAGGTCTCGACTTGTCCGTCCCATGGTGCGGAAGGGTTTGTCACTTTTTCATTTTTATTTGATCATCGACAGAGGAAAATTGAAAATTGATCGGATATTTACTGCATGGATCATTTCCTCCATCTTGAAAGCCCCTTCCTTGAAAAATCAAAGAATTAGACCCCGATTGGAAAGGTTCTGAAAAAGAATGATTTCAAATCGACTGGCTGCTATTCAATTCTTCTTTCTTCCTTTGCAAACAAAAATTAAAGATTTGTATTGTCATTTTTAACTTTTATTCAATAAGAAACCATGGTTTTCATGTTTGTGTTCGTTGGAATTTTATTCTCAACGTTCCTTGGTAAAAACAAGTGAAACATTAAAAATACAAAATCCATTTTTCCATTTTCCATTTTTCATGGAAATCAAATGGACGGAAGGCCCCCGCACCGTCACGGTGCTAAATTATTTGTTTCTTGTGTGGTCGAACTACAATGTATATACTGCCCTCCATTCTTTTCTTGCACATCGAGAAAGTAAGTAAGTAAATTATGTATCTTGAATCGTTCCTGAACAGAGAGGGTTTTTAGTTTTTGAATCTGCTTAGATTCAAAATTGAGGGTGTCACAAAGCAAATGACGATGAAGAATGAATTCAATCAGTTTTAGCCATAACAAACCCTTAATGTCTACTCGCTTTAAAGTCTTACTTAAAGCTAAGCAAGACCGGAGCCTCGTATAATGTACCCGTTCTCATTACAAATTGAACCTCGCCGAAGGAAACCATTACTTGAGTTTTTCGGAGAAATGGAACAGTCATCACACCTCGCAGTGTTCAAATTGGACTGCTTCACTGCCAGTTGCGCAGTTTGCTCGAGTATGAAATGACTTCTCCTTGCTGCTCCATTTGTTAGTTCTCTTGAGAACGTTTCAGCTTTCTGCTCCAGTTCTACATTTTTAATGCATACTAGGCATAAGGGAATTTTGTTATGAAAGTTAAAAGTTTTCCTACAAGATTCGATAATGCATGGATAACCACATTAAATCCTCAAATTTTGCAGAGTCATTTCTTGTCGTCAAGGACCTCGCATTGATTAGCATCTGTTTTAGTAAGTTGCTCACTGTTACTCATTTCTTAATAACACGAACAAATAATTTATTTGTGATATACCAGTTCTGATGAATATTGCATCACTTTTTGTCAGAATTCCTTATTTAAGTTTACATGTATTTTCTGAAGTGCTCACGGTCACTCATGATTACTGAGTTGCGAATGACGCACCCAAATGATCCACCAGTATTATTTATCCCTTAAATATTTTTTGCAGCCAGATTCATTATTCCTGCTCAAAAGGTTTTAAAAAGGAACATTGCAAGGTATTAAGTGATATTAGCTTGCTGGGTGTACCTGTAATAAGTTATTTGTCTGTCGTTTGATTGAACTGTGACTAGGTCACGTGTGTTCATTTTGTGTTTATTTTTATTCCAATTATTTTCAACTTCTTTTCATTATCCTAATTACTATTATTTGCTTGTTTACCCATAATTACTCAATTTCCTCATATTTTTGCTTGTGAAGTTGTGTTATCCCCACACATTTCTCTTACCTAAATCCTGTTGTGTAGGATTGGTAAACTCCTTCTTCCCTTAGGTAAATCCTGTATTAGTTCGTAGTAGATTCACCCCTAGCCTTATTTGGTTTTTAGTTATTTTTCTATTTTCCTGAAATCCATTATAAATTGGCTACCATTTACTCAGTAAAATTGTAAATGGTTTGAACCCAGGAGTCATATCATTAAGTAAAGTACGATCGTCCGGGTGAGTGTAGTCCTGAGAAGGACTGTTTGAGATGACATTGACTGACGTTTCGACATAGTTAGTGAATCTGAGCGGAAGTCATCGACGACATCAACAGACAAACAACACACTGATTTACTCTCACAGTACTGCCCAACGTTTTCTACGATACACGTACTGACCTTAGACCTATAGACGGATCGAAACGCACCAATCACTGTTTAGTCTTCCTAGCCAATTACATCTAGGCTCAACTGACAGTCGACCAATAACATCACGAATAAGTTGACCAATGACATCTACGAGCGGAGTTCTTATAGTATCTACTGACGTTACACAAATCACTTGACTCTGAAGATGACATCCGCTCAGGTTGTCGAAACGTCAGTCAATGTAATCTCAAACAGTCCTTCTCAGGACTACACTCACCCGGACGATCGTACTTTACTTAATGATTTACTCAGTAAGTTCAGTTGGTTCAGTTAATTTATCTGAAGAGTGTCAGTCTTCAAGACAAGTCATTTTCCAAGTCTTCTGAGGTGTCAGTATTTTCCTATTTCTTTTTTTATGCCTAGCCTTTAGTTTAGATACTACATATAGCTTTCTGTTCTTGATTTTAGTTCTTAGCAGTGATTGCAAAATTTCATTTGCTATTGTCTAGGTTTATTTATCTATGTTGACCTTTAGTCTGGCACAGCATGTGATTTGCGCCTTGAATATGTTTGCTGTTTTCCAATGAGTAATTGCTGTATTTTTGTCTACCGCTTTGTATCGTTTTAATTGCATTTGATTCCAAATGATCCGTTTGTTACTATTATTTCGCAATTATTAGTTCCCATGTACTATTGTGGGATTATTGTGCAATATGTAATTTGAAGCTCTTGCTATTTTCAAATCCATGCTTCATGTAATAGTTCTGGGATTATAACATTGTTTAGTTTGTTTACAATTTGAAGTCATTTTACTCGTTTTGTTGGTAATTTCTTTGCCTTTTTGTTCACAAGCATGTTTCTTCATTTTTCAGCTATTTACCATAGTTTTCATTGTTCAGCTTGTAAATAATATCAATTTACTATGTTTAATCCATTGGCTTATTGTGGCTTTGTTTATTTGTTCGTTCCCGACTCTAATAAACTCGTAAAACTTAGCTCAAATTGGTTGTTCTTGCGTCAACCGTTTTGGCCATCTTACCGGACTATACTACCCTCTATTCTTTCCCTACACATCAATAAAGTAAGTGATGTATTTTGATATTTTTTTGTTTACATTCACTTGATCTCGATCCACGGTGTTTGCGTAGGCATAAATGATTTGTGTTAGAAAGTTATTTCCCACTAGATAATGTTTTACGGAAAGACTTGGCAGTGGATAACCGCGTGAAATCAAAATTTTTAGAGTTACGAAAAATGGGGCGGGACAAGAAGGAAACTCTTGCAGACAAACCCCTGCATTTTGAAAACCGGCAAGTTGACCTGTGATGCATGTCATCAGTTGTCATAAATTGACCAAGAAAATATTTGGTCTTCCATAGTGGAAATTGAACTTTGTGCAAGAGAAGGTTAAAAAATTTGGCAAGGAAAATAGCAGGCATAACAGGCATTTGTCCACACGTGTAAATGAGCACCTTTTCTGGGATAAAAATTATCATATTTTCAAGCGTCTTAGTTTCTCTAAACATTGTCAGGATAATTGCAATGTTTCTTGCTCAAAATGTATTGAAAATGCTACCTCTTTCTATCAACTCAAAATCAAGGAGAGCTTCCATATTGAGCAGATGAAACCGGCCAAACTTAACAAACAAGTTGATCATGTCTCATTAGCATTACACTTTTAAAATTTTACTATTGTGTCAGTTACAGTATGTTTTCTATAATATCGTTGGTTAGTTTGAGTTTCACCTCATTGTAAGGAACATTTAAGAGCGCCTGTCAGCAATTTTCACCTAAGACCGTGCAACATAAAAAAATCAAAAATTGCCAAACTTTGTCACAATAAAGGACTACCAAAACATTTTTAGAAAAAT
>OX421453.1:16566779-16574279 GCA_949126865.1 Montipora capitata
TTTTTAAACAACGCCGAGAAATGAACGAAAACACAATAGGTTCAATGCCCTGACTACAGGATGCTAAACCGGCAAAGCAAGATTAATTGAGCAATGAAGGAATAACTATCTTAAGCCAAAATTTCGAAAGAAAATGCCTTTCTTCATTAGGGTTTCCCAAGGAATGATTTTGGCTTATGGAGAAAGGGAGGGAAAGGCATAATTTGAATGGCCGGATTATGCATCTCTAGTATAAAAACGTCCAATTCTGTCCTGACGAGCAGCCTTCCTCAATGGAAACGTGTGAGCAGTTCAATTAGCTCATTCAAAGTCCCTGGATCAAAATACATGGAGTAACCAGGTATCCAGACAAAAAAAATTGTGACGCAAAACAAGCAATTCCGACATTGGATAGATTTAGACCTGAAATAAAAAAATATGAGTTTGACATCAATTGCAGAAAATTGAATATTACACTCTTAATGGCATCCCCTCCTGTCTTTTTGGTGTCAGCTACATACCGGCAGCAAATTTCCTGCCAGCGAAGCATATCTTAAGAACTTTTAATTAGCTTTCGACAAGAAAGATGAAATGGGATGCCATCGCTTTTCTATAGGCTGTTTTTCCCTCATTTGCATAATAGAATTTCTATTTTTAATGTTCCATGATTATTATTGTATAAAACGCTCTTAGTCTGTTAAATGCCCAAATATTTAATCTGTAACAACTGTCTCCATTAGCCGAAATAATTCCTTGGGAAACCCTGATAAAGAAAAGCATTTTTCTTTCGAAATACTGGCTTAAGATAGTTATTCCTTCACTTTTCAATTAATCTTGCGAGTTTAGCATCCTGTACTCAGAGCATTGAACCTACTGTGTTTTCGTTCATTTATCTTCCAGGTGCACCCCAGATTTCTGAGAAAAACTTCCTGGTTTTAGTTATCAACAATGGTGGATAGAAAGTTGGACGTTTTGGAGTGGCATATGCAAGAGCTTAGCGTTGCAAGAAAGGAGGGAGACAGACAAGGCGAGGGTTTGGCTTATTTCAATCTTGGTAGATACTATCAGGGCACAGCTGACTTTAATCAGGCCATAAAAAATTACGCAGAAGCATTAGCCATTTTTAAGGAAGTAGGTTTCAGGGCCAGAGAAGGAAAAGCCTATGGCAATCTCGGCAATGCTTCTAGAAGTCTTGGTAATTTCAAGCAAGCCATAGAGTACCACCATCAAGATCTTAGTATTGCAAAAGAGGTAGGGGACAGGGCCGAAGAAGGAGGAGCCTATGGCAATCTGGGCAACGCTTATCAAAGTCTTGGTGATTTCAAGCAAGCCATAGAGTACCACCATCAGGATCTAAGTATTGCAAAAGAGGTAGGGGAAAGGGCCAGAGAAGGAAGAGCTTATTGCAATCTTGGCAACGCTTATAAAAGCCTTGGTAATTTCAAGCAAGCCATAGAGTACCACCAACAACATCTTAGTATTGCGAAAGAGATAGGGGACAGAGCCGAAGAAGGAGGAGCCTATGGCAATCTGGGCAACTCTTATCAAAGTCTTGGTAATTTCAAGCAAGCCATAGAGTACCACCATCAACATCTTAGTATTGCGAAAGAGGTAGGGGAAAGGGCCGGAGAAGGAAGAGCTTATGGCAATCTTGGCAATGCTTATCAAAGTCTTCGTAATTTCAAGCAAGCCATAGAGTACCACCATCAAGATCTTAGTATTGCAAAAGAGGTAGAGGACGGGCCAGAGAAGGAGGAGCCTATGGCAATCTCGGCAACGCTTATCAAAGTCTGGGTAATTTCAAGCAAGCCATAGAGTACCACCATCAACATCTTAGTATTGCAAAAGAGGTAGGGGACAGGGCCGGCGAAGGAAGAGCTTATTGCAATCTCGGCAACGCTTATCGAAGTCTGGGTAATTTCAAGCAAGCCAAAGAGTACCACCATCAACATCTTAGTATTGCAAAAGAGGTAGGGGACAGGGCCGGAGAAGGAAGAGCTTATGGCAATCTTGGCAATGCTTATCGAAGTCTTGGTAATTTCAAGCAAGCCATAGAGTACCACCATCAAGAGCTTAGTATTGCGAAAGAGGTAGGGGACAGGGCCGGAGAAGGAGGAGCCTATGGCAATCTCGGCAACGCTTATCGAAGTCTGGGTAATTTCAAGCAAGCCATAGAGTACAACCATCAACATCTTAGTATTGCGAAAGAGGTAGGGGACAGGGCCGGAGAAGGAGAAGCCTATGGCAATCTCGGCAACGCGTATCGAAGTCTTGGTAATTTCAAGCAAGCCAAAGAGTACCACCATCAACATCTTAGTATTGCAAAAGAGGTAGGGGAAAGGGCCGGAGAAGGAGAGGCCTATGGCAATCTCGGCAACGCTTATAAAAGTCTGGGTAATTTCAAGCAAGCCATAGAGTACCACCATCAAGAGCTTAGTATTGCGAAAGAGGTAGGGGACAGGGCCGGAGAAGGAGGAGCCTATGGCAATCTCGGCAACGCTTATCGAAGTCTGGGTAATTTCAAGCAAGCCATAGAGTACAACCATCAACATCTTAGTATTGCGAAAGAGGTAGGGGACAGGGCCGGAGAAGGAGAAGCCTATGGCAATCTCGGCAACGCGTATCGAAGTCTTGGTAATTTCAAGCAAGCCAAAGAGTACCACCATCAACATCTTAGTATTGCAAAAGAGGTAGGGGACAGGGCCGGAGAAGGAGAAGCCTATGGCAATCTCGGCAATGCTTATCGAAGTCTTGGTAATTTCAAGCAAGCCATAGAGTACCACCATCAAGAGCTTAGTATTGCAAAAGAGGTAGGGGACAGGGCCGGAGAAGGAGGAGCCTATGGCAATCTCGGCAACGCTTATCAAAGTCTGGGTAATTTCAAGCAAGCCATAGAGTACCACCATCAATGTCTTAGTATTGGGAAAGAGGTAGGGGCCAGGGCCAGAGAAGGAGGAGCTTATTGCAATCTGGGCAACGCTCATCAAAGTCTTGGTAATTTCAAGCAAGCCATAGAGTACCACCATCAGGATCTTAGTATTTCGAAAGAGGTAGGGGACAGGGCCGGAGAAGGAAGAGCTTATTGCAATCTCGGTAACGCTTATAACAGTCTTGGTAATTTCAAGCAAGCCATAGAGTACAACCATCAACATCTTAGTATTGCAAAAGAGGTAGGGGACAGGGCCGGAGAAGGAAAAGCTTATTGCAATCTCGGCAATGCTAATCAAAGTCTTGGTAATTTCATGCAAGTCATAGAGTACTACCATCAACATCTTAGTATTGCGAAAGAGGTAGGGGACAGGGCCGAGGAAGGAGGAGCCTATGGCAATCTCGGCAACGCTTATCAAAGTCTTGGTAATTTCAAGCAAGGCATAGAGTACCACCATCAACATCTTAGTATTGCAAAAGAGGTAGGGGACAGGGCCGGAGAAGGACAAGCCTATGGCAATCTCGGCAACGCTTATCGAGGTCTGGGTAATTTCAAGCAAGCCATAGAGTACCACCATCAACATCTTAGTATTGCAAAAGAGGTAGGGGACAGGGCCGGTGAAGGAGGAGCTTATTGCGATCTGGGCAACGCTTATCAAAATCTTGGTAATTTCAAGCAAGCCATAGAGTACCACCATCAACATCTTAGTATTGCAAAAGAGGTAGGGGCTAGGGCCGGAGAAGGAAGAGCTTATTGCAATCTCGGCAATGCTTATCGAAGTCTGGGTAATTTCAAGCAAGCCATAGAGTACCACCATCAACATCTTAGTATTGCAAAAGAGGTAGGGGACAGGGCCGGAGAAGGAGAAGGCTATGGCTATCTGGGCAACGCTTATAAAAGTCTTGGTAATTTCAAGGAAGCCATAGAGTACCACTATCAGGATCTAAGTATTGCAAAAGAGGTAGGGGACAGGGACAGAGAAGGAAAAGCCTATTGCAATCTCGGCAACGCTTATAACAGTCTCGGTAATTTCAAGCAAGCCATAGAGTACCACCGTCAACATCTTAGTATTGCGAAAGAGGTAGGGGACAGGGCCGGAGAAGGAGGAGCCTATGGCAATCTGGGCAACGGTTATCAAAGTCTTGGTAATTTCAAGCAAGCCATAGAGTACCACCATCAATATCTTAGTATTGCGAAAGAGGTAGGGGACAGGGCCGGAGAAGGACGAGGCTATGGCAATCTCGGCAACGCTTATGACAGTCTCGGTAATTTCAAGGAAGCCATAGAGTACCACTATCAAGATCTTAGTATTGCGAAAGAGGTAGGAGCCAGGGCCGAGGAAGGAAGAGCTTATTGCAATCTCGGCATTGCTTATCGAAGTCTGGGTATTTTCAAGCAAGGCATAAAGTACCACCATCAACATCTTAGTATTGCGAAAGAGGTAGGGGACAGGGCCGGAGAAGGAAGAGCTTATTGCAATCTCGGCAACGCTTATCAAAGTCTGGGTAATTTCAAGCAAGCCATAAAGTACCACCATCAAGCTCTTAGTATTGCGAAAGAGGTAGGGGAAAGGGCCGGAGAAGGAGGAGCCTATGGCAATCTCGGCAACGCTTATAATAGCCTTGGTAATTTTAAGCAAGCCATAGAGTACCACCATCAACATCTTAGTATTTGCAAGGAAACAGAGGACCCAATAGGGCTGGCAGTCGCATGTTATAATATTGGTCTTGATCATGAATGTTTTGGCTCCTTGAACAAAGCTCTTAATTACTATCGCCTAAGCATTTATTATTTTGATGAAGTTAGGCGTCTTCTTTCGTCAGAGGATGCATGGAAAATAAGCTTTCGTGACACAAAGGGGTATGCGTACACCGCTCTTTGGACAGCACTCTTGAAGAATGGAGAGGTTGATGAAGCTTTGTATGCTGCTGAGCAAGGACGAGCACAGGCTTTGGCAGACATTTTAAAGATGCAATACAGCGTTGATGGGAAACTTATGATGAAGGTAACTATCTCTTTGGTTATGACAGATCTACCCTCGCAAACTGTTTTCACAGCACTTGAAGGGAACACGATCAGCTTCTGGTTGCTAAGACATGATATTGGGATAAATTTTAGACAAAAGAAAATCGAAAATGGAAGTGCCAAGTCTCTGATGAAAAGTACTTTTAAACAGATCAATGCAGGGAACGTTGTACGATGTGAGAATCGTTCGCTCAACAGACAACGCAGTGACTTCTCGAGCAGTAGGAAAGTTGTTGAAGAAACCGTTCAGTCCTTGAGCTTCTCTGTGCAGTCTTTGCAGCCTTTGTATGATGTCTTAGTCAGTCCTATAGCAGACTTGATCCAGGGTGATGACTTAGTGTTTGTTCCTGATGGACACTTTTGCCTGGCTCCTTTTTCTGCAATGAGTGACTCTGTCAGGATCCGTGCAATTCCCTCGCTGACTGCTTTAAAATTGATCACTATGGCACCTGTCGACTTCCAAAGTAAGAATGAAGCGCTGCTTGTAGGCGATCCGTGCTTGAGCGAAATCACTTACGGCACTGGTGAACCCATGTATGGACAGCTGCCGTGTGCGAAAAAAGAGGTGGATATAATTGGAGAACTTCTGCAGACCGTGCCTCTTACAGGAAAAAATGCAACCAAAGCTGAGGTGCTGAAAAGAATGAAGTCAGTTGCCTTAATCCACATTGCTGCACATGGGGATGACGGATCTGGAGAAATTATTTTGGCCCCAAATCCCGAACGCACATCCCAGATCCCTGAAGAGGAAGATTACATGTTATCGTTGAGCGATGTTCAAGCAGTTCGCCTTCAGGCAAGACTGGTTGTGCTTAGTTGCTGTCATAGTGGCCAGGGAGAGGTAAAATCTGAGGGTATTGTGGGAATAGCCAGGGCTTTCCTGTGTGCTGGTGCCCGGTCTGTTCTGGTGTCACTCTGGGCAATCGACGACGAGGCAACCTTCATGTTCATGAAGAGTTTCTACCAACACTTGGCAGATAGAAAAAGTGCAAGTACAGCTCTTCACCATGCTATGAAATCTCTTCAGGAGACAAAGTATTATTCGGCCATAAAATACTGGGCGCCATTTGTGCTCATTGGTGATGATGTCACCTTTGAATTTGGGGAGCTCGAACACGAAAACAATGGTAAGTGCTATTTAAATATAACTTTAATGACTGAATCGCTGTACTTTGTACATGTTTTTAATCAGGAAGTTGTCGAAAGGAGCAGGTACGTTCTTCACAGAGAAATGGCTTTAAAACTTTTGCCAGAGTGGTTATTTTTACTCGAACTGCTTTGGCTAATACCTGAATTAAATAATGTCTGCATTCACCGAGTCAGCTACTTCAGCTTCCTGCAGATAGGTAGCTGTTTGAGCCCGTGTTATGATGGACTGACTGTGAAACTGATCGGTAATTGTCGCTTGCTTATGTCAAGTGAAGTGAGTTATTGAGGTCTTCAAGTCTACATGTTAAAGTAACAGTGAATACGAATTGTTGCTATTAACTCTAGCACAAACAGTTAAATGAATGAATTAACATAATTGTTATATTATTTACTTGTCAATCAGAACGAAATTCGTTATTGCCATTTAACCCACTACTTGTTTCGTTCTTCCTTGTTTTGTTTTTTCAGAAACGATGTCCAAAACGTGAAAAACTTACTTGGACTGTGATACGTCGATATGTTATTCTCCTTTCTTCAATTATATGAGTTATTGAAAACAATTCAATCATTGATACCTCACTAGCAGTCAGACACAAGATATCATGGTAATTATAGTTAAAGTACCATGAGATTTCAGTAGTATGAAGATACTGTCCAAGTCCTTACATTTGTGCCTTGTTTTGTAAGCATCTGTTCCAGGATTAGTTAATCACTTGATAGAAATCAGGGACTTGGCAAAACGGTTTGTTTCCATAACTGAGGATCTAGCCGTCGTGTTATTTTGGCCCTTGAAAATAACTCCAAGCTTTTGCGGTATGTTTCTCAGGTGACAATGTATACTCTTTAGCTTGCTATACCAACTTTCCATTTACAATATCATTAAGTGACAGTCTCGAGGAATGTGTATTTTCTGTGTTTCTGTAAGGTTGGCCAAAGCTAAATAAGCAAATTAATTGTTTCGAGAGGCAAATGTCTATAACCTAAAAAAAAACCTAGGAAGTAGAAATGTTTGGAAATTACAGAAATTTTAATGTAGCATTCACATTTAAATGATATGGAAATTCCTGGAACAAAACGCTTTATGCCCAAAGGGTTTGAATCGGGCACAACATTGAGTTAGCCGATTTGTTTATTGTTTATTTTCCCGCAAAAATTCGTTCAAAAACAGACACTTTTCTGACGCTGATGAGGACTAGGACAATTTGGGTAAATCTAACTCTTGGGTAATGGACTCTTGCTATGGCCTAGTACGAAACAAATGGAAAGTTCTTTACTTTAATTTTGTACATGTTGATTTTGTGATATTTTGTCACAGAGGGACTGGACCAATGCAAAATAATTCAATGAAATGGGCGATTTCTTAAAACTTCTAGAAGGTAAAAAGGTGTGTGGTGCAAAAGTTGCCTGATCTCTTAATT
>OX421453.1:16586779-16611779 GCA_949126865.1 Montipora capitata
GCTTTCACTGCGCCACACCTGTTCCCCCAAAGACGAAAATTGTTGTGAAAAAAATTGGGAAATCAGGAATTTAGCAAAGTGTTTATAGGATTTAGAAATCGTGAGCAAAGGCCAACCAAAAGATCTAACTTTGCATTCCCGTCTAACGGGTTTGCAGCTCAATAATATACCTTTTCCTGTCTTCAAGAAACTCTTGAAAGTTGTTATGAAAGAGAACCTTTGCAATAAGGCACCATCTCTGTTGTCGTGTGACGGTTGTCGAAATCGTCTTCTATGGACTACACTCAGAACCGGATGAAAAATATAAATTACCATCTGGGAAACAAGAAACCTGAACCCTTGTTTATCAAATTGGCTTTGAAGCACCATTGACCTTCCTGCTCTGGGTCTCACTTGGTATATTAAAATTTACTTTCCGTCGGGTGGGCGGAAGTGTCGTAAAAATTCGCAATGGATGGTTTACAATAGGAATTTGTTTGGCGTTTACGGGCAAGGCAAACGGCAGGCTTCTTCATTTCAAAAAAGCTATTCCCTTTTCTTGAGAATTTGCTGTCTCCCTCTTGTTTTTTTAGAATCTGTTAGATAAGTGTAGCGAACAGGCAAGAAAGAAGCCGAAATCAAGCGTACAAGTTCCCAGATTTTTGGTGGAACCTTAAACTTCAGCCTACCGTTCGCTGTAAGTCCGTGGAGACGCAGACGCAATCCAGTGGGGAAGGGAGAAAGGGGGAAAAAAATTCACAATCAAGAAACGAGAGAAAGGGGAAATAGTTTTCAAGATCGAGAAAAAAGAGCCCTTCCCCAATCTTGTTTCCACCCCCATCGCAACGGAATGCCGATAACGTGGATGGTAAGGAAAGGAACTTTATTTAAGTGTCTAGTCTTCTAGCGCTGGAGCAGTAATTGGGGACACTGTAAACTAAAATCAACAATTAACACAAACCAAATTAAATGCTGGGTTTTGAGTAGAGGGAAAAACCGGAGTAGCCGGAGAAAAACCTCTCGGTGCAGAGTAGAGAACCAACAAACTCCGCCCACATATGACATCGAATCTGTGAAATGAACCCGGCCCACATTGGTGCATGGGAGGCGTGTGCTCTCACCACTGCGCCATGCTTGCACCCCATAATGATGTATGTCATTTGAAGCCTTTCGTTGTACAAGATGTTGGGTACTTGATCAAAAAAAAAAAGGGAACGGGAAACGCAAGTGTGCCTTCTTCTTTTCAGTACCGGTACAACCTACCGCGACTCCAGCGAGTGTCTATCACAGCGACAATTACCTCAAATTTTAGGGAAAGCACTATTAAGTGTGTTGCGTAACGTTTAAACAACAGTTGCTCCCACCCTCCAGCGAAGAATTATCCATTTCTGGGTCTCTTGTCGGAAAGGTCGTTGTGTGTCATGCTTCCTAAAAGGTCTTTTTACGATATTAGGCCTAAAGGGAATTAACAAAATCTGTGAAACGTTACATCAGTTGAGCCCGACTTCAGGTACGACTGCCCCGGAATATTAAATGATGAATGCTCCAATCTCAGCTACCACATATTAATAACTCAAAATTATGATTGTTCCCACATAAATATCAAATAGTGTGTTAAGAATGCTGTATCTGCGAATATTTAACAATTATTCTACAAGGGCGCGCTGGATATGAAGTGATAGATAACGTGCCTCGTTGGGTATAATTATTTTAACAGCAAGCCCGAGTAGAATAATTGTTTTATTAAAACATCAACAACTCTTCTTTGGTGTTCCCGGGGGTAGTATTGTCGACTAAAGCATCGATTTATGCCCCGGTCAATTCCGGTCCAAAACGGCTTTTGTCGACCATGTTTTTTTCTCAGAGCTGCAAAATGTTTTCAGCTCTCTTTATTGCTGTCGCGTTCCTTAACCATATTAGGTATAGCAGAAATAGTTAGCAACTATTCACTGACGAGGAGGTGGCTAGCACTAGTTACCGACACTGAGGTGAATAGTTGTTTTAGTAGATACTAAAACAGTGAGATAATACAGCACAAAAATATGATTTTGTCATTTATTCCTGCAAAGATTAGAAACATTTTCGGGCCCAAATTCCGCGCGCATTGTTTGGAGGTGAATAGTTGTTTTAGTATATACTAAAACAGTGAGATAATATACAGCACAAAAAATTAATTTGGATGTTTTCTTCACTTGTCACGGATGCAAATCGGGACGCCATTTTTTCCTGAGTTACTCGGAGGTAAATAGCACAGGATATCCGGAGTTTGACGAGCCAATTAGCGCGCGAGTTCAACGCTATCCACTGTTTTAGTATATACTAACAATGGATATCCGGAGTTTGAGTAGCCAATAGAACATAATGCCTCAATCAAGCTTGTAGTGATTTTTATTCTGTATCTCGTACATTACTTTTATCCCAAATTACTGCTTTTTCCGCTGTTATTCCTCGGTCCTTAGTTAATGACCTTGGGCTATCCACTAGACTGGCCTGTCTTGAATGGCCCAAACCTCTTACAAATGCATTTTAATTTTTTTTGCTTTTCTCTTAATATCCACCTCAATCCAATTTATAGTTAAAACTTATCTTATTGATTTAATGACTGAGCAGGTGTTAATTAAAGATTGATAGATAGATAGATAGATTGATTGATTGATCGACTGATTGGCAGTGATGAAGTTTTTTTCCCTTCTTATAACAAGTCCAAATGTTTGTAGGCAAAGTGTACACAGTTCGGGAGATGCAAGATTTATTCCTTAATATATTGCCGAGATGTCTTCTTTACGATTTTAGGGAGGAAAAAACGAATACAGCAGAGAAATTCCAGGCAAATTTTACCGCGGCAGTCCCTGTCAACCGCGTAATCAAATACGTTCATATCGTCACATCATCAAAGGCATAGCCTCTTCCGGATTAGTTTCCAGTTCCCCGTATTCACGACTGCCACTGTCATCCCTGTCTTCTCTTATGAATGCAATGATCTGTGCGAACAGAAATAAACAAAAAACAAACATGAACATGCATGAGATTTGATTGTCTTAGCAATTTTGCTGTTTTTTTGACGTCCACTAAAAAGACATTAGGGAGCTTAATAAGCACGCGCGATTTTGAGGCGCGGACGGCAACCTGAAGAGAACATAACCCGTGCCAGGACAGTGGTGTCTCCCAGATTTTCATACTAATCAGCTCTAATGGACAAAACATACTTCGCAATGTAAATGTGGTTGTGTGAAGACAAGTTAAAAGGGAAACCAGTTCACTTCCAATTGCCGTCCACGTCTCAAAAGCGCGCGTGCTTAAAGCCGCGATTAGTTGACCCTCTCTCCGGTTTGATCCTCATCATCGTGCTATTTATCTTCAAAATCCACAATTTTCTGGCTGAATTACGATGATTTGTTCTATACCTGTATTAGCCAAATCCTAAAAGAAAGGAGGAGGGGAAATTCTGTCCCGCAAATTTTTAAGTGACCTTTTACGTTAGTGTGTGGAGGGGGATGATCCTGCCACTTGTAGGAACAAGGGAAGCGGATCATCCTGGCGCCATATGTTTATAGTATTCAGTTTACATAGAAGAAGCTGTACTTCAATTTATCGATAGGATCTTCCTATCTCAGTTAGGGGATATTTACATGAGACCGGGACGAACTCAGATCGGCATGAGTTCGTATCGGCGTCCATACATTTCTTTTTATGCTTTTACACGAGAACGGCCTGACAATGAACTCAAACCGGTCTGACTTCCTCTTGGTTGCTGGACCGAGACGAGAAATTTTCGTACCCGGTCTCATGTAAGTGACCGTAGTGTGTTGAAACAGAACGTTTCGGCCATAAACCATGGCCTTCATCAGCTAATGCTGGAGGTCACGTGACCTGGACAGATCACTTGACAGGCGACTAGGAAAGCACCTCAGCACCCAGTCCCATGTGTTGGACAAACTGAATCAGAGCCCCCCTTTGCGGTCGAGAGAAGGCTGCTGCACCCTTTCCCATATGGCCTCCTTTATGCCTCGTCGGACCCAGTCCTCTTCTCGATCGAGTATCACCACGTCCGTGTTGTTGAAAGAGTGACGGGTTTCCTTACAGTGTAGGTACACCGCAGAAGTCTGTGCCTCGTTGGACCCCTGGTGACGGTGATGATCCAGGCGGGTACGCAGGGATTGTTTGGTTTCGCCAACATAGCTGGCCGCACATCCCTGAGATGCACATGGGATCTTGTAGACTAAAACCAAACTGGGTCCGACGAGGCATAAAGGAGGCCATATGGGAAAGGGTGGAGCAGCCTTCTCTCAACCGCAGAGGGGGGTTCCGTTTCAGTTTTTCCAACAAATGGGACCGGGTGCTGAGGCGCTCTCCTAGTCGCCTGTCACGTGATCTGTCCAGGTCACGTGACCTCCAGCATTAGCTGATGAAGGCCATGGTTTATGGCCGAAACGTTCTATGTTTCAATACACTATTTCCAGTAAAAGATTTAATTCCTTAACATTTTACAAACTGGATGATTGAAATTATGTTTACTTATTTGTAAGTGACCGTAGATGACCGGGTCCAGAAATTTCAAGCCTGTATGCTTTTGGGTCAGCCATATATTTATTCGACAAAACATATCATTTCATCCCGAAACCAGACACCAAGCATCTCGTCTCGGTTTCATGTAAACGACTGCAAAAATTTCATACCGGTACAAGTTCATACCGGTCTGAGTTCGTCCCGGTCTCATGTAAATACCCCCTTAGAGACTATACACCGGATAGGAAGATTCTAGCGCTGGGAAGTTCATAGCACCATATAAACTACATTCGCTCGGAAGATCCTGCTGTTAGGCAATAAAAAAACCTAGGAAGAAACCACCACCACCACAACGACAACAAAACATGACTATGGCCGGGCGTTCGGTTGCTTCATTTTCCAATTATTTGAAGTCCTTTAAGATAGAATACCAAGTGAACCCCAAACTAAGTTTCGGCCTCTAAGCAAACTCCATCAAGCAATAAACACTTGCATAGGAAAAACTGGGCTCAGTAATACAATGTTTATCTGTGGGTCATAAAAGGTTCACAACCAGTGTTACACAATCTAAATGGGTAATACCCATATAATCTAAATTTAGATCAGTGGGTGCAAGCTATCTCAGATGATTATCCGAGTCATCCAACCATGCATGCACCGTATTTAAGTCTAAGCACCCATTTTGAATAGTGCTGATAAACGCCCATTCTAAGTAAGCACCCATCTTAAATCGATTAGCTTTCAATATTGGTAATGGGTCTCTATTTAAATATTATAAAAATTCGCCTTCACTCAGCAGCGTGCTTCGATGGTGTGGTGGTTACCGATGATTCCTTACGCCTGGCTAACGAACTCAGTTCAACCTTTTTGTCATCCATGTCGTCGATCATCTTAAGCAAAAAATTCCTTTTTTCCCTTTTTTTTCCTGACGAGAAAATTTCTAAGTATAGGGTAAACTTCAAGTAATTGAAGCGAAAGAGGAAACGCATATTTAATGAGTTGCTTGGATGACTCGGATGATCATCTGAGATGGCTTGCACCCACTGATCTAAATTTAGATTATATGGGTATTACCAATTTAGATTGTGTAACACGGTGTCACAAGACACTGCAATGCATGCAAATGAATGAAAATCAAAAGTTAGAAGTGGCGTTATATAGTCGACCTTGTTGTTGCTATTGTTGTTGTTGTTGTTGTTTTTCACTTTTGCCCGTTTACCTCTCAGGAGACTTCCAACAGCTAACAACTACCAACAGTGAGCCTGATGATCACGTAGATGGCAAAACGGTATATAAAGAGCCAAATCTTGTTAGGTAATGCTGTATATAACTGACCACTACAGTGGGAGCAAATACTTCTACTACAGTTATAGTCAACACAACACAACAACCTTTATTTGTACCCTACAAAAAGGTAGGGCGGCCTTACTTAGGTTATTAATAACTGATTATATTAATCAAAAAGAACACTGCGAGGTTACTTAACGCTTTCTCAGGACCTGCAGGCCAACAATGAAAACCACTAAGATGAAAAAATAAAACAGAAAACAACAGAGAGTTTACTTAATTTGTTTAACCATTAAAATTGTTTTTAAAATAAGAGCTAGTGGGCAGCAAACAGCAAAGTATCTTGTCAACTTGGTAATTTTCTGCGACCGGTTTCGTCTTATCGTACGGGAGGGTGTTTTACAGATAACAAATAAGTATCTTTTAAATGCCTGTGATCAGTTTACAGTATAAAGCACGCCCTAGGGAGGGCGCGATCAGCAAAAAACACCTATAACAAAACTTCCCGCAGGATATGCGGAAATCCTGAGTAAAGTTTGATTCTGGGGCTAACGATTTAAAAGATGAACTTAGTTGACAAACTAGTTTACCAGTTTTTCGGTATTTTAAAAAAACCACCAACTTTAATTTAATCTTCTTTTGAAGGCTGTTCCGAAATCTCACAAAAACTGCTTTTAACATAACTTGTCAAGTAAGGCGCTGTCATTGGTTAATTAAAGGTGCATTCGATTGGGAAATCTGGATTTAGATGTAAAAATCTGGATCTTGATCGGATTTTCAATCGAACAGAATTCTCGACGTATTTTGTTAATTGAACTTCATATCGTGGAATGATTTCACTTAAAACAAATTCGCCAGATAATCCGTTTTCCAATTTGATTGAAAATCCAAAGCCGACCCGGATTTTAAGGACGTTCGCACTAATTGTTTGTGCGCAACTTTTACTGCGCAGGTGACCCGACTGTAATATGTCACGCATAGCTGTCACGCATTACTTCAAGCATTAGTTAAGGTTAGTTTTAGTCAGCGACGTTGCGTAAATTTAATGGGGTTTGTTTTTAAAAATGCTTTTATTACGTTACGAACTTCTTAGTTCAAAATAAATGCATGTTTTTGAAGTTCTTTTCCCTTACTTTCATGAAAATAGAGCAGAATTAGCTTCTCCTAATGCAGTTGAATAGTGCGGACCTAATAGGAAACAGCAAGAGATTATATTTCACAAAAACCACACTCCAGAAGATGAGAAAGACGGCAATGGAGAGATATGATACAAAACACTGACCAAATAAAGATAACGCCTGTTTGAAACTTCGTTGCTATGCTCGAGAAAGTTTTTTTTTACAAAAACTTTTCATCGATCCATCCTATCCTATAATCGCCAAATGTATGTAAATCAGTTCCATACATGGTGGCCAGCCATGTTGGCGAATACAGCGATTTCGGCGAATATGCCGATTTTGGCGAATTCTTGTCAAATCGCCAAATGCATGTAAATCAGTTCCATACATGGTGGCCAGCCATGTTGGCGAATACAGCGGTTTCGGCGAATATGCCGAGTTTGGCGAATTCTTGTCAAATCGCTAAATGTATGTAAATCAGTTCCATACATGGTGGCCAGCCAGCCATGTTGGCGAATACGGCGATTTTGGCGAATTCTTGTCAAATCGCCAAATGTATGTAAATCAGTTCCATACATGGTGGCCAGCCATGTTGGCGAATCTGGCGATTTCGGCGAATATGGCGAATTCTTGTCAAATCGCCAAATGTATGTTAATCAGTTCCATACATGGTGGCCAGCCATGTTGGCGAATATGGCAATTTCGGCGAATATGGCGATTTGGCGAATTTTTGTCAAATCACTGACTGTATCGTAAATACTTTTGTTCTTGGGCCATCGTAGTTTGATCAAAAATAAGACACAAACAGCAGTGATAAACATATTGAACTTGTTATATATAACATACTTGAACTTGAACTTGAACATAAACATACTTGAACTTGTTATATATAAATAGCTGTTTTAAATTTCAACGGTTACTTTTGAAAATGTATGTAGAGCACATACGAAACGTCAAGTCATAATCAAAATGAACAAGTTCAATATGTTTATCACTGCTGTTTGTTCTCACTGACTGTATGTAAATTACTTCCATACATGGTGGCCAGCCATGTTGGCGAATCTGGCGAATACGGCCATTTCGGCAAATATGGCGATTTTGGCGAATTCTTGTTAAATCGCCAAATGTATGTAAATCAGTTCCATATATGGTGGCCAGCTATGTTGGCGAATCTGGCGAATATGGCGATTTCGGCGAATTCTTGTCAAATTGGCAAATGTATGTCAATTAGTTCAATACCAAAGTTGCCAGCCATCTTGGCGAATCTGGCGATTTCGGCGAATATGGCAAATGCTGCGAATTCTTGTCAAAGAGGTCTACTCTTCAAAGAAACAAACTACTTGTCTTTAAAGCAACAAGGAACTACCAGCCAGTAGTTTTCCTACAGCAGGGAGAACTTAGTTGTAGAACTAAGGGCATGATAGATAGCTGATTGATTGGTTGACTTTCAAAAGTGGATGAAATAACCATTGAGGTCAAAACTGCAAATATTAGCCTGGTGGTAAGTTGGCCATATTTATTTTATGAAATGAAACACATTGCTTCCATGTTTACGCTTTATTTATGCAATATCTATGCTGGCTTAAAGAACAATAGATTGTATACCCTGAGCCAAGTTGACGATGTGAAAAACAGGTTTCAGTGGAGTAAAACACAAGTTTTCAGTCCATCAGAACTCAGCATGGGCACCCTGTGAATACGCTTTTAATGCTAATAGACCAATTTTGATATATTAAAAGCGTATTCAGAGGTAGTGTCTTTAGTGGTAGTGTCTGTAGTGTCTTTCACTCAATGTTATAGCCAATGTTTCAAATTAATATTGAGTGTTGCCTGTCTGTTTAATATTTTAGTCAAGTTATTTTCAAGTTCTCATCCAATGACCTGTTCTATGAATGGCCAGTGATGCTTCTAATTTCTAGTTTTTGACCTATGTTCAAATTAGGCTTTGATCTCGTCTGAAATACCAAAGAGCTGGAAAAAAGGACTGTCCATTATTGGGGGGGGGGGGGGGGAAGGTTGGCGTAGTTACATGGAAAGTCCTTCTCTATAGCAATGGCAACAATTACATATCCCCCCCCCCCACCCAATTTATCCAGCATTAAATCTCAACCTGTCCTTTTCTCCCTCATGATCATACATTTGACAGCCACCCAATCTACAATCAAATCTCCCCTTAATTACTGTAAGTTTTGACCTCTATTAAGCAACTCGGTTACCATTTGCGAAGTCCCAGGAGACTTTTTTAGTGTCTTGACTTGTATTAACAGTGACACGGTGTCAATTACTTTTTTATGCAGCTTGAACATAGGCGTACGGGCACGATCCGACCTCGGGGGCGGTGTCGTTTTTGCCCGAAAAATTTACACAGTGCCCGAATGCTTGATTGATGAAATCCGTTTTTTACTCCCTCAAAATGTACGAAAGAAACATTCGTTTACAATCCTTAAAAGTCATAAAACTGTACGTATTCGAAACATAGAGTTTTTAGAACCTCACATAATCTATGTAGGTGTACTCGATCTAGTAACTAATAAAAACTTAGAACCTCACATACTCTGTATTAGTCTGCTCCATCTAGTATTTAAACTAGCAAAAAGCTTATTAAAAAAAGTAGCTATTTCTTCCATGGCGTTGTCCAAAGGTGTCAATTATTTTGTCAATACCGTTTGCTATGACTCTATTGCCATAGCCGCGTTCAATGCAAATGATGGCGAGGCTATTCAGTCTATTCTGCCTTATCGTGCTGCGAAGATATGTCTTTTAGTCTCCGAAGTCTCTGAAGTCTCCGCCTTAAAAATGGCGCGAAAGTTTGGCGCGAACTGCAGCAAATGCCATCGATCAACAGATCAGCAGCCGTGCAATTCAAATGTTTTAAGGATCAACCGCAAGGACTTATTTCAAAACAAGGACTTTAATATCTTTTAAGTTACACAAGTAATATTTTTATACTTTCAAGTGCTCTTTTTTATATTTTTGCCTTATTTATATTTTTTTAATTCCATCTTTTATCGTTTGTTTATTGCCCAAATTTTGAGCATTTTGCCCGAAAATTTCCGAGACTGGGGGGGCTGCAGCCTCCACCGCCTCCCCCGGCTCGTACGACATAGTTTTTCAGAGAGTGATTAAATAATGGGTGCAGTCATATTTGGGGTCACATAACACTGTCGTTATATCAAGTTCTATTGTTCAGTGTTCCACTTGATATCAAAACAATAGAGTTGTCACTGGAGTAGTGTCAACACTAGTGTTACACTGGTTTCTTGCAACTGAGACTGCAACCAGTGCAACACATGAGGTTCAACAATTTATTTCCTTGTTTGTTTTAAGCAAATCATGAAAATGCCAGAACTGAATGTTTCTAATTTGAGGTCAAACGTCTGAACCACACTGGAGATCGAATTCTTCTTTCATTGATCAGTTTGGTTTGAGCCAATTGCATGAAAAGTGATATTCACTTGGCACCTCTGCACCAGAGTCACCTCCTCTGTTTATGCATTTTCGTTTAATAATGACCTTTCTAGTATTTGACAATGTTTAAAAACTCAGTTATTCACGTTTCCATTAGTTTAGGAACATATCCAGTTACATTTATTTAAAGATCTCTGTCAAGTATGACAACAGAAACAGACACAGATATCAAATTACTTTTCTCAGAACAAATAGGTTGCAAACAAATTCCTCTCCAAATTTTTGTTAGTCTTTTTCTATGTTACTTTGTCAAAGAAGTTATTGTGCAGTCCAGTAGTTTCGACCAAGTAAGTAGTTTTACCAGTGCTGTCATTCAAAATTGTACATCTAATGATTAACAGTGATAAAAAATAGCATTTTGATTGTATTTGAACTGTATCCTTTGACCTGTATTTAGTGGTTACTTCCCATTCCAAGAGGGTGATTGCATAATAAAGGTCTGACTGTATGTTAAAGCAGAACAGCTTAAGCCTGTTCATCCAATGCATTTTATTAAACACTTAATGACTGTTCCCTCGGGAAACGGTTCATTTTGTTTCCCCGAGGCCAGCCAAGGGAAACATTGAGATTCGAGAGAAACAAAATGAACTGTTTCCCGAGGGACCAGTCATTATGTGAATTGTTATATAGCACAAAGAAAAACACACAACGGCAAACAGTTTTATTGTTAGATGTCATGTGACCTCAAAGTAACCAATGCGAGCGCGTGCTGCTAGGGAAAAAAACGGCCCCGGGTATATATATAACAAAGTGTTTTATTACAATGTTTACATTCAACGCTTTTCACTCAACAATCATCTTCATCCTTCGAACAACAATTCCGCTTATCATTGCAAAAATTTTAGCACTATATATTGTATCCCCAAAACACACGGCTAATACACAATGTGTACATTGACAGAGTAAGAGCTATCCACCCCAACCAGAATAACTCAACATTATAACTTGCTTATCATCTGGTTTTTAAATTTGACAATGGTGATTAGGGAGCGATAGGGCAGGCTCTGTTGTATTAGGATTCGTATTTAAAAACCAACTATCGAGAAAACTATAACAAATAATGCAGAAAATGTTATCAATTTTGGGTATATTTGTTAGTAGATAGTACATGCATTGCTCATTGCTTTAAACACTTGTTTTTCCTTGGGTGCTTACCATTTGCACGAACCATTCAGGTGGAAACTGTAGGTGTAAGTATTAAATGATGCAGTTTGTCCCAATAAAAGCTGGATAACGTAAAAATTTACTGGTATCAACAGGAAAGCCCAAAAAGGGCAGAATTAAGACATTGATTGTGCCAATGAATCATAATTTCTGAAAAGTTCTAAATGGAATGGTGTGTACCATTTCATATTCTAACCGAAATTTGCGGGTTTTCCGTGTAAATAGTAAATATATACCCCTCGTTTCCTCGGCCAAGACTAATATTGAGGAAATGTCAGAGAGTTGGGTACCAGTTACGTCTCATTGTGGCTTACATAGCGCGTATAGCGATCGACATTTCAAAATGGCGCGCTGGGGTGAACTCAAGCTTTCATGAATAACAAGACTTGAATTTCCTGCACCTGTAGTGAATTCTAAGCGATGCTGTCTTTTGTGACTGTGCCAAGCCCTGCCTAATTATGGTTGGATCTTCGGAAGAAGGTAAATCTGGTCAACGGCACGCAGTGATATCAAGCTTTCTTGCTACAAACGAAGCTACACTACTCCAGGCACGCTGTCGTAGATGTAACGTTTTGCGGACGAAACTCGCTATACCGTGACCGGGCAAGCTGCGTTGATGTTACTTTTTTTAAGCAACAAACTCTTCGAAGAATCGTTTTTGTAATGAGTGTTATCAGCTGTGGACAAACAGCATCATACAACAATGCTACATAGCATTCCATCTATTAACATGTTTTCCACGTGCATTGGTATACTGGAATGTGCAGTGAGTTTTGTGTTGTGTGTAAAGACGAGGTTATATTAATCTGTAGAATATTAATTTCAAAATGCAACAACATTAGACAAAAGTCGCCAGGTAGCCAAAGGGGCCCCTTGTTTGTTCATGTATATTAGCTTCTAAGTTGTCAGCGATTTTCACAACATTGCCAAATTCGCCAGATTCGCCGGCTCGTCAAGGGGCCCCTCTTGTCTTCTCATTTGCATTGGCTTGCAAGTTGTCGGCGATTTTGACAAATTTGCCACTTTCGCCAGATTCGCCAAATTCGCCAGCTTTCCAAGGGGCCCCTCTTGTCTTCTCATTTGCATTGGCTTGCAAGTTTCGGCGATTTTGACAAATTTGCCACTTTCGCCAGATTCGCCAAATTCGCCGGCTTTCCAAGGGGCCCCTCTTGTCTTCTCATTTGCATTGGCTTGCAAGTTGTCGGCGATTTTGACAAATTTGCCATTTTTGCCAGATTTCTAACTTATTTCTTCTTTTCCAAATTGTTGGCGAAATTTTGCCATTTTTGTTGTTGTGTGCATTTCTGGACATATCTCCATCCCAACGGAATGCCGCAAACGTGGATAGTAAGGAAAGGAACTTTATTTAAGTGTCTAGTCTTCTAGTGCTGGAGCATTAATCGAGGACACTGTAAACTAAAATCAACAATTAACACAAACAAATTAAATGCTGGGTTTTGAGTAGAGGGAAAAACCGGTGTACCCGGAGAAAAACCTCTCGGTGCAGAGTAGAGAACCAACAAACTCAACCCACATATGACATCGAATCTGGGAAATGAACCGGCCCACATTGGTGGGAGGCGAGTACTCTCACCACTGCGCCATCCTTGCACTCCATAATAATGTATGTCATTTGAAGCCTTTCCTTGTACAAGATAATGGATACTTGATCCAAAAAGGGAACGGTAAACGCAAGTGTGGCTTCTTCCTTTCAGTTACCAGTACAACCTACCGCGATTCCAGCGACAATTAGCAAAACATTTTAGAGAAAGCACTATCAAGTGTGTTGCGTAACGTTTAAACCACAGTTGCTCCCACCCTCCAGCGAAGAATTATCCATTTTTGGGACTTTTGTCGGAAAGGTCTCTGCGTGTCATGCTTCCTAAAAGGTCTTTTTACGATGTTAGGCCTAAAGGGTATTAACAAAATCTGTGAAACGTTACATCAGTTGAGCCCGACTTCAGGTACGACTTCCCCGGAATATTAAATGATGAATGCTCCAATCTCAGCTACCACATATTAATAACTCAAAATCATGATTGTTCCCACAGAAATATCAAATAGTGTGTTAAGAATGCTGTGTCTGCGAATATTTAACAATTATTCTACAAGGGCGCGCTGGATATGAAGTGATAGATAACAGGCCTCGTTGATTATAATTATTTTAACCAGCAAGCCCGAGTAGAATAATTGTTTTATTAAAACATCAACAACTCTTCTTTGGTGTTCCCGGGGGTAGTATTGTCGACTAAAGCATCGATTTATGCCTTGGTCAATTCCGGTCCAAACCGGCTTTTGTCGACCATGTTTTCTCTCAGAGCTGCAAAATGTTTTCAGCTCTCTTTATTGCTGACGCGTTCCTTAACCATATTAGGTATATCAGAAATACTTAGCAACTATTCACTGACGTGGAGGTGGCTAGCACTAGTTACCGACACTGAGGTGAATAGTTGTTTTAGTATATACTAAAACAGTGAGATAATACAGCACAAAAATATGATTTTAAGTCATTTATTCCTGCAAAGGTTAGAAACATTTTCGGGCCCAAATTCCGCGCGCATTGTCTGGTGGTGAATAGTTGTTTTAGTATATACTAAAACAGTGAGATAATACACAGCACAAAAAATTAATTTGGATGTTTTCTTCACTTGTCACGGATGCAAATCGGGACGCCATTTTTTCCTGAGTTGCTCGGAGGTAAATAGCACAGGATATCCGGAGTTTGACGAACCAATCACCTCGCGAGTTCAACGCTATTCAGAGTTTAAGTAGCCAACCAGAGCGGGCGAGCTGCGCGCGCGTTCAACGCTATCCACTGTTTCGGTATATACATTTATATACATGCAAAAACCTGATAGCCTGTGTCCGGCGAGCCAATTGAAGTGCTGGAAATCTGATATCCGTACTTTAGTTTTTCATAATATCCGATACAATCAGACAAACAAGCTAACATCTTGGCTCCAATTATCTAATTGTGAAATAATCCGCAACATGATTGCAGAAACTAGATCTACCCAATTTTAGAGGGATAGAGTTCATAAGAAGTCCGGTATGGATACAGTGTTTCGAATTCACCATTTTCCCCAACAGCTTTTAAATAGAAAAACAGCTAGAAAAACGTCTGCCGTCTGTATATATTTATACAAAGTGCATAACAGAGGTTCTTTTAAAAAGAATTTACAACGTTTTAGGGAGTAAACTGGAGGCAAAAACGGAAAAGAAAACGTTACGTTTTGAGGACTGTGAACAATGTTAACGGGCTAAAAAAGTATCATTAAAAGCCCGTATATTTTTTTCTGTGCCCAAATCTGCTCGGGAAAATGCCTAGAATCGACTGAAGAAAAGGCAAGTTTTTCAAAAGTGTCTAAAATGTGGATTTTTTGAGATTATGTGGGACGGGTCCGACCTACACAAAAAATGGTTGATTTCTTAAGGAAATTTCTAGAAGCTGAAAAACTAGGAAAGACATGTTGCCTACGCTCCTTATTCAAATGCATTGAATGTTTAAGAGCAGTAGAATTGTTCTAAGAAAAAAAAACCGCTTGGAAAAAGGCCTAGAATCAGTCCAAATGTCAAAAATAAAGATATTCTGAGATTACCGTGGGGAAGATAAGGTACACTGTTCAACAATGGCCGATTTCTTGTGGAATTTTTAGGGACTAAAAAAATTGCATGCTTTCTCGGTAAAATGCGTTGAAAGTTCAAGGACCTTCTGTGCTAAAAACTGCTGCTCAAAGAAATAGCAAGTTTTTCAAGCGTCTAAAATGTGGATTTTGTGAAAGGATCAGAAACTCCAAACAAACAAAACTCGGCTCACGCCTCAAGCGACTTTTTCGCTTTTAATCACAAAGGCATGAAATTCTCTTATTTTAACTTGATTGCCTCTCTCTTTTCAGGCATTTAACCATATCTGTAGATAACAAGCAAGAAATGTGCCAGAATAGAACAGGCTTCTCTGACTTTTGGCAAACGCAGGAACCCATGACTAGGAGCGAACAACAGCCCTATATTCCTGTCACGACGTTTTCACAGACGGATTTATTTTTAGATTGAATTTCCCGTGAATAAGACTGCCGCAGGAGCAGGAGCCCGATGACCAATCACAGGAAACTAACTTGACGTCATAGCGCCACCGAACCGGAACATCCTTTGTTTTTCCACGGATAGGAAGTATAAAAATAGATCGGTCTTTAAAAATGCCGTGACATATAGTATGGGAGATGTTTGCTCCTAGTTTAATCTTTCACCAGACAAAGTGATCGATTGGAGAAAAGGTTATGCACTGACTTTAAATATTCTACGAGTTCAAAACTTATTTTGAGAAACAACACAACACTTTTTAAATTTAAAAACATGTTTCGACAGAAACTTCTGTCATCTTCAGTTTAAATTACAAAGTACAGAGTTGAATATATAGTATGAACCAAAATGTTAATTAACTATAAGAACAAAAGGAAACATGACAATGTAAAATATTACAATGACTGTTTCAGCATCTTAGATCACGCTTCTACCACCTTCCAACTTAAGATAAAAGAAGCCATTCATATTCAATGGGAGAAACCTACACTTAATCATCAACTTTATCATGCTAATTTAAAACTTTCTTCGTAATATTTTACGTTGTCATGTTTCCTTTTGTTCTTAAAATTAATTAGCATGTTGGTTCATACTATATATTCAACTCTGTACTTTGCAATATAAACCGAAGATGACAGAAGTTTCTGTCGAAACATGTTTTTAAATTAACTAGACCCTCCGTGAGGGTACACTGGGTTGCCTGTGGTACGTGCAGCGTTCCAGGCAATTTTTTTTCAAGTTGGGGGGTCATTAAGACCATTTAAGGGCTCGCCCAGAAGTCATACCAGCAGAGTCCCTTTGGCTCACAAGTCCTCACACGTTCGCACGACGAAACAGATCCTTTTCTGAGGTTAAAAACCTGGCTACCGGCCTATTAATTAATCATTTGTCAGAAAGAAGAAATTCCTGTCCTCTTTAAAAAAATTGACACGCATTGCTTACGTGTGGTAGTGAAGTAACACAGCGATTTATTCCATAATGTCAACTGAGCTGTGTGTTGTCTTCCAGGAGACTCAAGTTGTCCTTGCGTAATATGTAGCTCTAACAGTGCACGATATTGTTTTGGTTTTGTCTATCATTGTAGTGCCATGGTAGACGTCTTGGGTAAAATAGCCTGAGAAGACATGTGGTTACTAGCAAAGTACTGAACCCAGAAAGATTGAAGAAAATAAATGGGAAGTGAAAAACATTGTCTTCTGGGATGACACGTTGACAGTTGTCTTTGCGTAATATGTAGGTCTAACAGTACACGATATTGTTTTGGTATTGTCTATCATTGTAGCGCCATGGTAGAAGTCTTAGATAAATAGCCCCTTGAGAAGACGTGGTTACTAGCAAAGTACTGAACCCAGAGAGATTGAAGAAAATAAAAGGGAATCGAGAAACATTGGCTTCTGGGCTGACATGTTTATCACGCAACTTCTTTCAACCACAATTGTAAGCGTGCACTGACAGCATCTGACAGCTTTGTAAACAAAAGTTGAAAGCTGAAGTTTACCCCTATCCGACAGGGTTAGTAACTGGATGGGCGGCCTAAGAAATATATCACTCAGTAACAGAAGCATAGGACCGAAAATTCTATTTTAATGCTATCAAATGCGAACCAAGCAAGATACAGATTTTGTTAGCTTGCTTTATGCAAAACAATTATTGATGTAAAAGTAAATAAATATGGATACACAGTTTTTAAGAAGAGCAGAAGGAAGTTTCAGGACGGTCGATCGAGAATAAAATATTTTGCCATCGGTAACAAAATTTACCACATGAAAACAACATTAATTTTGAACCACGAATATAAAAAGTTACCATCAGCGAAAAACATTTTGGGAGATTTTAGTTGTTTTGTTGTAATTGTACTTTTGGCTGCACCGAGTAAATCGCACATCGAATTCAGCGGGCGCAGTGATCAAGTTACCGCGGCATGTTTACTCGCGAAACAGTGAAGCATCTGTGTCAAATGATGCTTAGATACCGGGTTTTTGTTTTTGTTAGTTTTTTTTTCTTTCAATTGTTATAAATTTTGACAAGAAATGTGCGAATTCAATACAAAGATCACAATCGCCCAACTCAGAGGTTGACCATTGTTTCTGGAAAATCAAAAATTTACTATCCAAGACAAGGTTATTTATCACCAGGTAATTCCATCGTTTTGGTAATAGCAGCTACTTTATTATTCATCAGCGTCACAATCTTTTGCCGATTTTGGGGGTCATTTTGTTGAAACTCAAGTACGCTTCCAACAGACCTGTTTATTTTCGTGACTTATGCGTTACCACAAAAATTCTCCCTGTATCACATTTCAACACATGTATGCAAATTTGCTAAGCTCAAAAATTACACAACATGATAAATTTACAAAAGCTGGAAATTTCACAGACATATTTTCCAGCGAAATATTTATTGAAACAAGCAACATATTTGCTATAAGAGGCAAGAAACCCTTCCTATTTCAGTTGCGTGCGTGCAAGCGAAACACACAATCACAAAGCATATGCAATTAAATAAATTTCTGACAGTTCACATCAAACCCTTTTCAAAAGAACCTTGACCGTACATAATAAAGCACAAAAGAGACAACAAGCTTTCATACAAATAATTTTTCACAGTCACATTTCCAATTTTTTTAAACCTTTGCAGAGTTGAGTACAAGATGAATGTTACTTGCCAGACAAACAGGCAAACTCTAAATAGATGCGACTTCAGTAAACACTGTGATACACACAACAGAGATCACAGATCTACTTGTGGTGGTCGATTCCTTCTCTGTCTTTGTTGCACCCGTAAGTTACCAGAGAAATTTCCATTTGGTTTCAGTGTTGTACGTAACACCACTTTGGCGAAATATTAGAAGTACAGCTCATTTTGATTTCGGCTCGACGGGCGAAAGATTCACGCTGTCGAAGTCCATTACTCGTCGCTTTTAAGATTCCAGATCTTTATGTTTCACCGCCTGTCTTGACGCTCCATTCTTGAGCTCCATATGGGTATACTTTCTTTTAAGATGTACTAAAACGCCATTTGCGTTACAATGACTTTGGGCGCCATTACAGGTTAATTGTGCTGAGCAAGCTACGCATTACCCCAGCCCCCTCAAACCTAACAAAATACGCACAGAAGACTCTATGCACAAAGACACCACTTAGCAGGGGAGTGACAGGCAAGACTTTTCCCGACACGGAAAAAAATAAAAAACTAGACCCTCCCTGAGGGTACACTGGGTTGCCTGTGGTACGTGCAGCGTTCCAAGCAATTTTTTTCAAGTTGGGGGGTCATTAAGACTATTTTAGGGGTCACCCAGAAGTCATACCTTTGGCTCACAGGTCCTCACACGTTCGTTCGACGAAACAGATCCTTTTCTGAGGTTAAAAACCTGGCTACCGGCCTATTAATTAATCATTTGTCAAAAAGAAGAAATTCCTGCCCTCTTTAAAAAAAATTGGCACGCATTGCTTACGTGTGGTAGTGAAGTAACACAGCGATTTATTCCATAATGTCAACTGAGCTGTGTGTTGTCTTCCAGGAGATTCAAGTTGTCCTTGCGTAATATGCAGCTCTAACAGTGCACGATATTGTTTTGGTATTGTCTATCATTGTAGTGCCATGGTAGAAGTCTTGGGTAAAATAGCCTGAGAAGACATATGGTTACTAGCAAAGTACTGAACCCAAAAAGATTGAAGAAAATAAAAGGGAATCGAGAAACATTGGCTTCTGGGCTGATATGTTGATCATGCAACTTCTTTCCACCACAAGTGTAAGCGTGCACTGACAGGTTTGTAAACAAAGATGAAAGCTGAAGTCAAGCGCTGTCCGGAGGGGTTAGTATTTAGATGGGCGACCACTCAGTAACTGAAGCAAAGGACCGAAAATTCTATTTTAATGCTTTCAAATGCGAACCAAGCAAGATACAGATTTTGTTAGCTTGCTTTATGCAAAACAATTATTGATGTAAAAGTAAATAAATATGGATACACAGTTTTTAAGAAGAGCAGAAGGAAGTTTCAGGACGGTCGATCGAGAATAAAATATTTTGCCATCGGTAACAAAATTTACCACATGAAAACAACATTAATTTTGAACCACGAATATAAAAAGTTACCATCAGCGAAAAACATTTTGGGAGATTTTAGTTGTTTTGTTGTAATTGTACTTTTGGCTGCACCGAGTAAATCGCACATCGAATTCAGCGGGCGCAGTGATCAAGTTACCGCGGCATGTTTACTCGCGAAACAGTGAAGCATCTGTGTCAAATGATGCCAAGATACCGGGTTTTTGTTTTTGTTAGTTTTCTTTTTCTTTCAATTGTTATAAATTTTGACAAGAAATGTGCGAATTCAACACAAGGATCACAGTCGCCCAACTCTCAGAGGTTGACCATTGTTTCTGGAAAATCAAAAATTTACTCTCCAAGACAAGGTTATTTATCACCAGGTAATTCTATCGTTTTGGTAATAGCAGCTACTTTATTATTCATCAGCGTCACAATCTTTTGCCGATTTTGTTGAAACTCAAGCACGCTTCCAACCTGTTTATTTTCGTGACTTACGCGTTACCACAAAAATTCTCCCCGTATCACATTTCAACACATGTATGCAAATTTGCTAAGCCCAAAAATTACACAACATGATAAATTTACAAAAGCTGGAAATTTCACAGAAATATTTTCCAGCGAAACATTTATTGAAACAAGCAACATATTTGCTATAAGAGGCAAGAAACCCTTCCTATTTCAGTTGCGTGCGTGCAAGCGAAACACACAATCACAAAGCATAAATTTCTGACAGTTCACATCAAGCCCTTTTCGAAAGAACCTTGACCGTAAATAATAAAGCACAAAAGAGACAAACAAGCTTTCATTCAAATAATTTTTCACTGTCACATTTCCAATTTTTTTTAACCTTTGAAGAGTTGAGTACAAAATGAATGTTACTTGCCAGACAAACAGGCAAACTTTAAATAGATGCGACTTCAGTAAACACTGTGATACACACAACAGAGATCACAGATCTACTTGTAGTGTTCGATTCCTTCTCTGTCTTTGTTGAACCCGTAAGTTACCAGAGAAATTTCCATTTGGTTTCAGTGTTCTACGTAACACCACCTTGGCGAAATATTAGAAGTACAGCTCTTTGATTTCGGCTCGACGGGCGAAAGATTCACGCTGTCGAAGTCCATTAGTCGTCGCTTCTAAGATTCCAGATATTTGTTTCACCGCCTGTCTTGACGTTCCATTCTTGAGCTCCATATGGGTATATTTTCTTTAAAGAAGTACTTTTTTTTTTTAGTATTATACTCGATTCATTGGAGCCTAATAAGCTCCAGGCCCTCGAGTATAAACAAAGTTTTCAGTTTCAGTTTTCAAAGAACACATTGCATATTTCAGGAACCCGGCAAACCCCAACTCTGAAAATTTTATAGTGGTTAGGGAGCAAAATATGCTGGCAGCTACACTGAGTTCAAATTCCGCTTTGTTACTGATTGTCACAATATTCTGGCCACCAATTAGTTTAAATGGGTAAAGAAGTAAATGGAACGACCAAGACATGGTCACGTCAGAGACAGCATTTTTGTTTCGGAAGCAGCTGTATTGCCGTCAAAGCCACTAAATTAAGCCTGTTAAATGTCAGTGTCAAGACACTGAAAATTCATGACAAACTCTATTGAAAGTTACATCATACAGCTGTGTTAACATGCACAAGCCACATCGCAACTTCATTTGCCTTTATGCCAATAGCTAGTTTAGCTTTCCTTTACTGTCAACATAAAAAACCAGGCTTTACAGAATTCTCATAGTTTGAAGCTCTTATAAAATCACTAGCGGAGGGTCTACCAAATCCGAACTCGTGCTGACAGCACAAAGCAGGTTGTCGGTACACTTACAAGACAAGCGGGAGTTGCATATATTTTCTCGTTAACTAATAAGAAAAAGAAAGCTAATTGGACATTCACCCTTCAATTAAAATAGAGAATAATCTTGCCAGGACATCATTACAAATGCAAAAGTTACCATGGCCGACCAGTTCTGCGTTTACGAGTTACGAGGAATTCGACTTCTGGTTGAATCTTATAGTAAAGCTCTGTTTTCTCTGTGCATGTTACACTTTGTTTTTTCACCAGTGGCAACAATTGGAAACGTTCTGGTTATTCGCGCCTTGTGGAAAGCCTCATCGCTACCAACCAATTTGAGGAAGTTGTTACTGAGTCTTGCATTCTCTGATCTTTTCGTGGGATTCTTCGTTCACATGACGCTCGCAGTGGTTTTTAAATTGGCTCTGAGTGAAAACTTCAACCTTGACATACTCTGTCCATTTACTTTAACTCTTTGTTACCTTGTTTTTTATCTTCCCGCGACCGCATCGTTCCTGAATGTTTCCGCCATTGCTGTTGACAGACTTCTCGCCGTTTCTCTTCATTTAAGGTATGCAGAACTTGTTACCACAAAACGCGTTGTAAGAGCCTTGGCCACCATATGGCTGGCAAGTTGTGTCGTTGCCTCTGTGGTGGTCGCAGCCTTTAACATTTTCGTTTCTATCACTATATTTTCCTTGGGATTTATGTTGATGACAGTTGCATATTATCGTGTTTACATAGTGACGAGATATCATCAGAATCAAATACGAATTCAACTTCAGCAGCAAAATGCGCAAGCCGCAACGGTTCTCCTCCGAGAACGAAGGTCTTCCCTGAATGTCTTGTATATTTATATTGTCTTCGTCGTGACTCATCTCCCGCGCCTTTGCTCAGTAATAATACGGAAATCAAATCCTTCAAACGATTCTGCTTGGGTAGCATGTTACATCACAATGTTCTTGGTTTTCGTCAACTCGTCGATAAATCCTTTAATTTACTGTTGGCGATATCAGGAGGTTCAAAAAGTACTAAAATGGAAATGCAAGAAAACATTCTGCTTCTGAATTTCTGCAAACTGCCACGGAATACCTTCATCTGTTTTTTGCATTCTTCGTTATCTTCTTTCCAAGGCCTAGGAAGGATGACTGAAGTGTATATTTGTTGTCGGTCAAATCCGGTCTCCGGTTTAATCCATATTTGCCCAGGTTAAATTGGTGATTCTCTTTTTACGTAGGTTGAATATGCGCTCCACCTAGTTTAAAAAAGCTATCAACCCCCTAAAAAGGACTGAAAACGCCTTTCCCAGCTCTGTCTTACGCATCTCATGTTTCGTATCATCTTATCGATTTGTGGATTCATACACTTATCCATTCAGTCTCAACATTAAAACATAGTAAGAGAACAAAGAACTGTACAATGCACTTACCATTACTCGAACCCGGAGCCCCCAGATCTAGAGTCTTGTGCCTTCACCACTACACTACACTACAACGCCGAACATGTTCGACCGAACACAGTCATTTTCATTATTTACTTTTGTATAATAAGTCAATTGATATTCATTTTGAACCTAATTTTTCTCTAGGCCTAATTTAGGGTCCAAAAAAGTTTCTTCAATTCATCTGAGTGCGGTGCGTATTCAACCTACGTAAAATGATGACGATCACCAATTTAATCTACGTTAAAACGGATTCAACTTGAGAACGGATTTTACCGGGCAATATATATTCTGAAAAGGAGGTTGAAGTCACAAGAGCATGTATTTTTCGAGGGAGTGTTGGAGAGGCCTTCTTTGGAAGATATATATTAAGTTCTATTCTTGTTCGCAGCTCTCAAAATGTTTTTTTTAGTCTGCCTGACAAACCATCGATAAAGAGAACTTCGTCCTGGTACCGGGAATTTTATTGACAAAAAATGCGGAAAAGAATAATAGGCATAGATGAATAAAAGTACAAACTTTATGTGAGTTAGTCTTTCGTTGTTAGGTGTCATCAATAATTTAAAAAATTAATGGGTGGCTTTGACTAAATATATTTGCAGCTAGGGATTGTTTTTCTCTATCAAATGTGTGCTGTCTCCCATTTCTCTTCAATTTGCAAGTGAATTTGTCAATACTTTGCTCCGTTTTGGGAGAATGTTAGGTGAAAAAAAGTTGATTGTGGCCTCCGTTGCATGGCCGCTCGGCTCTTAGTGACCGAAGTCTCCCGAATCATTTACTGGATGAATTTTGACATCGCATATAATTGTGTCGCATAAGACACTTCATCGATCGTCTTTCAGTTGTACAATATTCTTCCGTTGTTAGGTTTATTTACATGTGATGTGTTCGCTTTGACAAAATTATAGAGAATCAAGAAGATCGTTATCAGGTAGGGAATTGCTTATAGACAAGGACAAACAACAAGTACAATCGAAGCCAAATAAATTAGTGTTTAGGCTAAGGAAGACAACTATTTTTGAGTATATTTAATCAGTAAGACAAACGTGAAATCATTTTTGGTGATCAACGAGAGTCAATCAAACTAAATTCAGCTGGAAAGTACACTGTCCGTACAGTGTTTCATATTTCGTATCCTTGAATATCTTCTCTTGGTGTGTTGTCGACCTTAGCATACCACACAAGGACATGTCAAGAACGTCAAGTTTTCAGGCACAAATCGCAAAAAAATAACGCTCAGGCTCACTTCCCAAAATTCATTTTAGGACTTATAATTCTTGATCAAAATACCAAACATCCAGACTTAACTTATTGATTATTTAGCCACGTTATGAAGAACTCAAAGGAGTCTTGATCTTTTCTTGCAGACGACAGAATTGAAATTATGATGTCTTTGGGGACTTCGCTCACAAAAAGTCGGCCAATCTTTACATTTTTGAAGCTATTAAGAAAGAGCTCGATGCTCGTTTACAGACGGCCGAAAACATAGGCTCTAAGAAAGGACTCGGAAAAGAGAAGGTGATGGATCCCCATTGCTTCTCTCCCACTATCCCACTCCGACTTCGAGAAAGAGACCGTAATTACAATTCCGCCATGTTTCCTTGTTCCGAAATTGGGGAAAAGAGATTTCGTAATCAAGAGAAGCAAGTGGTGCTGTGGATATTTTCTTCGTTGTTTTTGCTGTTGCTTCGCGGGCTCAATATTCACGACAAACATCAGACAAAAACACTGCTACGATATGGGGCGCTTTCTCATGTCTTCCCCATATCATATGTAATAAGCTGCAAAAAATGACCGCTGATTCCTCCATTCTGAGCCGCAATGCTGATGGCCGAAAATCGGAATAAAAACAATTTTTTAGGTGGAAAAACGACGGATACGCCAGAAAAAAATGTTGAAAACATTATTGTGCATGGTCTAGAGAGCAAATAAATAATGCTCTTTTTTGGCCTTCAGTTCCCCTTTAAGGTCTAAAATAAAAGCAGTTTTTCCTTTTTTCCCCCTCAGTTCCCATTCTAAGTGGCTTTTGATGGCATCATGGCAACTCCTTTTTCTCTCTGTTCATAAATAGAATCATGTTACATTGAAACATTTCAAGCTCTTCTTGCTTCAC
>OX421453.1:16629279-16636779 GCA_949126865.1 Montipora capitata
AAGAGGGTAGGCTCGGTCTCCAGTCGTGCGTGTCTCGATGCGCAAACTTGGTACAAATTTAAGTCTTGTTTCAGTGTTTCGTTTCGCTGTTTCATGGTTTAGTAATGCCCCCTGTTCACACATGTTTTTCCCGCGCTTTGAGCTAGATCAATGCATTTGTCTTGCGCTATGATTGGTTGTTTTCAATATTGGCATATGTTGTGAGTGGCCAAAGTCATTACTTTGGTTTCAGTTCTACAGATCCAATTGAAACAAACTTATGCATCACTGAGCCAGTAAAGACTTCTCACAAATGACTTCCAAACCTTGGCAATTCTCGGACCAGAAGAACTGTCTGCACACTTGTTGGCGAGCTGATCCCAGATAGGAGCACGTTCCTGACAGTGCCGACACCTACAGTCAGATTAACACAAGGATAACGATAATGACGATGATGATCAGGACGAAAGCAACTGTCTTTCCACATTGAAACAGACTGTTATCTGCTAGTTATTCCACAGGCGCTCAAAGCCCCCCAAGAAATTTGCGGTTGACAAAACTACGGTCTACCACCCCGGTAAGGCTCGGTTCGTTATCAAAGGTCGAAGCCGTGGCCTCAGTATGTGGTGTGGAAGCGTACGTGTCGAAAGCTGTTTTCCTGCAATATTACCGCCTGAGGTCGCATGCAGGACTGCTATTGCGTTGATGGTGGGTTGAGATGAAAGTTTAATCTTTGTCAATTAATTGTGATGTGGAATTGTGACCGTGGGAACATTTTATCTAGGAATATTTGACTCAAATTGGTGGCACCTGAGAATTTAGTTTCCAGCCTTGGGATTTTATTATACCGTTGACAACCACGAAATTGTGAAATGGCTCAAATCGCGTGGGATCTGGAAAATAACCACACAGGAAGGAAGCTACCCACGTTGGCAATACGGCTAGGCTTTTTAATAGGGATTTTTTTCATATAATTATCTTCTTCAGCTTTTTATCGGGATTCCCATACAAATCCTTATATTTTTGTCGGCCATGCTCACACTGAGCTTGGGCGCCTGTGGTTATTACTGCTTATGCCGCCTGCTTAGGACGAGTGCTGATGAAAGAACCCATCATCAGTGATCCAAAAGAATATTGAAACAGCTCAACCATGCAGGAATTTTTCAATCTCTTTTAAAATAGCCTACCCTCCATCCATCATATTTTGGACACAACTTATCTTCATTGTTCAAAAATTCTCAAGGAAACTTCAATACGAAAGAACAAGGACATGTCTCCTAAAAGCCTTTCTAAAAGTATTTCTCTTAAGTTTCTTCACAGGATAGTGAGAATAGTTACACTGTACAAAGCCTCGTCGACACTACGATAAAAATAGTTTGTTGAGAGTGGCTAATGTATTAGGTCTATCCTACTTGGTCATGTCATTCTTTCACATTTCTTTGAAGTTGCGTTAAAATTGAAGAACGTGTCAGTTTAAGGTAAAACAAGCCAATAGAGAGATCCAGCATCACGTTTACGGCAAATTGCAAACCTCGAACTACAATTTGCATATTGACAAAAAAGGAAGAATCGTGTTTGAAACTAGCTCATTCCGTGCCTGTTTGCTACAGGTATCAGGTACCTTCTTAAAAGAAAGGGTGGATAAGAATAAGGAATTTTAATGCTCTTGAGACAAGAAGCAGCCTGCTGTTTGCCATTTCACATAAACATGAAGCCTGATCTATCTACTATCAGCCGTAAAATGACTGAATTTCAGAAGTAAGCTTACCAAGGCGCATAAAACTTAAGAAATGTTGTCTTGACACTGATCATTGCATCAAAAGTACTGTCAGTTAGTTGGAATGGCTTGATCTGTAAAAGAGAATAACAGTAATAGTTTTGAACCTCATGTTAGATACCCTGGTCTCAGAGGTTTTTATTGAGTTGCAAGAGAGCCGCGAAGGGCCACGAGTGGCGAGAGTGGCGAAGCGGGGAGAAGAAAGAAACCTCTGGTTATCTTAGATTTGAATCTCACTTTCATGCAGACGCCAGCTGTCAAAACGCCTCAAATTGATAATTTCAAAAGGGACCAATGGCTAATTAGCTATCACGCGTCCCCTCGGTATTACCAATTAGACGAACCAATCATATTGTTTTGCGTGTTTGTTAAAATATCAACCAATCCCAGCCTGAGGGTCAGATCCTGACCCTGGCATCTGCATGAAAGCGAGATTCAAGTCCAAGGTAAACCGGATGTTTTTCTCTGTCTCCCCGCTTCGCTACTCTCTCACGGCTCAAGAAAAACCTCTGAGACCAGGGTACATGTTATATATCAATTCATGCAGAAAGACCGAGTCATTGCCACCCATTATTGGCTCAGTTTCTGACGTACAACATACAGGCTTCCTGTCATAATAAACCATTTAAATTCTGTTATTCTAGCTTACATGTAGTTCTAATGCTTGACAGCTTACTTGGTACCTATAGCCAAGAATCGAGAAATTAGTTGATATCACAAGCTAACAGCTAAGAAATGATATCAAATATTAATAGATAGTAATAACAATGGCACTGGGGCACTAAAATTAGTTAGGCATGGACCTCTGGATCTTCAGAGCAGTCTCCCGGGATAAATTAGGTACGGTTTTGGAATTTGTTCGGTTCATTCATGAAAAGACGTCTGTAACCCGCACTTCAAACATACATTATTTACTTTCATTCATCAGTCCTTTCACAGGAATACTTGAACCCAACAAATTGACCTGCTCCCAACTGAGTGGCTTCATAGCTCAGTTCGTAAAGCATTGCACTGGCATTGCAGAGGTCATGGGATCAAATCCCGTAGAAGCTGCCTGAATTTTTCAGTTGCCTAGAAGAGACAATTGCTGAAATTACTTGACCTGCTCCCAACTGAGTGGCTTCATAGCTCAGTTGGTAAAGCATTGCACTGGCATTGCAGAGGTCATGGGCTCAAATCCCGTAGAAGCTGCCTGAATTTTTCAGTTGCCAAGAAGAGACAATTGCTTAAATTACTTGACCTGCTCCCAACTGAGTGGCTTCATGGCTCAGTTGGTAAAGCATTGCACTGTCATTGCAGAGGTCATGAGCTCAAATCCCGTAGAAGCTGCCTGAATTTTTCAGTTGCCTAGAAGAGACAATTGCTTAAATTGTCCGGACAAATGCGAGGATCACAAATCTTTCGAAAATAATAACATTAACTGCATGGCATCTGTCCGAAATGGCCTATTACTTGTGTTTCCATGTCTGGGTCATCATCATAAGGTACCTCCTCAGCTGACTTACTATTGTCAGTTGTTGCACTGCTTAGAAGACTATGCTCAGAGATCTTCAAAGTCAAATAATTCTTCAAGTCATATAGAGAACGAGGCCCCTCGTAAATATCCACCTGAAGCAACAATAAAGCATTTTAGAAGATGGCATTAGGATTCTCGGTTTTTCCATTTTTGTGCCGATGTGCTGCCGCCAAAATAAGTACAAACTCCAGGAACGTTAATTTTTATAAAACAAACGATATTTTTAGTGTTATTATATTTCACATTGTTTATAGTGATTACAAGCGTATTTAGTGACATTACGCAATTCAGCTCAAGGGCCGCTATATAATTATTTGTTAATAAACTTATCTATCTATCAATCTATTTAGCATCAGAGTCAAAGGTATACAAGTTAACACGGCTTATCAAAAACAGATCACTTGATCAACATGACAGGAAAAGGCCAAGTACATGCACAATAGTGTAAGCATGCGCGCAATAAAGGAAGAAACAAATTGTACAGACAGTTCAATGAGTCTTCTTAACATGGCTGAGACAAGGGCATGTACCTTAGCAATTGTGATATCCATATTGTCCTTATGAAACTCAGCCAAGTCTTTCCACGTGGGTGCCAGTTTGCGGCAATGGCTACACCTGTCATGAAACACACAATGTACCTGTAGATAGTTTTTCATTGCATATGCCACTATTTTACAATTTTAGTCCAAGTACTGTATTACAGGCAGATTAATAGCTATATGGACTATCCTATTGAAAAAAACACCTGACTTACCAAGGGGCATAGAACTTTATAAAATGAAGTCCCATTTCCACATGGCGGTCAAAGTTATCTGCTGTCAGCGTGTAAAGACCATTATCTGGTTCATTTGTCTCCGTTATGTCCTTTTCTTTTTCCTAAAACGAAACTCTAACCTAGTATTTGGTAAAACTGATAAACAGGTTATAGGTAACAAGAAGCTAACCACTTTCAATGGCTGCTTTATGATGGAGGGCTGGGGTTAGGTAGAGAGAGAACTTGGGAGCACAATAATGACACGTGGCCATGTTTCATTAAATCCATGTGTGATTCCTGAAGCACAGGAACTCAGCCAGGCATAATTAGCTGAGTCAATTTTCATTACCGAGAGAGAAACGTCTGCATTACATGTAGGTTGAGATGAACTGAAACTCTGCTCACATATAAATGAAGACGTTGGAAGTGTGATTAGTGACCACTTTACCAACCTGATTAGGGCGTAATCCTAGATGGTCATCCATCTAGGTTTTAACAACGAACTTGACTTTGGTCAACAGACAGGAACGGGTGTTTTCCTTTAGGCAAGTGATATGCTACCCTGGTCCAGAGGTTTTTCTAGAGCCGTGAAAGAGCCGCGAAGAGGCAAAGTCGAGACGCCAAGCGGTGAGAAGAGAAAAACCTCTGGTTACCTTGGACTTGAATCTCACCTTTCATGCAGATGCCAGGGTCAGAATGTGACCCTCAGGCTCAGATTGGTTGATATATTGGACAAACACGCATATAAATATGATTGGTTCCTTTGACTGGTAATACCGAGGGGATGCGTGATTGGTAAGTTGCCCCCGGGCCCTTTTGTAATTATCAATTTGACGTGTTTGACAGCTGGCGTAAGTGAGATTCAAGTCCAAGGTATCTCTCTTCTTGCCGCTTTGGGACTCATCTTCACCGCTTCCAGGCTCTCTCGCAGCTCAATAAAAACCTCTGGGACCAGGGTAGTGATATGCCATGATGGTGGTGATGATGACAATGATGATGACTATGACAATAATGATGACGATGGAGATGATTGTACACTATTCACTTGTTCTCTACCAGTGGTAATGCAGGTAATCCCATCAAAACAGCAATTCGGTAATCCAAAAATTTCCATGATGCCAACACTGCTTCATCACTAGTAACACAAAAGTTCTAAATCTTACTTCAGATGTTGCCAGAAATTTGTTGACAAAAGCTTTGAGGTCATTCATTCTTCTTTTTCCATTGTATCTCTTGATTTCACCATGATCAAAATACAATTTTAACCTTGATAAAGGAAAGAAAAGCAAACCTGCTTTTTGAAAGACTTGTCATCTCTTCTTTTTAAGAACAAATAAACAACAATAATTATTGTAACAATAGTAAAAAAATAATAACAGACTTAATTCACCATTTTAGTTAAACGCCAATTTAACTAAGTTAACCACCCTCAGCATAGAGGTAATCTTTCTAGCGTTCCTTGTTTTAGTGGTCATCGCTTGTAGCAGTCATCATTTCTCTTGTGCGGTCTTTTGGTCAAGCTGTCAGCAGTCAGACTCATAAGTGCAGGCTTGCATGGATCGTTGAAATCAAATTCATCAGCCAACTTTTTATGAATTTTTCTCAGGCATTTGGAGCTGTTTTCATCATTAGTTTTTGAGCTTTCACCCACCCCACCTGGACCTCTATTTTTCCTTCCACTGAGTCCATCAGTGTGACCGGTGCCTGGAATAGAGGCTCATATCTGGGTTGTGGGGATTTGCCAGCCATGGGGGTGGTATTCTATCTAGGGGCTGGCTGGCTAATGGAGTATTCCCTGGATACTCTAGGCACCCACCTCCCATTTTAGCAAGGCAGCTGGTTAACAAACATAATTAAAGTATCTACCTCGGATAATGCAATTCTAGCTTTCTAATTGGTTCACTGGATCTCGGTTACCAGCCATTATACCTGCGTTTGACCTTATATGGTCCAAATGAATGTGGCAAATGTCGCTCAGAATGTTTGGCACCCGGAAGTCACGTCACTTTCCAGTTGTTTTCTTATACTTAAATAAAATTTAGCAAAACCGATGGTTGAGAATTTAATTCGCCCTTGTTGGATACAAATTTAATTCGCCCTTGTTGGATAATTATGAGATTGTTAATAGCCAACTCGGCGCTATGCTCCTCATTGGCTATTTGCCATCTCGTATCCAATGCTAGCTCATGGAATAATAATAATATTGTTAATTATTCAAGAGTGAACTGTATTTACAGTAGTACTGGGGCACTACAACACCAGAAAGAATTCAAATTAAAGTGGTACTACGACCAAAAAAAAAAATTGTTTTTCCTTTGGATTTCAAAACTATGTTAACTAAACATTAACTCACCCAAGTTTTAAGTTCTGATTTTAAAAAGACACCTGTTTATTTTAGCTGGAATTTTCTTATTTATTGGTCAAATTCTATTGACGTCAAACACTCACTAGTTTAAGAATGCAATGCGTGTGTACGCGGCCTAATTAATATGCAGCACGGGAGTTTCGGGCTTTCAGACTTTTCAACCCGTGTTTTGCATATATAATAACTTGCGTTTACACGCTAAAATTTTAAGCTAGTGAGTAAATGACGTCATGTTCTCTAGATCCAACCCTCTGATGTCCAATCGGCCAGTTTTGAACGTGAGTAATGGCGGACCATGAAATCCAAAACTTACACTCAAAATAAACAGCGTTTGGATAAAACTCAAAGCTCAAAATTTTGCCAGTAAGGTGTTAAGCGAACACGCTTTCAAAATCAGAAGAAAAAAAGGAAATGATTTTTTGATCATAGTACCACTTTAAATCATATAGATTGTTTGTTATTTATTTGATTGAGCAGGTTGAAGTTTTGGCAGCTATTCAGCTGATGTGGACCTGCTATACCCATCCACCCATACACTCACAAAGTACAACCACAACACCGGGAACTTCATCCCCTACTCTTCTCGAATAGTGTGTGGGTTCTTTAAGATCCCACAGGGAACTAATGATCATGGAAGATTATTGTGAGACGGGGCCTATGGTTTATAGTCCTTATCCGAGAGCCAAAAGACTTGAAAGTCTAACCATTTGCGGGTGCAATTACAAAGACAGCACTTTCTCCTCAGTTTTTTTAAGAACCCGAGTATTGGTTCGGCTGAAGTCGAACTCGCATGGCAGCCCGGGTACTCAACCAACTATATTAGCAACCGGTGTACGGTATCAAATCGTAGGTTGGTTTTTTAGGACAGGGGAAAACCAGAGTACCCCGGATATACACACTCACGTTGGGTATGCACGGATGTTTTGTTTTGCACAGAGTGGTGTCTCTTTCGTGCAATCAACCTGTGTAGAAAAAAAAAACAGATGAGAGGAAAACTTCCCTCAACAAACGGTACAAACATTACAGGACTTGTCTAGGAAAATTTTTACACCAGAATATAAATACATTCATTTCATAAAGTTCACTTTGTCACACATAACACAACTTTA
>OX421453.1:16651779-16654279 GCA_949126865.1 Montipora capitata
ATGTTGATAAACTTCTTTTCACCACAAGTTTAAGCATGCCCTCTGAGCATCTGACAGCTTTGTAATACCGAAGTTCACTGAAGTTAAACCCTGTTCGGCGGGGTTAGTGTTTGGATGGGAGACCAAAATAATATACCCCTCATAAAACAGAAGCATCGGACCCAAAATAATATTAACGCTAACAAATGCGAACTCAGCAAGGTACAGATTTTGTTAGCTTGCTTTATGCAAAAACAAATATTGATGCAAAAGTAAATAAATATTGATACACAGTTTTTAGAAAGAGCAGAAGGAAGTTTCCAGGACGATCGCTCGAGAATAACATATTTACGACATGAAAACAACATTTATTTTGAACCGTGAATGTAGAATATAAACAGTTACGATCAGCGACAAACATTTTGGGGGATTTTTGCAACGTTCAATTTCGTTATTGTACGTTTTGGCTGCACAAATAAATCGCAAAATCGAAAGTGACATCGCCGGAATTCAGCGGGCGCCGTGATGAAGTTACCGCGGCATGTTTACTCGCCAAACAGTGAAGTATCTGTGTCAAATTATGTAAGTTTCTTTTTCTGTCAAGTGTTATAAAGTTTGACAATGAAATGAGGGAAGTCAAAACAAAGATCACAATCGCCCAAGTCTTGTTTATGCAAAGTCAAAATTTACTCTCCAAGACGCGTACCACGTTATTTATTCTAACCAGGTAATTCCATCATTTTGGAAATAGCAGCTACTGTACTTTATTATTCAACTGCGTCACAATTCTTCACTGATTTTGGGGCTCATTTTGTTGAAACTCAAGCACGCTTCCAACAGGCCTGTGAACCCTTCCTGCTTACAGAGCAATACTAAAAAACTTCTCCCATATCACATTTCAACCTTAAGCTCGAAAATTCAATACACAACATGATATTATAATTCACAAAGGCAGAAAATACCACAGAATCCTTTTCCAGCGAAAAATTTATTGAAACAAACAACATATTTGCTCTTAGAGGCGAAAACCTCTTCCTATTTCATTGCGCGCGTGAAGACAAGAAACTCGATCGTGTTAAATCACCATGTACTTCAGGTAAATACAGCTCACTTTGATTTCGGCTCGACGGGCGATAGATTGTTGTCGAAGTCCATTATTCGTCGCTTTTAAGATTCCACCGCCTGTATATCCAATTGACTTGCCATTATTGAGCTTCATAAGGGTATATTTTGTTCAAAGATCCACTAAAACGCCATTCGCGTTACATGACTTTCGACGCCATTGCCGGTTAAGTTAATCGTTCTACTGTGTCTACCAGAGAAATCTACGCATTTCCCACTACCCTCTCGATCCTAAGAAACTACGCGCAGAAGGCTCTATGCTTGGCTCTATGCACAAAGACACCACTTAGCAGGGGAGTGACAGGCAAGACTTTTACCGACACGGAAAAAAAGAAAACGAAAAATAAAAAAACGACGAAATTAAAGACAGATTCCGACTGGATTGCCATAAGGCAACCCAGTAAAAAGTGTTGTGTTGTTTCACAAAATATCGATATGTCTGCTACTATCCAGACCTTTTGGCGGTTCAAAACTTTACGTGACTTCTTACATTTTATTTGTAACTAACAACTTCCCAAAAACACAGGTCATAACACTCAACGGAAGAGATATTCATGGGACATCTTTTTCTTTTGATGGTCTTTTGGAGGTCCTACACTATAACATCTTCACCTGCATCGAGAGCTATTGCTTATTTAATAAAGAAAGAACACATTGCATATTTCACGAACCCGGCAAACCCCAACTCTGAAAATTTATAGTGGTTAGGGAGCAAAATATGCTGGCAGCTACACTGAGTTCAAATTCCGTTTTGTTACTGATTGTCACAATATTCTGGCCACAAATTAGGTACAAATGGGTAAAGAAGTAAATGGAACGACCAAGACATGGTCACCTCAGAGACAACATTTTTGTCTCGGAAGCAGCTGTATTGCCGTCAAAGCCACTAAATTAAGCCTGTTAAATGTGAGTGTCAAGACACTGAAAATTCAAACTCTATTGAAAGTTACATCATACAGCTGTGTTAACATGCACGAGCCACATCGCAACTTCATTTGCCTTTATGCCAATAGCTAGTTTAGCTTTCCTTTACTGTCAACATTTAAAACCAGGCTTTACAGAATTCTCATAGTTTGAAGCTCTTATAAAATCACTAGCGGAGGGTTTACCAAATCTAAACTCGTGCTGACAGCACAAATGAGGTTGTCGGCACATTTACAAGGCCAGCGGGAGTTGCATAAATTTTCTCGTTGACTAAGAAAAAAAAAGCTAATTGGACATTCACTCTTCAATTAAAATAGAGAATAATCTTGCCAGGACATCATTACAAATGCAAAAGTTACCATGGCCGACCAGTTCTGCGTTTACGAGTTACGAGGAATTCGACTTATTGCTGAATCTTATAGTAAAGCTCTGTTTTCTCTGTGCGTATTACACTTTGGTTTTTCACCAGTGGCAA
>OX421453.1:16661779-16694279 GCA_949126865.1 Montipora capitata
CCCCTGATTTCCCGCTACCCACAAATAGTTATGGAAGGACGGAGTTCTCATGATGGGTTGATTTAGCAAAAGAACGGGAACCTCAGTTGACGACGGGAGAGCGCACGGCAGTCTGGATTCTACTCTAATTTGATTCAATACGATGTTCCCGTTCTGTTGCCAAATCAGCCTTATACCACAAATACAAACACACATGCACCTAAACAATTTAAATTCTCACTTTGAGGGGGGGAGGGGGAGGAAAGAGTGTCTAATCGCGTGGGTGGGTGGGTTGTGAGTCGTCTGTCGTGGGTCCGAGTTCCTCCATGTATACACGTCATGTATACACACTTTTTAACCCTAACCCTAACTCTTAGGGCAATTGCAAATTTGGACCGAGCATGAGGGAGCTCATAGAGATCTCTTTTTTATCTTCAAACAAACACGACTCACGACCCACCCACCCACGCGATTTAGCCTCACCCTTGGGGGGGATTGACGAAACGACCATGAATTCATTGGAAAGGAAAGATCAGCGGTATCAGAGAGAAATGTATTGATACATTATTTAACACTCTCTCATTTCAACCGAGAGAATTATGAAAAAGGGTAGGAAAATACGTTGAAGGTGTGTCATTAAGATGAAGACAATTTAAATAGGCCTTTTGCAACAAACGATCACATGGCACAAAATCCGCCATGCTGGAGGGCAAGCTCATTATTATTCCCCCACTGGGACATTAAAACAAAGGCAAGTCAAGCTTGCATGGTTCAGGTCTCTTTGTTTTAATGTCCCAGTGGGGAAATAATGATGAGCTTGCCCTCCAGCACGCGGGTTTTGTACCACGTGATCGTTTGTTGCAAAAGGCCTATTTCGATCCACATTCTTCCCATAACATATATTCTATGCAAAAGTTTACTTCATTGCAATTAGCTTCAAGTATCACTTTAAATTATTTAGAGCTAAGGAAAGCTCTATTGGACAAATACAAATACAAATTATATCAAAGATCCAATAAAGTTAAGGCCTGAAAGAACAGTTCACATTAATTGGTGTAAGCATTTTTAGACCAAACCGACATTCAAGATTCTACAATACAACTTCTCTTACATAGTACGCGCACGATGATTGGTCAATTTATTACATCCATTTAGAAATAACTCCTTGCAATCTGATTGGCTCTCAGCAGTGTGATTTATTCCCAAATCGCACTATTTTTTGCTCAAATCGCACCATTTCCCCAGCCAATGGAAAGAAAAACTAAAACAAAACAACCAATCAAATTTCAAGGCTTGTTTAAGGTAACCAATCATATTGCAGGAAAATGAAGGACAAAGAAAACTATTGTGTGGTGAATTTTAAAGTTTTGTTCCGAACTAGATCAATGAAATATTGGCTTTGACTAAAATCCTACATTTCAGCGATTGTGATTTCTAAATGGATGTAATAAAGTGGTAATTGATATTCGTGTTGTGCAATTTTGGTCTGAAATCATACTTGTGATTTCAAATTGAACACGCGCTTCGCGCTCGTTCGATTTTGAAATCGCTCGTATGATTTCAGACCAAATTGCAGTCCACTCAGTTCAATTACCATTATTTACCAGGCCATAATGGTATTCTACACCAAAGCCAATGCTTGACTTCATGTTGTCCTTTTCCGCGCAATTTGATCACAAAAAGATATAAATAGGGACCTTAAGCAAGGAAGACGAAGACGGCTACGCGAATGCCACAAAACGATAAGTTTAATTAGCAAAAACAATAGTTTTGCACGCCCTGCACGTGCGTTTTACATTTTAAAACATTTCTTTGCCGTTCTTGTCTTGACAACGACGTGAAATGATCAATGATTGAGGTCATGTGGAGGACGAGAGAACCTGACGAAGTATTTTCTCTCTCACACTTTTCAAGCCAAACGACTTGGAGTGTTCGCAAAATTATTAGAGTAACGGAAAATAATATTTTTAGACAACGTTCTCGTAGCTTTTAAGGTCCCTAATAACTATTTCACTAACCTTACTTTCTCAGGACGAACTGTAAGTTAATCTCCTTGTTTTATTTGAGGCTTAAATTAAATGTTCTTGTGCTTTGCACCGGAAATATATTAAACTAGAATAAACACAGGCTATAGAATAAACACAGGCTTGTAGCTCGGCCCACGAGCTCGGTTGCCAAGAGGTCTCTCTGACATCTTAAAGGAAACCTCCACTAAAGCAAGAATACAACTTCAAAATATTTAACATAATGTTTACAATCAAAATTGTTCAAACGTTTTCTAATGGAATCGTTTGTATCCGAAATAAATGAATTTCAAAAACGCTTGTTTTGGTTTTCAAATTTCCTGGGCGCCGCCATCTTGAATAATTGTGACGTGTTATGGTTGCTCTTTTGTATTTGCACAAAGAGCTTTTGTTTTAAAACAATAGGGCAACCATGACACGTCACAATTATTAAGATGGCGGCGCCCGGGAAATTTAAAAACCAAAACAAGCGTTTTTGAAATTCATTTACTTCGGATACAAACGATTCCATTGGAAAACGTTCGAACAATTTTGATTGAGAGCATTATGTTAACTATTTTAAAGATATATTCCTGTTTTAGTGGAGGTTCCCTTTAAGGCCTGGTTTTCACTAGCGACGCAAGCATAAGCACATGCAACACACGCAGGCGCATTTACTTGTTGTTAATTTGTGTCTATTGTATTATTGGTAAATTGCACAAGCAGCACACGCAGGCGCATTTACTTGTTAATTAGTGTCTATTGTTCTAACAAAAGGCTCTAATATAATAAACTACAAGCTACTGAGTTTGCGTATGCTTCTTGTGCTTATGCTTGCGTCGATGGTGAAAACCAGGCTTAACAGCCAATGACGTGTATACATTCATCTGCACCGTCAGTTGACTGGTGCTTCGTGTTTGATGTGTGCTACAATTCGTCATGATGTTGGACAGCAAAGTTATACAGACTGTTCAAATCCCTTGGGCCTTTGTACTCCTGCTTTTGAACTCCTCTGCTAAAGAGTATCAGGGTGGGGTATGCAGAAATCTGTCAACAGTGGAATGAGTTAATATAGGGAAAATTTACCACAATAGATCTGCTCTACCAGCTAGAATATTTCATTTTCTAGGGAAAACGGGAGGTGAGTGATTTTTGAGTAGGAGTTTCTTTTTTTAAAGTAACACCTTTTTAACTTAGTTACGAGGAGCTGACTGAGTTGTTGAAAGTCGGTTTACTCGAAATCGGTATGGTTGCCGAAATGTGTCAATATTCGATGTCGCGTATATGCGTTTGATAATTTCCACACATTGACAATAAAATTCAAATACATGTATACTTGAGTTTTTTCGATAAACTTGTAGCAAAATTCGATAAATTCGCCTCGATAGGCATTCGATTCTCTCCTCCATTAATGAAACAATTCAAGCAATATTCATTCGATGGTTCGAACAAAATTCATTCGAATTCAAGAAATATTCATTCGATGATTCGAACAAAATTCATTCGATAATTAAAGAAATATTCATTCGATGAATCGAACAAAATTCATTCGATAATGCACGTGACCTATCTTCCATATTTGGATTGAGGGCTTGGCAACTGAGTTTACAAAATGGCGGAACAAATTGATTGGGAGCCTTTGGCGCTAAGCCTGGATAAATTTGAAATAGATTCTGAAGAGGTAACCTATCCTATCGCAGCCAATGTATTCAATGGCGTTGAAATGGCTCTTTCTGTTATTCTTGTCATGGCAGATACTATTACTCATGAACGACAGTCTCTGATATTACCGCGGCCCAACACAATGCAGTGTTGTCAGGATCCACTCCTGTTAGACTTGTCCTTACTCCGTCACGTTGAACTCGTAGTCCCAGAGATCTTAGGTGCCCAATTAGAGAGGATTGACCTGTGGTGAGTCCACGCCGGGAAATATAATCTTCTGTAATAACATGATCAAGTTCTGCATCAGTATGTCTGAAAACGTACTAAGACCTTGAAGACCATGATCTGTCGCACGTCTGTGAATCGTAGAACGAGAAACATTTAACATTTTAGCAATGCGAGTCCAAGTGAACCCAAGCCCTTTCAATTCTTCCAAAATAGCAGGTGGTATATCGAGGGATGGATCTCCCGCGTCCGCTCCTTTTACAAGAGGGCTTGCCTAAATCCACAGCACTGGTTTTCCTTCTCTCAGTCTCAGCAAGTTGTTGCCACCAGTATCGATGAATTTCGCAAAAACATTCACCACGCTCAAGAAACAAAGACTGTCGTTGATCATTAATAGTATCTGCCATGACAAGAATAACAGAAAGAGCCATTTCAACGCCATTATAATATATAAATACATTGGCTGCGATTGGATTGGTTACCTCTTCCGAATCTAGTTCACATTTATCCACCGCCATTTAGTAATCTCAGTTGCCAAGCCCTCTATCCAAATATGGAAGATAGGTCACGTGCATTATCGAATGAATATTTCTTGAATTATCAAATAAATTTTGCTGGAATCATCGAATGAATATTGCTTGAATTGTTTCATAAATGGAGGAGAGAATCGAATGCGTATCAAGGCGAATTTATTGAATTTTGCTACAAGTTTATCGAATGTATTGAACAAACTCAAATATATTTGAATTTTGTTGTCAATATGTGGAAATTATCAAACGCATATACGCGATATCGAATATTGACACATTTCGGCAACCATAAATCTGTGGACCAAGATTCACAAAGGATGCTGTCAGACATGTTGCGCTTTATAAGAATGAATTGGCTCACTGACCCCCTGCTCTTCGTTTTCTCCTTCACCTCAAATCGAAGCGGATTGATGTAGAAAGGTACAGTGACTGAATTATCAAACGTAGGCGAACACAAGCAGGTGGTAGGATCCGGACTGGGAAATTAACAAACCGAAAGTGGTTCAGCGTTTTGTCTGTGCTCTTTCAGTACGCACACTCTCATTGGTCAATAGCTGTGTTTAAATGACAGTATGGAAACACGGCTGTGACATCACACGAATTTTGATCGGTTATGTAGTGTCACGCGGGCGTTTTGATTGGCTGGTAGAAAATATGAGTGTGTATCAAGAAATCTGTTTCAATCAAGAAGTAAAAAAACCAGCATTTACCTTCATTTGTCGAATTATCTCTGAGGAATATTTTATAAAAGCAATTGAGGACTTTTTTCCTGTTTCCATAGCCTCATCTAAACACTCGGGGGAGTTGGGCGAACTCTCGACAGTTATGCAAACCCTCGACTGCGTCTCGGGTTTGCATAACTGTCTCGAATTCTCCCAACTCCCCCTCGTGTTTAGATGAGGCATGGGAACACGGAAAACGCCCTCTATTGCTTAAATCGACAACGATACACGTATTCATCATCACCACTGTGATGACGAATATCGCTGTCGACAAGAGTACAGACAACGCTGAACCACTGTCGATTTGTTTTTTACCACAATATTCAACGCCAAAGAAAGTGTTTATTTCAGAGCCTGTCCAAAATCAACCAAGCGACAGCCTGTCAACGATACTAAGTTTTAGCAAAGACAATAGCGTTTTCAGAATCACCTCTTTAAACATTAGACAAACCCATTTTCACTTGTCTCTTCTAAGCTCTCCTCCTAGACCTTTGGTCACAAAACAGTTCCAGGGTTTTCATAATTTTTCAAACACAGGTGGATTTATTTCCTCTTGTCAGTCAGGTTTAAAATGCCCATGTTTACCGAAAGACATTGCGGGCTTCTAGTTCCATCGTTTTGATTGGGTACTCGCCGGTGATTTTCGGATTTTCCGTCTGTGAGAAATTCAACGCGCCCAATGTCGTTGGTTGAACATGGGCCTTTAAAAGTAAATTCCGAAAAATCACTCGAGGTTTCAGAGTTCTGCAGCATTCCTTTGGAGCGGCAAACATGCTTTACAAATAATTAAATCACTTACGCCAAAACTTTGACAAAGTTCTTCCTCTTCTGTGCAGTCAACCTAGGGAACACAAGACAGGTAAAAAAGTCTCTGCATACGAGCCAGAAGGCCCATCAGGCCGGAGCTTATCCCGGTTTCCATGGCATGAAGCGACCAGGAGTATTTCTAGGAATCAGGTGACCGATACTGTATGTCCAAAAATGCAAGGTTATAATAATAATAATAATAATAATAATAATAATAATAATAATAATGATGATGATCATCATCATCATCATCATCAATTCATTACCTCCAGAGCGCTATTTAAAAAAAATTTAATAGGTCAATTGCGCTTTACAACACAGCATTAAAATTCTCCGATTCAAATGTAATGATAGGTTACAAATCTAAATATCCCTATTAAGTCTCTTGTATTAACCATCACTCAAAAAATTGCCTAAGAAGAAATGTCTTGATTGGCTTCTTGAACATTTCAACAGATTAAATAGCGCGCAGATGTAATGTGAATCCGCTCCACAAATGCGGCACTGCATCCTGAAAGGCGGAGGCCACACAGGGTTACCAACATCTTACCCCCAGGTGGGTCTAATAAAATGCCTGAGTTGACTAGATGCCAGACAATTTTATCCCAAACTTCATCACTCGTGACAATCTTTTCCTAGAGTAAAAAGGAAAGCTGTCTTTGTGCTGAAGTAAAAATAACGCTGACCTCTGTTGGAAACAGAAAGTAAACGCTTCGACTTAACAGGACACTTCGCACTGGATATCACTAAATTGAGCGTGCTTCTAATAGACCAATTTCGATGTATTAACATTCAGTCCTCAACAAAAGCCATCATCTCGAGGCTCTGGGGAATAAATATACGGATTTGTATGAGTTTATTCCCAAGAGCCTCGAGCTGATGCCTTTTGTTTTAGACTGAATTTTAATACATCGAAAGAGGGCTATTCCTTGCGTTTCTGGATATCAAGGAATTCACACACGGCTGAGTCCAAAAAATTGCCTTCCCCCAGCATTTAAGAGGCAGCGTCCGGCTCGTTTAGCCTTACTGGACCAATGGATAGCAAGAAGGAAAGCTATATTTTCAGAAAATCAAAATCAAAATCAAAATAAGCAATCTTTGAAGCCCAAAGGCTCACGATTTCGCCTTTCAAGTTTGAAGTATACAAGGTTACAAATCCACAGTTTTCATAACTTTCATGAAAATATCTTTGCTTGACGACAAACACGATCTTTGAAGGTCCGTTATTTTCATTTTGGAAAAAACTACGCGCTTGCTTATCAAGATACATGACAACCTCAAGTTTTTATTTTAAGTGTCGTCAAAATTTCATCATTAGCATAACTTACATCATTCCGTTAGCTTGACTCATTTTGAGTTAAAAAAAAGAGCAAACTCTGTCAATAAGGTTTTTTTAAAAATTAAAAACTCACTAATCACGGAAGCTACGAGCAAGTATTATACGATAAAAACTAAAGTTCCTCCGCCTAGCGAATGTATCCGTCTCTTACTCTTGGATGTTAAGGCCCGTTTAAACAGTTTCAACATTTGACCAACATTGGTTCAACAAAAGTTGAACGGAAGTTGGGCAAATGTTGGACGCAAAAACAAATTTGTGCGGAGGCCGTTCAAATGGTTCCAACATTGCGCCAACATTGCGCCAACATAAGAAGAACCAACACTTACTAGAAAGCAGTCTCTTTCGTCCAGATAAACTACGCCATATTGACTTTTGTGGCCTGATGTGAGCATGCATGTGTTCTCCAATTGTTGAACAGAGTGTTCAAACGACTTCAACACCATTAAACATTTTCGAGAACAAAGGAAAAGTAAAATCGATGTTGAATGAAAGTTTAAACCGATTTAACCTTGCTTCAACACGCTTTGAACAAGCTTTCAACATTTTTTACGCTTTCAACAATGTTGGACGACCTGTTCAAACGCACCGAACATTTGGTTCAACAAAGCGTTGAATGCATGTTGAAGGGCCTTTACATGCACGTGAAACAAACCCGAGACCAGTTCTCAAAGGGGCGTTGAAAATACTCACAAGATTGCTGCATTGCATTTCTACGCATAGTGCTTGGCACCAAAATCTTGCATGACATTTTCAACCAATAACAAGTAGAGGCCAAACCAATTGTGACCTGTTGGCAGGCATTACTACACCAGAAAACAGCGAAACACCGAAACAGCTATTTCAGTTTTTTACTTTTTCTTTCTCGAACACTGAAACTCACAAGGAAGCAAAATGAATTCACCAGATGCTGATCCTGTTGAGAATTTTTCGGCATCTGCAAAGAGGCTCGGTTTCCAGTCGTGCGTGTCTCGATGCGCAAACTTGGTACAAATTTAAGTCTTGTTTCGGTGTTTCGATTCGCTGTTTCGTGGTTTCGTGGTTTCGTGCCCCCTGTTCACACATGTTTTTCCCGCACTTTGAGCTAGATCAATGCATTTGTCTTGCGCTATGATTGGTTGTTTTCAATATTGGCATATGTTGTGAGTGGCCAAAGTCATTACTTTGGTTTCAGTTCTACAGATCCAATTGAAACAAACTTATGCATCACTGAGCCAGTAAAGAATCCTCACAAATTACTTCCAAACCTTGGCAATTCTCGGACCAGAAGAACTGTCTGCACACTTGTTGGCGAGCTGATCCCAGATAGGAGCAAGTTCCTGACAGTGCCGACACCTACAGTCAGATTAACACAAGGATAACGATCATGACGATGATGATCAGGACCCGGTTGTTCGAAAGCCGATTAACTTAATCCAGGATTAGCGTAAATTTTCGTTTCATGTTTTCAACTTTTTGGTGAAAGTTTCTTTTGCTTATTTTTGTTTTTCAAGATTGACTTCTTCTAATGTAAAGTTTTGCCGAATATCAGCGTTGAACAGCATTTAGGAGTAGAGAAATTAACTCCTCGGTTAATTTTTAATCTGGGATTAGCGCTAATCGGCTTTTGAACAACCGGGCCCAGGACGATAGCAACTGTCTTTCCACATTGAAACAGACTGTTATCTGCTAGTTATTCCACAGGCGCCCCAAGCCCCAAGCGCCCCAAGAAATTTGCGGTTGGCAAAACTACGGTCTGCCACCCTGGGAAGGCTCAGTTCGTTATCAAAGGTCGAAGCCGTGGCCTCAGTATGTGGTGTGCAAGCGTACGTTTCGAAAGCTGTTTTCCTGCGATATTACCGCCTGAGGTCGCTCGCAGGACTGCTATTGCGTTGATGGTGGGTTAAGATGAAAGTTTAATCTTTGTCAATTGATTGTGATGTGGAATTGTGACCGTGGGAACATTTTATCTAGGAATATTCGACTCAAATTGGGGGCACCTGAGAATTTAGTTTCCAGCCTTGGGATTTTATTATACCGTTGACAACCACGAAATTGTGAAATGGCTACCCACGTTGGCAATACGGCTAGGCTTTTTAATTGAGAATTTTTTCATATAATTATCTTCTTCAGCTTGTTATCGGGATTCCCATACAAATTCTTATACTTTTGTCGGCCATGCTCACACTGAGCTTGGGCGCCTGTGGTTATTACTGCTCTTTTATACCGCCTGCTTAGGACGAGTGTATATGAGAGAACGCATCATCAGTGATCCAAAAGAATATTGAAACAGCTCAACCAAGAATTTTTCAATCTCTTTTAAAATAGCCCACGCTCCATCCATGGTATTCTGGACACAGCTTATCTTCAATCATTGTTCCATAATTCTCAAGGAAACTTCAATACGAAAGAACAAGGACATTTCTCCTAAAAGCCTTGTAGTAACATAACGATATTTCTCTAAGTTTCTTCACAGGATAGTGAGAATACTTACACTGTACAAAGGCTCGTCGACACTACGATCAAAATAGTTTGTTGAGAGTGGCTAATGTATTAGGTCTATCCTACTTGATCATGTCATTCTTTCACATTTCTTTGAGGTTGCGTTAAAATTGAAGAACGTGTCAATTCAAGGTAAAACAAACCAATAGACAGATCCAGCATCACGTTTACGTCCGGCAAATTGCAAACCTCAAACTACAATTTGCATATTGACAAAAAACGAAGAATCGTGTTTGAAACTAACTCATTCCTTGCCTGTTTGCTACAGGTATCAGGTACCTTCTTAAAAGAAAGCGTGGATAAGAATAAGGAATTTTAATGCTATTGAGACAAGAAGCAGCCTGCTGTTTGCCATTTCAAATAAACATGAAGCCTGATCTATCTACTATCAGCCGTAAAATGACTGAATTTCAGAAGTAAGCTTACCAAGGCGCATAGAACTTAACAAATGTTGTCCCGACGCTGATCATTGCATCAAAAGTACTGTCAGTTAGTTGGAATGGCTTGATCTGTAAAAAAGAATAACAGTAATAGTTTTGAACCTCATGTCAGATACCCTGGTCTCAGAGGTTTTTATTGAGCTGCGAGAGAGCCGCGAAGGGCCACGAGTGGCGAGAGTGGCGAAGCGGCGAGAAGAGAGAAACCTCTGGTTATCTTAGACTTGAATCTCACTTTCATGCAGACGCCAGCTGTCAAAACGCCTCAAATTGATAATTTCAAAAGGGACCAATGGCAAATTAGCTATCACGCGTCCCCTCGGTATTACCAATTAAACGAACCAATCATATTGATTTGCGTGCTGGTTGAAACATCAACCAATCCGAGCCTGAGGGTCAGATCCTGACCCTGGCATCTGCATGAAAGTGAGATTCAAGTCCAAGGTAAACCAGATGTTTTTCTCTTTCTCCCCGCTTCGCGACTCTCACGGCCCAAGAAAAACCTCTGGGACCAGGGTACATGTTATATATAAATTCATGCAGAAAGACTGAGTCATTGCCACCCATTACTGGCTCAGTTTCTGACGTACAACATACAGGCTTCCTGTCATAATAAACCATTTAAATTCTGTTATTCTAGCTTACATGTAGTTCTAATGCTTGACAGCTTACTTGGTAGCTGTAGCCAAGAAGCGAGAAATTAGTTGAAATCAAACTTGTTCAGTATCACAAGCTAACAGCTGAGAAATGACATCAAATATTAATAGATAATAATAACAATGGCACTGGGGCACTAACTGGGGACACTGCTGTACAGAAATCAAATAAAATCAACTCAAAAAGTGAGTTTCAATCGAGTGTCATACAACCAGAACCAAAGTAATTACTTTGCCGAATAAAAAAGGACGGAGACAATTCAGTAAACCAATCACAACTCGAAGTAATAACACATAGCCGACACAAAGCGCGGGAAAAAGTGCATGTGCGAGCCACAATCGGTTTTGGTTTCACTTCTGATTGGTTGAGAAAGTGGCGCGAGAACTTTGAACCAATCACTGAGTGAAGTAATGCAAAACCAAAGCAATTCACTGATTACTTTCGAAACTCTATTGGAAACTGCTCTATCAAATCGTAGGTTAGTTTTTTAGGAGCAGGGACGTATGTAAAAGTAAAGTCTGCTAAGAGCCTAGAAGGCCCATCACGTCAGCGCTTATCTCCAGTTACTGTAGCATGAAGCGATTAGGAGTATTTCTACTCCCCCCGGATGGGATGCTAGTCCATCACAGGATTACCCCCAGCATTAAATTCAGCAACACCCATTTATACACCTGGGTGGAGAAAGACACCGTGAGAGTAAAGTGTCTTGCCCAAGAACACAACACAATGTCCACGGCACGGTCCCCAGCCAGGCCCCGAACCCGGACTACTCGATCCGGAGTCAAGCGCACTCACCATGAGGTCCGCGTGCCTCCCAGGGAAGCAGGGAAGTACCTGGAGAAAAACCTCTCGAAGAAGAATAGAGAACCAACACCAAGTCTGGGAATCAAACCCAGGCCATATAGGTGGGAGGTGAGTGCTCTCACCCTTGTGTCATCCCTCAAACAAAATAATTATATTGAGAAAGGGCAATAAAATAAACCTCCCCTGGAGAGAAAAAACCTCATGACTATGTACAGCTGTAATTGAGACGGCCCTAGAGTGAAAAGCTAACGAACTGCACAAGAAAAAGATCCCGCTATGTGGGAAGGCATTCTTGTTCTCAGCATCATGGATAACAGTTCCTGGTTCTTAAATTAGTTAGGCACGGACCTTTGGATCTTCAGAGCAGTCTCCCGGGATAAATTAAGTACGTTTTTGAGACGTCTGTAACCCGCACTTCAAACATAAATTATTTTCTTTCATTCATCAGTCCTTTCACAGGAATACTTGAACCCAACAAATTGACCTGCTCCCAACTGAGTGGCTTCATAGCTCAGTTGGTCGAGCATTGCACTGGCATTGCAGGGGTCATGGGCTCAAATCCCGTAGAAGCTGCCTGAATTTTTCAGTTGCCTAGAAGAGACAATTGCTTAAATTACTTGACCTGCTCCCAACTGAGTGGCTTCATAGCTCAGTTGGTAAAGCATTGCACTGGCATTGCAGAGGTCATGGGCTCAAATCCCGTAGAAGCTGCCTGAATTTTTCAGTTGCCTAGAAGAGACAATTGCTTAAATTGTCCGGACAAATGCGAGGATCACAAATCTTTCGAAAATAATAATATTAACTGCATGGCATCTGTCTGAAATGGCCTATTACTTGTGTTTCCATGTCTGGGTCATCATCAGAAGGTACCTCCTCAGCTGACTCACTATTGTCACTTGTTGCACTGCTTAGAAGACTATGCTCAGAGATCTTCAAAGTCAAATAATTCTTCAAGTCATCTAGAGAACGAGGCCCCTCGTAAATATCCACCTGAAGCAACAATAAACCATTTTAGAAGATGGCATTAGGATTCCCGGATTTTCCATTTTTGTGCCGAAATTTTTCGATTTTAGTATTTGTTTTGTTGCGGTTTGTGGTCGTTCCCATTCTTAGCGTTAGGTTTACAATTTTCGGGAAAGATACAAGCAAGTTTTCGGTTTTGGTATCCAATTCCTTTTTCAGTTTTTCCTACAGCATTTGGAGTACGGTTTCAGTTCATCATTAGGGACCGTAAGCAATTACACCGATGATAGCTACGAGAACATTGTCTAAAAATATTAGGGAGCTTAAGCACACGCGTTTCTGAGACATGGAAGGAAACCGGAAGAGGACATTTCTCGTGCCAGGACAGTGGTGTCTCCCAGATTTTTATTTGAATCATCTCTAATGGAGAAAGGATACTTACCAATGTAAATGTGGTTGTCTGAAGACAAGTTAAAATGGAAAACAGTTCACTTCCAGTTGTCGTCTGCATCTCAAAAAAGCGTGTGCTTATATAAGCTTCCTATTAAAATTAGCGAGAACAGTGTGGATATTTAGAGAGAAAATTGAAAATTTGTCGTCAGTTGCTCTCGTCTTCCACATGACCTAAAATTTGATCATTTCATGTCGTTGTCAAGATAAGAACGGCAAAGACATGTATCAAAATGTAAAACGCACGTGCAGGGCGTGCAGAGCTATTGTTCTTGCTATTTAAACCTATTGTTTTGTGGCATTCTCGATGCCGTCGTCGTCTTCCTTGCTAAAGCTCTCTCATTACTTGTGTCAGCCACGTGCATATTCTACAATGTTACACCCATTTCTCGACCAGTTTCCGATGCAGACTCATACGCTCTATAGACCTTATTCATAAATGGCGGTCAATTTATAATTCTTTTGTCCAAATGCAAATTAGCCTACCAAGCCTCGACACCATAAAGAGAATTGAAAAGAATTGTTGCTCTAAAATGAGGCTTGGTAGGCTAATTTGCACGTGGACAAAAGAACTATAAATGTGACCGCCATTTATGAATAAGGTCTATTTGATTACGGTTTTAAAAACTTGACTTTGATGGTTTTGCCTGCATTTATCAGATTGTTCAAAATTTTGGTTTTGAGCAATTTTGTGTGGTTTTGCGGTTTTTCATGCCCATTCCCCCCCCCCTCCCCGTAATTAAAAGAGTGTGTGCTGAGTTGCACTAACCATTATTAAATTTAGTTTTTGTTTTCTTGTTTACTCATATTATGCTTTATGTAAATACAATTTCACTTAAGAGTAAGGAGAAGATTACTGAGTTATTAAAAGCAACATACAATTTTGGTACAAGATTTGCTTTGCTACTGTAAATTGGAAGTACAAACCTCGCGTCCATCTTTAAACAATTTAAGTGAAGGAAAACCTTGGATTTTATGTTCTGCACACGTTTTACCTTCTGTTGTGCAATCAATCTGAAGAGAAATACAGATAATGATGTCAAGTAATGCAATGAAATAATCATAAATAGCTTTTGATCCTTTGTTATCATGAAAAAATGGGAAACATATAGCAACCGTTAAGTGCCCCTAAGTTCTTTAAGCTCTCACTTTGTTAAAAACCAACCATTTACATCCAATGTTGTCTTAAAACAAGTGTGGTCTTTTAGCCTTCCCGAGTTGCCATCAAAAGAAATACATCCCTTCAACTAAATTTGAGTTCGGTGGTTCACATTTAGGAGCAAGGATTGGCACAGTTGGTTCGTGTTCAGCCTTAATGCAAGAGATCCCGAGTTTGATGTCCCCAGATCTCACATCCTTGTTTTCGAATTCTGTCCTTTCTGTGTAGCTTAAGTAGTACTGATGGAGAGGGGTGAGTAAAATGTGCACAAGTTCGTCGACCTCAGGTTTGTCAGTTGAATTAATTACTGTTATCCACTTTAAATATGGTCGCTTTACTTTTAATTACCTTTACTTTATATTCATCAACAACAAAAAAAACCAGCATTGTGTGTATTATTCAGATGTGTCAAAAAGCAGTTTAGGTGAGTAAAATCCAAACAATATAAACAACTTTCAGGTATAAAAATGGGGGTCTCAGAAGTACAATCTATTCCACTATACACCAAAAGGCAAACCAGCCATATTTAATAATATTACATCAACTTCTACATTATCCAAAGTGCCGCCATTGCTGCCCTAGATTGGTCATGCAAAAATAAACTACAGCTTAACGCAGATAAGTGCAAAGAGATGGTTCCTCGACGAAACCTCGAGATTTTCCAATTAACGACGATACATCAGCGAAGGCATGACTTGTGTGACAAATTATTTAACCAAATCACACGTCAGTTGCACAAATTATTTCATCTACTTCCACAAAGACACCAATCGAAGTATAATCTCAGGAGAAAGAAAACATTTGATATTCCTCGAATAAATACTAAGCATTACCAGAACACTTTCATCCCATCGATGTGCTGCTGCCAAAATAAGTACAAACTCCAGGAACATTAATTTTTATATAACAAACGATATTTTTAGTGTTATTATATTTCACATTGTTTATAGTGATTACAAGCCTATTTAGTGACATTACGCAATTTAGCTCAAGGGCCGCTATGTAATTATTTGTTAATAAACTTATCTATCTATCAATCTATTTAGCATCAGAGTCAAAGGTATACAAGTTAACAGTCGGCTTATCAAAAACAGGTCACTTGATCAACATGACAGGAGAAGGACAAGTACATGCACAATAGTGTAAACATGCGCGCAATAAAGGAAGAAACAAATTGTACAGACAGTTCAATGAGTCTTCTTAACATGGCTGAGACAAGGGCATGTACCTTAGCAATTGTGATATCCATATTGTCCTTATGAAACTCAGCCAATTCTTTCCATGTGGGTGCCAGTTTGCGGCAATGGCTACACCTGTCATGAAACATAAAATGTACCTGTAAATATTTTTTCATTGCATATGCCACTATTTTACAATTTTAGTCCAAGTAGTACTACAGACAGATTAATAGCTATATGGACTATCCTATTGAAAAAAACACCTGACTTACCAAGGGGCATAGAACTTTATAAAATGAAGTCCCATTTCCACATGTCGGTCAAAGTTTTCTGCTGTCAGCGTGTAAAGGCCATTATCTGGTTCATTTGTCTCTGTTATGTCCTTCTCTTTTTCCTAAAACAAAAATCTAACCTAATGGCTGCTTCATGATGGAGGGCTGGTGGTTAAGTAGAGAGAGAACTTGGGATCGCAATAATAACATGTGGCCATGTTTCATTAAATCCATGTGTGATTCTTGAAGCACAGCCAGGCATAATTAGCCAGGCATAATTACATGTAGCTGAGTCAATTTTCATTACCCAGAGAGAGACCTCGGCATTCGGTTGAGATGAACTGAAACTCTGCTCACATATAAATGAAGTTGGAAGTGTGGTTAGTGACCGCTTTACCAACCTGATTAGGGGGTTATCCTAGATGGTCATCCATCTAGGTTTTAACAACAGGACTTGACTTTGGTCAACAGACAGGAACTGGTGTTTTCCTTTAGGCAAGTGATATGCTACCCTGGTCCCAGAGGTTTTTCTAGAGCCGTGAAAGAGCCGCGAAGAGGCAAAGTCGAGACGCGAAGCAGTGAGAAGAGAAAAACCTCTGGTTACCTTGAACTTGAATCTCACCTTTCATGCAGATGCCAGGGTCAGGATGTGACCCTCAGGCTCAGATTGATTGATATTTTTGACAAACACCATATGAATGGTTCGTTTGACTGGTAATACGGAGGGGATGCGTGATTGGTAAGTTGCCACTGGTCCCTTTTGTAATTATCAATTTGGCGAGTTTGACAGCTAGCGTAAGTGAGATTCAAGTCCAAGATATCTCTCTTCTTGCCGCTTTGGGACTCGTCTTCACCGCTTTGAGGCTCTCTCGCAGCTCAAGAAAAACCAAGGGACCAGGGTAGTGATATGCCCCTGATGGTGGTGATGATGACAATGATGATGACTATGATAATAATGATGACGATGGAGATGATTGTACACTATTCGCTTGTTCTCGACCAATGGCAACATCAACCTGTGGTAATGCAGGTAATCCCATCAAAAGAGCAATTCGGTAATCCAAAAATTTCCATGATGCCAACCTTAACGAGCCGTGAACAACACTGCTTCAGGTACTAAAAATAAACACTAGTAACACAAAAGTTCTAAATCTTACTTCAGATGTTGCCAGAAATTTGTTGACAAAAGCTTTGAGGTCATTCATTCTTCTTTTTCCATTGTATCTCTTGATTTCACCATGATCAAAATACAATTTTAACCTTGATAAAAGAAAGAAAAGCACACCTGCTTTTTGAAAGACTTGTCATCTCTTCATTTTAAGAACAAAACAACAATAATTATTGTAACAACAGTAAAAAAATAATAACAGACTTAATTCACCATTTTAGTTAAACGCTAATTTAACTAAGTTAACCACCCTCAGCATAGAGGTAATCTTTCTAGCATTCCTTGTTTTACTGGTCATCGCTTATAGCAGTCATCATTTCTCTTGGGCGGTCTTTCGGTCAAGCTGTCAGCAGTCAGACTAATAAGTGCAGGCTCGCATGGATCGTTGAAATCAAATTCATTAGCCAGCTTTTTATGAACTTTTCTCAGGCATTTGGAGCTGTTTTCATCATTAGTTTTTGAGCTTTCACCCACCCCACCCTGCCCTCTATTTTTCCTTCCACTGAGTCCATCAGTGTAATGGGTGCCTGGAATGGAGGCTTATATCTGGGTTGTGGGGATTTGCCAGCCATGGCCCGGTGGTACTCTATCTAGGGGCTGGCTGGCCAATGAGTATTCCCTGGATACTCTAGGCACCCACCTCCCATTTTAGCAAGGCAGCTGGTTAACAAACATTAAATTCTCAACCTCGGATAATGCAATTCTAGCTTTCTAATTGGTTCACTGGATCTCAGTTACCAGCCATTATACCTGCGTTTGACCTTATATGGTCCAAATGAATGCGGCAAATGTCGCTCAGCATAAAATTTTTGGCACCCGAAAGTCATGTCACTTTCCGGTTGTTTTCTTATACTTAAATAAAATTTAGCAAAACCCAAGGTTGAGAATTTAATTCGCCCTTGTTGTATACGAATTTAATTCGCCCTTGTTGAATGTGAGATTGGTAATAGCCAACTTGGTGCTATGCGCTACATTGGCTATTTGCCATCTCGTATCCAATGCTAGCTCATGGAATAATAATGATAATATTGTTAATTATTCAAGAGTGAACTGTATTTACAGTAGTACTGGGGCACTACAACACTAGACAGAATTCAAATTAAATCATATTGATTGTTTGTTTGTTATTTATTTGATTGAGCACGTTGAAGTTTTGGCAGCTATTCAGCTGATGTGGACCTGCTATACCCACCCACCCACATACACACAGAGGACAGCCACAACACCGGGAACTTCATCCCCTACTCTTCTTGAATAGTGTGTGGGTTCTTTAACATCCCACAGGGAACTAATGAACATGGAAGATTTTTGTGAGACGGGGCCTATGGTTTATAGTCCTTATCCGAGAAGACTTGAAAGTCTAACCATTTGCGGGTGCAATTACAAAGACAGCACTTTCTCCTCAGTTGTTTTAAGAACCTGAGTGTTGGTTCAGCTGGAGTCAAACTCGCATGGCAGCCCGGTACTCAACTAACTATTAGCCACCGGTGTGCGGTATCAAATCGTAGGTTGGTTTTTTAGGACAGGGGAAAACCACAGTACCCCGGATATACACACTCACGTTGGGTATGCACGGATGTTTTGTTTTGCACAGAGTGGTGTCTCTTTTGTGCAATCAACCTGTGTAGAAAAAAAAACAGATGAGAGGAAAACTTCCCTCAACAAACGGTACAAACATTACAGGACTTGTCTAGGAAAATTTTCACACCAGAATATAAATACATTTATTTCATAAAGTTCACTTTGTCACACATAACACAACTTTACCACAACATATTTTCCCACCTCAAACTGCCCTAAAAATTGGCGAAAGAAAGGCTTTTGTGTCAAGACATCGATATCGTCAAGAACTGAACTTGGTTTGTCGGTACCTTGGCTATTGCTACATGTTCACTTTGAGGAATTTTGCTGTAGTGCTCAGCTAAAAGACTCCAGGTTGGCATGAAATTCTGGCAGTGCTCGCACCTGTTGGCATCAAATCACATTATTGCATAAGCTGACACCTGCTAATATGCAAGCTAAATTTAAATCTCAAAGCTCAGAACATTACTTCTTTACCATTTAACAGTTTCAGTACTAATGAACTTCTACAATGACCGCTGTCGGTAGTTATTCATGTTGCCTTGTGACCAGTACAACGTAGCTGTCCATTTAGAAGATTCTTTCTACTACCGACGTACGAACTTGCGACCTACAGGCCAGGCGCCGGCTACCTCTCTTAACTCTTGCAAGCAGGCTTAATATTTTCTCATCTTTTCCCTCCTCGTGGCAATTTCTTCCACAGTAACTGTGGAATTATCAGTTTAAAATTGAAGAGCAAAATACAGTTAATTACTACAGTGCAAATGCACAAAAAAAGTTGTATTATCGCATGTAGCTTATATTTAAGCTTAACAGCTCACCAAGGTCCGTAAAACATAACAAAATGCGAGGAAGAACCAAACACTCTGTCTTCGAAGTCTACATCTGTAAGCGAAAGCACATTGTCGCTTAGGCTTGGAGAAATAACGGTGGAGAAAAAGAAAATAAGGATTTCCTTTGCAGCCATAATTTCTACAATTCCAGAAGGACACGTTTTGTTTCGGTAGGAAACCGCAGACCACTCAACACTTAGCAAAGCACAGAGCGACCTAAGGCGACCTGGGGCCAGTTGTTCAAACGTTGGATAGCGTTACCCCTGGATTATATCTCATCAAAAGTTAATAAAGGAATTTGTATGATCGCAAGATTGAGACACCTTGTCCCACTTGCTACCCTGCTTAACATCTACCGCTCCTTAATTGAACCCTAAATTTCCTATGGTCTCATTGCCTGGGGCCAAGCTGCTAACCGAAATTTCATCCTGGATTTTCCAATAGGGGTTTAAGAACGTCTGGTACTCTGGTTCGGTCTGGCCAGCCTTCACTGCAGTATTGCTTCAGTTTTTGACAGACTTCGTCCTCTTCTTGTTTTTCTTTTATTCGCTCAAGCTGTGTGTTTGAGGCTGGGAGGGAGGCAAATACATGTTGAACGTATAAATCGATCTCCTCTTCAGTACTGGACTGCCCATCCTGCTGCTCTATAGGTGCTCTTGATAGCGCATCAGCAGTAATCAGGCTCTTTCCGGGAACGTGGGACACTGTGAAGTCGAATCTTAACAATCGCATACGGAGGAGTCGTTGGATCCGTGGTGACATTTTCTTCCAAGTTTTTTGAACCAAGGATTGGAACCAGAGGCTTGTGATCGGTTTCTACCTGGAACCGCTTTCCGATAAGGTAATCTGCCAATCTCTCGCAAGCCCAGGTAGTGACGAGGGCCTCTTTTTCAATCTGGGCGTATAGTGTGTGACAATTGCTAGGGCCAAGATTCCATTACCCAAGAGTAAGAATGTCCCATTTAGCGTTAGAAAAGTGTCAATTTTGAAACGAAGTTTTGCGGGAAAATATACAATAGACCAAATCGACTAACTCAATATTGTACCCAATTCAAATCTCCGGGGTTAGGATTCTTTGTGTATTGTATTGGAATTTTAACTCAGAGGGACCGGACCGAAGCAAAATAATGCAATGAAACGGACGATTTCTTAGAACTTCTAAGGCCCGGTTCAGACGCCGTACTTTACATGAGCCGAATCGAATTCGAATTTAGACCGACCCAAATCGGTCAGTAGTAAAATGCAGACTGCAGACCCGGTGCTATTAAGGCGCTATTAAGTTCGGCGTCTGAATCAGTTCAGCCGGGCATGATTAATTAATTTGGATCCGGTCAGTGTAAAATGCAGACTGCAGACCAGGGGTAAAATGCAGACTGAGGTTATAATGTAACTGTTGAAAAACCCAAACCCTTTAGAGATGCTAACAGTTAAGCCTAATATTGTTTTAGCCCTAATTAGGCCTAAGGTTAGTGCTTCTAAGGGATTTGGGCTTTTTCAACAGTTACATTATAACCTCAGTCTGCATTTTACCCCTGGTCTGCAGTCTGCATTTTACACTGACCGGACCCAAATTAATTAATCCCGGCTGAATTGATTCAGATGCCGAACTTAATAGCGCCGAAATTAATTCAAAGAAGCATACTATGTTTGAAGAAACTTGCAAAGTTGTAATAATTTCTGGATTTGATTGGGCTCATGTGAAGTACGGCGTCTGGATGAAAGCCACTTCACGTTTCACAGCCGTAATTCCCGGCTAAGCCAGGCGGGAAAATTGCGAATTAGACCGGTTGTTCTGAATTGATTCACACGCCGTATTTCACTTGAACTCGATTCAGATCATGTAAAGTACGGCGTCTGAACCGGGCCTAAGGAGCTAAAAGGTGGGGAAGTAAAAGTTGTCTGATCTCTTAATTTGTGTGCATTTTAAATAAAAAGACTGCAGATCCCGGAGAGAAGGGACTTTGCATATGCCGGCATATATGCTTATCGAATTTTTTGAATTAAACTCCTAAGGGAGACCAATCTGGGCGTGGCCCAGGCTTTTTTTGGCCCCCTAAATGAGAAAACACATCAAACCCTTAAAACACATTAAATAGTCATTTTTAAATTTCTTCTCGTGCAACCCTGAACACGACCTTGACGGCTACATATGGGCTACATATGATGGCGTTTTGCCATGAACACCCTAAGTGAGACCAAAATCCGAAATTTACACCCCTAAGCTAGCGAGACGACGAGCATTCCAGGGGCCCGTTTCTCGAAAGTCCCGAAAACTTTTCGGGCCCCAAAAGCCATTTGTGAAATTGCCAACCGCTTGTTTTGGAAAGCCGATCTTTAATTTAACATGTTTTCAAGGCAACAAAAAGAAAAGTAACTGTGAAGTTTGAGGTATTAAATTCTCTCCGTTCTTGAGATACGAAGGGAATTGTGACACCCGAAAACGGCCCGTAAAGTTTCGGGCCCCAGGTCTTTAATATGCGAGTCCCTTCTCCGGGCTGCAAACAGTTTGCTTAGGCAAACGTCCCTATTTCTTTTCGCGATTTCGAAAACTTCCAGAAGGTCAAAAGGTACTGTAGGTAATAAAATTGTTCAACGATGAAATGATACATGAAATGGATCATATATGAACTGCGGATATGAAATCAAGCAAAGCTATGATCCTCGCCGTTATGAACGCAATTTCTGCAATTGCGTAAAGAAGCCTGAAAAATTCAGGACTTCACATCCGCAGTTCATATATGATCCATTTCATATATCATTTCATCGTTGATTCATTCCTCACGGGAAGTTTGGAACCCACAAATGACCAGCTCCCAACGTCAGCGGCTTCAGAGCTCAGTTGGTTAGAGCGTCGCACCGGTATCGCGAGGTCACGTGTTCAAACCCCGTTGAAGTCCTGAATTTTTCAGGCTTCTTTACGAAATTGCAGAAATTGCGTTCATAACTGCGAGGATCATAGCTTTACTTAATAAAATTGTTGCTTGATCTCTTAATTAAACTTTCTTTCTACAATCTTTAAATTTTCAATGCAAACCAGTTAGGTGACGACAATCGATATCAATATCTAGACTGCCGAATGCACAGTAAGAAGGAAACGCCTTTCTTCAAACGGGCGGTGTAATGAATTATCATGTGGAAACACCATTGTTTAGATATCTTGTAAATAAAGATATGAAACATATAATTTCGTCGAGAAAAGAACATCCTGACTGGCCATTGCTTTATTCATAGAGATTCTCGAGGAGAAGAATTACGTTGATCATTTTATTGTCCGTCAATGTAATCGTCGCCAATGGCAACGTGAGCGCAGATTGGCTACCATAATGACAACAGTCAAAAGTGTTTTACTGAGTTTTCAAACACCCGGCTTGAAACAATTTCTACCACTTTTTGTTATTTTGTTTTGTCCCAAAAACTTCAAGCTTGCTCACAGTCCTGTATGAATTCATTAGCCTATAAAGGAACACATGTATTCGCAGCTAGCAATTGCAAATGTATGTTTTGTCGTTCCGGCAACTGTACAGTTTAAATGGTTGAAACAAAGTTATGTCCACAGCCAAATGGACTTGTCAATCTCTTTCCACGTGTTGTTGGACTGAGGTGTTTTTGAACACGTCTTCTTGTCAGTTAAAGATTAGTTTTAGCTTCGATTAGCTCTAAGCAAATGAAAGTTGGAAATTTGATTTCCGTTCTGATGCAAATGGTCCCAGCTATACGATCGATCTCCAAAACAGCAATTTAACAGTTACAAATTGCATTTCGACCTCCTAAATGTGATCTTAGCAGTCATTTACCTTTTGTCTTGGGCAACTGTGCAATTCGAATACCAGAGGACTTTCCAATGTAATATTTCTCTCATCAACAACAACGAAAAACGATCATGTCTAGTGCTCCATGCAATGCGTTCACTTGGATGTCTTATTCAAAGTCTTAAATCATACCTCTCAGATCATGAGTACGGGCGATTCAATTGGCCAATTCAACGAGTCGTATTCTACAGTTTACCGATTTTTTGTTGCTTGATTCAATGATATGGAGATGTAACAAATGTTTTATAAGTTCAGTCTGTTTGTCTCGTAGTGGAGACTTCACACTAGAGAAAAAGGTGGCTCTAACCAACAGTTCCCCCGGCCAAAAAGACTCGGATAATGTAAGAGGTGTACACCAGTCGAATTGGAAGAGATTACAATTAATGCGGCCATTCTGCAATGGAAGAAAGGCAGTCACTTTCAGTAAAGCCACATGAAATCGGTGATTTAGAGGCAGTAAAAAAGGCCAAATCGGTAGAGAAAATTAAAAAAGCAACGGTATGTGGCAATTGTCAGCTGAAACTAGTGTTATACCCGAGCTTTTACGAGTCTCTTATACAACTGTGAAATATACAAAGTAAGACAACAGATGTATAAATCAGTAATCTCTAAGAATTGCAGAGGTTACAGCAATTATCGTTGTTGTTTAAAGATGACGTTAGGTCTATTTTCCTAATGTTCTTTGTAAAAGATTTAATGTTGAAGGAGTCCTTCAGTTTAACAACCTACAATCCTCGCCAAATTAAGTTGGGACACCATGTACAGCACTAATATTCTGACTTTTAGGTGTGATCCTTCCTCCCCAATGTTGAATTCACTGATTTAGAGGAGCCATCTCGCAAAACCAACATTGGGAGAGCAGAGGACATTACTTGTGTCTCAACGAATGTGACGAGGATTGTGTTTTGAAGGAATTTAGAGTATGTGGTGTACAACGGGGAATGGCGGGAAAATTGCGCGAGCTTCAAGGTCGTTGTTGCTGAATAATTTTCATCAGCGCAGAGCTTAGAAGTAAAAAGGTAAACAGCTCAGTGTTTTGCACTCATCTGGAGATCAGTCTGCTGGGTTTTAAATAGGGCCGAATGTCTCCTAATTTTTTAGAGATGGCGTGGTGGTTTAAAACCTCTCGGAAAATGTACGAAAAGAAATACTGATTCTCAGTGAAGTCATAGACATCTACCCGTGTTCAAATAAACACTTATCATTTATGGGAGGTCTCGTATTTAGTGAGTTAAAAGTTACGTTTATTTGTGAAAGTGTGCACGAGTCATCGCTAGTCACTAGTCAAATTATCCTTAGACAATTTTATAAGAACGAGAACGTCACCATGCACAAATCAGAAAAAAAAACTAGTTGAAAACAGGTCCCAAGACGCAGGGAAAGCGTAAAACTTATCACTCTAGTGTATTAACTCACCATTTACACCGTTGTATTTTTAGCACGAACTACGGTTTTACCAATTTAGACCAATTAAATTTTGGTAACTCGTTGTGGTGAAAGGATACTGCTCTTATGGACACTTCCCTTTGTGAGATTCCTGCCTCTTCCATGAGCCGCTTACAAGTAAAGTTAAATCCCTTCTCTTTCTCATAGACGGACTACCGTTCTCAGAAGCAGTCTTCTCTGCTGGCCACTCAATTCGGGACTTGGGCCCCTCTGAACACTTTCCTTACACTTAGTTGAGAAAACATAAGGTTCTTTTGCTATTCTCATTACACTTTCATGAGCAATATGACAAATTTAGGTTAATCTATGTACAGTAAAGTCTTTAACAGAACATTAATAAAATGCAAGTACCGGTACCTGTGTCACACAATCTATAACACGCTTAAAAATTATCTTGTTAAATAAATTTTCTGCTCGCAAAACAAAGTCAGTTGTTCAAAAGTCTCCAGGACACAGTTTTATGTATACATCAGTTTCCCGTGGAATAATTTCGATTTCATCATATCACATCTCCCAAAACAGACATTGTAGACCATCCGGCACTCGTCGGGGGGGGGGGGGGGGGGGAAGGACGCGTCGTACATGACCTACTAATGGTCACTAATCAATGTTCTTGTCTGTCAACGCCTCTCAAAATTGCTAGTGGAACACAATCCTTGCCAAATTAAGTTTTAGGTGTGATCCTTCCTCCACAATGTTGAAATCACTGATTTTTTATTACAGTTCAGGAATGTAACTTCCATTTTGTAATATGGATGTATGTTGCTTTGAGCCCACGAAATAAATAGGCCTAGTATAATCGGCTAACTCAATGATGTACCCAATTCAAACCCTTTAGCAATAAAACGTTTTGTTCCAGGTATTTCCATATTATTTAAATGTGCGTGATATATCAAAATTCTAATACACAAATAATCTTAATCATTGAGTGAATCGATTTAAGCCCGGTTTACACTACAGAAAATTTTCAGCACGGCTCGTTGGAAATTGGCACGGGTGCCTAAAAAGAGCTCGGCAAACTTTGTTTACACCATACCATTTTTACCGTATCAAATGTACCGTGCCAAAATTTATGGGCCCGGGTGAGTTCTCTTGTAGACATGCGCAGTTCAATTATAATCAAGAACGTCCGCGTGATTTTGGTGGAGAATGAGCAGCCATCTCGAAATATACGCAAAAAAACCGCTAGCCTATATGAATTAAGGCTCAAATTTGGCCCTTTAAAGTGTTTACACTACTTATTCTATCCGAACCGTGCCTATTTTTTCAGCACCCGTACCAATTTTACCCGTGCTCGGACTACCTCGCCGAAGGTCCCAGCACGGGTAAGAATTTTGGTTCGGCACGGATGAAATTTGGCACTGACAGGTTGTTTACACTGCAAATTTTATCCGAGCCGAACCTTTTTTTTGGGACCCGTGCCAATTTCACCCGAGCCGTGCCAAAAAAATTCTGTAGTGTAAATCGGGCTTATTTAGTCATATATTGTTTACTTTCCCGCAAATTTAACCCGATTTGAAAATAGACATTTTTCTGACCCTGATTGGCACAAACCTGATAAATAAATATATCAATTTAAAAAAGCCATCGTATACCTACATATCTTGTACCTCATTAAAACCTCCCTAGGTCCAGTCGCTTACGCGCCGTTGGACTAAGTGCGTTAACTTGTGTGATTGCAATTCGTTATATAGCATTAAATTAACAATGACGTATAGTGTGTTGGCATCTCGTCAATTAATAATTTTCGATCACAGCAAAGTTTTCTTATTTTCGAGCATTTCGGTATTTCTTTTCAGTTTCTAAATGTCTCTATTCTGTTGATAAAGATGTTCTTTTAGCCCCACAGTTTGAGACTTCGTTATGTGGTTGTTGAATGTGAGTGAAGACAATTTGCGAGCCAACACTGTGGCAAGCCATGCGAGTCAACATGCGAGTCACACAGTTATTGAAAGCTAACCATTTTAAAATGGGTACTTAGACTTAATAACTGTTTATCAGCGCTATTTGAAATGGGTGCTTAGACTTAAATGGGAAATTCGCATGGCTCGCAGATTTTCCAGCCCCGTTGAATGTCCACCAAGCTGCTTGCCACTTAAGAGTTATGAAGCTGAAACTGTCTGTCTCTGATGTTATTAGCGTTGGTGGCTCGAATCTTGCGTGTGCTGCGATTTTCCCTTTGTTTGTGTTGAGACCTATTGGATTTTGACTTTGTTTGGAAACCATTTGTAAACCCTAGGATTGACTACAAAAACCAAAAATTGTAAAAACCTTTCAGAAAAAGAAATAAGTGGTCGATAGACCAAACACAAAAAAAACAGATTATTTCTTTCTCTACCCATCTGATTTGCTTCCAAAGCGATTGCCGGGCGAACTTTAATGATTTACTAGATTTCAGGTCCACTATGCAGTGCAAAACATGAATAGAAAGCCATTAGGTTTGTTTGGGCAGTTTCCGCCGAGCGCCGTACAGTCGTAATCACACGTGATTACACTAGGATAACTTCGACAACTAACCCTAACCCTACCTAAAATTACAGAGCTAAGCAGCAGTTTACAGAAACAGCTACTGCCAGAACGAAGGCCAGGAAACCCCGTTGGGGGAAAATAAGGCAGGAAACCTGGGTAGGATCCATGACTTAAGCTCTGAATGCCAGTCCTACGAAAGCCACGCTGCTAAGACAAAATTGAAACGAAAGCGTGAACTACTATTTAAACTGTGGTAGAAAAAGAACTAAGAAATAAAAAAACGTTCATAGTATTGGCGTTGGCCAAGAATGATCTCCCATGTGACAAAACTCTCTTGTATGGCTGTCATCGTGTCCCATGATGCACTGAACAGGCCCAGTCCCCACTGCTCTCATGCCTCCGAAATATTTCATTTCCAGCTAATTCATATTCATGCAAAGGCCGGCTTTTACATATTTCAGCTCTACTACACTACGTTGTGTACGAAATCGGTTTATCATTTTGGAATTAGCTCATGAAACGATTTAGTTTGGACTAGACTTCTAAAGATAAATTCGTTGGAGTGGGGGTTAATATCTAGCATGCTTAAGTAATCTTTTCAGTATTGAAACTGGACAGACACTACTGCTTGATTGGGCTATCACAACCTTCGCCTGCGAACGCAGACGTATTTCCGGCGGTCGTTTCTGTCGGGGGAGAGAAACTACCGGCGGAAATACGTCTGCGTTCGCAGGGTAAGTAAAAACCTAACCTGCGATCAGGCTCTATTTTAGTTTCGCGTGGTACGTAATGTGGAGTTGGAGAAACGAAAAATAGAGCCTGACCAAATTCCTCTTGGAAATTCCTTCCGCCCACTTTTTTTGATTGAATGACGTGTCCTTCATCGGCCAATCAAATTTACAATACACGCAATACACGCGTGGACCGCAGATTCAGGCTGGTTTGTTTTGACCAAAGTTAAATACCGTGGGAGGAATATCTTATAAACGAATTCGAAAGTTACCGTTGGCTTTAATTTGAGAAAAACAAATTTAAAGCATGGGGAATGTTTTCGACGACTATATTGCGGCAAAGGCCGGTGTAATTCTTCCTCCGAACTTGACTGAATATGCAATCTTTTAAGCTTGACATCTTAATTTGTAATTGAGATAACCTAGCATTCTATCGTTGGACGGTTTGGCAATAGATTTTTAAAGAAAAAAAAACTGAAAGAGAAATACATTATTCCTTTAATGTGCTTGCCCATGAAGGTTTCTTTGGTGATTTTTTCGGGTAATATCTTCAGTTGCAGTGTATTTCTAGAATTGCGCGCAGTAAAATCATGATAACTTTCAATAAGTTTGGCCGTTAATTTTTTGATGAAGTACGAACAATAAGATGGACTCGCGAAGTTTCTTTTATTTTTGTAGAATTGGTCTCTCTGGAAACATGCCATTTTAGTTTCTGGAGTGCGAGTTTTAAGTTAAATCAACTGGAAATATTATGAAGCAATCTTGACTCCAAATTGTGCAAACAGACCGTGTCATGTACAGTAAGTAAATAATGCCGTTTGATACACAGATGTTCAAAACATGCATTCGTGTAACTTGCGATTTTATCAGCATCTCCTCCTGTTGATATATATGTCCTTTGTCTCATCCAGGAAACCAATAAGCATCGGCTTTCATTGCCATTTGAAAGAACCAGCTATTTAGCTTTCAAAACATCAGAGAAGTTTGTGCCAAAGTACTTTCAACCACATGGCCACAGAGCTCGACAACCGGAATCGCTAATTTCACTCTTACCAGAGATTCAAACCCGATTCTGGACAAGTTATGAGATGTTTCAGATGGCATATCTCCATTTATACAAATAAAATCAAGTTGCACCGTCCACGGCATTGTACATACATACATACATACATACATACATACATACATACATACGTTTATTTCACGTCCCCAAGGGGCTTTTCGGTGAAATACAAATACAACAATGAAATACAATAAAATAATTCTGTATGAATAAAATTTAAAATGCGCTAAGAAAAACAAATGCCATACTAATGCGGTATTGGATAAATTCAGTTCAAATTCAATTGTGAGAACAAAAAGCAGCAAATTTTTTTCGTACACTTATGGCGGATTAGTCTCGAGGACTTCGCGAGAGCTCCGCGCAATCACGATGGCATTTTCACTTCCGGCGTTTCAACAGTCAATCAGATCACGAATTTGGTCGGCCAAAATTTGAGAGACTTCTGGTCAGGCCCAATTTTAGCGAGCGACGACATGAGAGAATATATGGGCGAAGCTAAAAATGGGCCTGATCGCAGGTTAGTAAAAACCCGCATGTAAGAACCTAGTGTTTTAAGAACCTGCTGGCAGAAATGTCCCATTTTTATACCCCAAAATATAAGAACCTGTTTAGCCAAGCAAAATTTATCAGGTTCTTAAATGTGAGTTATGGGATATTTTTATAAGATTTTAAACTAAGAAGTATAACTTTTGTGACTTTGGGAAATAGAGAACACTTCATGGAAAATATGCACGTACAGTTTTAATAAGAAAACTGTAGTTCTTTGAACACTAATTATAAGAGGTGTATTTATTTTGTTTGTTTGTTTGTTTGTTTGTTTGCTTCATTTCATATACTTTAGCACTATGATCAATTATGATGATTCCATCATAAAATGAATGTGGCCAGAAAATTAAGGCAACAGGACTTTTTTTGCATTTTTTACTTATTCCATTTAGTATTTTATTTTGTATGCAAATATTTCTCAAAGGATACTTTGTTTATAGTGTATATAATTTTTTAGTTAGTCTTGCACAATCTTCATGACAAGACAGTTATAAATAAATGCTGTATCATATAAAGGACCAAACCTATTTTTCTGCTTGTACAGGAATGGTTTCTACTGAAAACTTAAGAACCTATGAAGAACCTACTTTAGCCTAAATTGCCAATCATGACTACCCCTAAATATAAGAACTTGTTTTGCCAAACTTAGAAAAATGTAGGTTCTTACACGCGGGTTTTTACTGTATCTGGATGTATACTTTCCAGTCACAAACTTAAGTAACTTACATATAACTTAAGCTTACCGATTGTTGCTGTTGCAGTTGTAAAAGTTCTAACCGCATCTGAAGAGCTTTCATTTCCTGCCGAACATAAACAAATAACAAAAGTTTTGTCATATTTGTAAACTTACTCTCAAAATATTTATGAAACTGACAACAAGAAAATTAATGGCTCAAACCAACCTGACCCGCTGTCTTGATTCGCTTCGTCGATTGCGCGTTTTCTTAGTTTTTTCAGCACAATAGCGGCCTCTACAAAGAAGATTTTCGTTTGTTTTTACGAAAGGCGAAACAACGTGTTTTTTGCCGCTAACACGACAGCCAATTTTATAGTGGTACATCACTTGCACGCAAGCTTCTTACACTAAAAAGTCCTTCGCATGGTGAAAAGTTTTGCAACCCCTCATCATTTCCCACCTTTGCAAACGCGGCTACCAGCTAAAAGTTAGAATCTTCCAGAAAAAAAAGAACAAGCGATCGATTCTTTCCCTTTGCTGAGAAAGCTCGATGACTTGTTCTCTTCCTCTCTGGCAGCCATCTTGCTTGCAACGAGATTATGCATGCATCAAATGGATTCCTAACGGACCAATCAGACAAAAGTCTCCATTGCTTTTCGAAATATGATTAGCAATGGCGACTTTTGTCTGATTGGTCCGTTAGGAATCCCATTTGATGCATGCGCATGCGTTGCAAATAGACTATTTATATCGTATTTGACGACGCGTGTGATCTGAAGAGGAAATCGAAGGGTCCCAAAAAACCATCAAATCATCCAGGACAACGTAGAAAATAGTAGCTGAGTGAACTTTATTTATCTAGCTGTCCATAAAATGAGTTTTCGAAAAGAAACATCGCGATTTGAAGTTTTTATGGAACATTTTTCTCGATTAGTTGACTGTCTCAAAATAACGTGACGTCAAGCGCTCTCTCATCCTCAGGGTTGTCTGCCTGTGGTCGTAGGTTTGATTCCTGCCCAGGACTCTGATTTTAAAGTTGTCCTACCCCCGTTGCCCGTTGTCAACGCAACTTGTGTTGTATCAAGTCCTTCCCTCGGGTCCATTACACATTTCCATCATGCGTGTATGTCGGTATTGTTTTTACATTTATTTTGTAGCGGTCACGGTCATTCAGTTGTAACTGACGCTCCCACGCAAACAATCCACCGATATTGCTTATCCATTAATTTATTTGTAACTAGATTCCTTGTTCCTGCTCCACACCTTCCAACGAGGACGTTTCCAGGTAATGAGACACTCCTAATTGATTATTTTTTTGTTGTTTGATTGAACTATACTGCTTTCTGTTCTTTAATTAGTTGTACATTGTGATCACATAATATGTCTCATCAGCCTGCTTTAAATTAAGGAGGCTCGAAATAGTTTCTCCTTTTTTCAATCAAATAAACATATTCTGTCCTTAGATACAGTTAGAGTAATCATATTAAGGCGAAATCTGGCCAGGGTATTAAGCACACATCGTAGATTTCTCACATTATATTTTCCTCCAAAATAACGTTACCATGGCAACGATATTAGGCACTTCTTTGAGCCTTAAAATCAACTTATGTTGCCTTTTTTCAAGAAACGGGACGGTGAAATTTTCCCATTTAGTGTTACCAGATAATGTTAGAAATACTCTCTGAAATACTCTCAGTTTTTCAGAAAAATAAGTTTTCTTGAAATGTGCCTCTAATTTTTTTTTCCTACAGAATTTTTTTTAAATTTGAAAGACGAACGTTTTAATTAATCTAAGCTAACATGCAAAAAATGAAAAAAAATTTACCATCCGGAAGCAGAGATATAAACGAAAAAAGTTGCAAAATCAGGAAAAATGAGGGGGTTACAAGATGGGCCTTTACGCATGCGTCACCCGCTCATTCGAGTGCACGCGCGAGTTGAGCTGAAGGTCAACACAAACGGATTTAAATGACCATTAAACCGTTTGTGTAGAATTTTCGTAGTTTTCATGAATAGGAGATATCTATTTATATTCATGTCTATAGGAATTAGAAGAAAGGAGAGCGAATTTAGCGGTATTTGCTTATTTCTTGTGACCCATTTGAATCACGAGCTGACGCGAGCAGCTTACGAATTGCGTGTGTGGGTAAGCGCGCGCGCTCAGCTGAAAACCCTTTCGAGCCTCCTTAAACTCTTTACTGTTTCTCATTGTTTAATAGCAAGAACAAGTAATGCATGCGTAATAAATTTCCTAATCGCCTCTCTTTTCTTTTCTTTGGATTAAAGTCAGTAACTATGTCGGCACACATTTCTTTTATGCATAACTTAACTGTTTATTTTCTGAGTGATCACGATCACTCAGAAGCTTGGCTGGTTGTCACCAACGCACGCACGCACCGCGCACGCAAACAATTAACCAATGTTGCTTACCCATTAATTCATTTCTAACGACTCGAGGAACATATCAAGGTAAAAAGTAACATTAGCTTGAGGGTGTAATAAATTATTTGTTT
>OX421453.1:16699279-16711779 GCA_949126865.1 Montipora capitata
CCGGATTCATTATTCCTGCTCACAAGGTTTTAAAGAGGAACATTGCAAGGTATTTGGTAATATTAGCTTGCTGGGTGTAATCAGATATTTGTCTGTCGTTGCAAGGTAATATTAGCTTGAGGGGTCACGGTGCTAAATTATTTGTTTCTTGTGTGATCGAACTACAATGTATATACTGCCCTCCATTCTTTTCTTGCACATCGAGAAAGTAAGTAAGTAAATGATGTATCTTGAATTGTTCCTGAACGGAGAGGGTTTTTAGTTTTTGAATCCGCTTAGATTCAAAATTGAGGGTGTCACAAAGCAAATGACGATGAAGAATGCATTCAATTAGTTTTAGCCATAACAAAGCCTTAATGTCTACTCGCTTTAAAGTCTTACTTCTTAAAGATAAGCAAGACCGGAGCTTCGTATAATGTATCCGTTCTCATTACAACTTCGAACCTCGCCGAACGAAACCATTACTTGAGTTTTTCGGAGGACTGAATGGAACAGTCATCTCACTTCGATCAGTGTTCAAATTGGACTGCTTCACTGATCAGTTGCGCAGTTTGCTCGAGTATGAAATGACTTCTCCTTGCTGCTCCATTTGTTAGTTCTCTTGAGAACTTTTCATCTTTCCGCTCCAGTTCTACATTTTTAATGCATACTAGGCATAAGGGAATTTTGTTATGAAAGTTAAAAGTTTTCCTACAAGATTCGATAATGCATGGATAACCACATTAAATCCTCAAATTTTTGCAGAGTCATTTCTTGTCGTCGAGGACCTCGCATTGATTAGCATCCGTTTTGGTAAGTTGCTCACTGTTACTCATTTCTTAATAACACGAACAAGTAATTGATTTGTGATAAACCAGTTCTGATGAATTTTGCGTTACTTTTTGTTGTTTTCTCTTTACTCAGTTTGGATCAAGTTAGTGACTATGTCAGAATTCCTGATATGTTTATTTTATAAAGTGATCATGATCACCGTCACTCATGATCAGTTGCGAATGACGCACCCAAATGATCCACCAGTATTATATATCCCTTAAATATTTTTTGCAGCCAGATTCATTATTCCTGCTCAAAAGGTTTTAAAAAGGAACATTGCAAGGTAGTAAGTGATATTAGCTTGCTGGGTGTACCTGTAATAAGTTATTTGTCTGTCGTTTGATTGAACTGTGACAAGGTCACTTGTGTTCATTTTGTGTTTATTTTTATTCCAATGATTTTCAACTTCTTTTCATGATCCTAATTACTATTATTTGCTTGTTTACCCATAATTACTCAATTTCTTCACATTCTTGCTTGTGTAGTTGTGTTATCCCCACACATTTCTCTTACCTAATTCCTGTTGTGTAGGATTGGTAAACTCCCTCTTTCCTTAGGTAAATCCTGTATTAGTGGGTAGCAGATTTACCCCCTAGCCTTATTTGGTTTTTAGTTATTTTTCTATTTTCCTGAAATCCATTATAAATTGGCTATCATTTACTCAGTAAGTTCAGTTGGTTCAGTTAATTTATCTGAAGAGTGTCAGTCTTCAAGACAAGTCATTTTCCAAGGCTTCTCAGATGTGTAGTTATCAATAACATTTGGTATGTTATCAGTATTTTCCTATTTCTTGATTTTTGCCTAGCCTTTAGTTTAGTTACTAGATATAGCTTTCTGTTCTTGATTTTAGTTCTTAGCAGTGATTGCAAAATTTCATTTGCTATTGTCTAGGTTTATTTATCTATGTTGACCTCAGTTTAGTCTGGCACAGCATGTGAGTTGCGCCTTGAATATGTTTGCTGTTTTCCAATGAGTAATTAGGGACTTTAAGATAGTGGACAACGGTAGGCTGGGACGGTTGGATGCGTATACCGGAGACTTTGGACGAGTACGGTAGAAAGGCGCGAAAATTTTTAACTTGAGATTCGGCCAACACGACCGTAGGACGGTGCGATAAACATGTCTTTTGAAGAGGCGGGAAATTCTCTTGTAATTTCTTTTGCAGAAGGTTCAATTAGCGAGGAGGAAATTCTTATTTTATACCCTGAATACGAATCAGTGAATCCTCTTTATCCTTACTGGGAATTTGAACCATTTTGTTTAGATTCCTTGGATTCTAGCGAGTGTAAATCCGCTAAGGGGAATTGGTTCATAAACAAAAAATGCGGCTACAATTATCTCTTTTACCTTTCTTTTCTGCTTTTCTCCTGTGTCATGGTGGATTATGGATAACGCTACATTCAGAACAAGCACATTTTGGTTTGAGCCGCGATGTGGCCGAGTGATGTCTTTGAATGAACTCAGAATTTTCGCTAGATTTTTTCATTTCAGCGATGGATAAATCAAGACAAACACAGCCAAATGCACATTTAACCCATTGGGTGATCAGTTTTCAATGCATAATAAAGGAAAAGACTAAAATAGTGCGAATAAGTATGGATGAATTCCTACCGTTTTCACCGTAGGTTCCACGACTAGAAACCCGGCGAAAACATCCTAGAAGCACGACGGTCAAATGTCACGGGGATTTTGCGTGACATGACACTCATCTAACCGTCCCAGTCTACCGTCATGTACTATCTTAAAGTCCCTATTGATGTATTTTTGTCTACCCCTTTGTATCCTTTTAATTGCATTTGATTCCAAATGATCCTTTTTTTACCATTATTTCACAATTACTAGTTTCAATGTACTATTGTGGGATTATTGTGCAATATGTAATTTGAAGCTCTTGCTACAGTACTGTGCAAAAAGAATGCAAACGAATTTCGTCGAAATTCGGTTATTGTTCTCTCGAAATTTCGGGGGAAGAAGTGTGATTTTTCGGCCGAAATTTCGAAGAAATTTCACTGAGCCGCACGAAAGTTCGAACAAAGGACGAAAATTCGCTAATCTGACAACGAAATTTCGGTTGGAGTTCGTACGTACTGAAACGAAAATTCAACAACCTAATCGAAATATCGTAATCTTGAAAATGTGTCGGTTAGCGTTTCGCATTTTAATGAATGAATGGAATCAACAACTGTACTCTTCTCTCAACCTTGTACGTGTAAACACGACGTGAATGAAACTGTTCAAGTCACGCAAGTATCACGCAAAGAAAAAATAAAGTCGTTTACCATTCAACAAATTAAGTCAACAAATAAGCGAGTATTCCGGTAAACGAAGAAAGAATTTTCCAGTTTTTAATAGGTGCATTCCCGAACGTAATCTTTTCTACCATCAATAATAATTTTAAAATCCCACAGACTTTCGCTGAAAGCTCTCGTTAGCGACCACCCTCTATTGTTTACAATTTTGGTCGCTTTAATACGAGAATCGGCTCTCGCAAATTCCCGGGGTGATCACTTTCAAATCCATGCTTCATATAATAGTTCTGGGATTATAACATTGTTTAGTTTGTTTACAATTTGAAGTCGTTTTACTCGTTTTGTTGGTAATTTCTTTGCCTTTTAGTTCGCAAGCATGTTTCTTCATGTATCAGCTATTTACCATAGTTTTTATTGTTCAGCTTGTAAATAATATCAATTTACTATGTTTAATCCATTGGCTTATTGTGGCTTTGTTTATCTGTTCGTTCCTGACTCTAATAAACTCGTAAAACTTAGCTCAAATTTGTTGTTCTTGCGTCAACTGTTTTGGCCGTCTTACGGAACTATACTACCCTCTATTCTTTCCCTACACATCGATAAAGTAAGTGATGTATTTTGATACTTTTTTTTGTTTACATTCACTTATCTCGATCCACGGTGTTTGCGTAGGCATCAATGATTTGTGTTAGAATATTATTTCCCACTAAATAATGTTTTACCGAAAGACTTGGCAGTGGATAACCACACGAAATTAAAATTTTCAGAGTTACGAAAAATGGGGCGAGACAAGAAGGAAACGCTTGCAGACAAACCCCTGCATTTTGAAAACCGGCAAGTTGACCTGTGATGCATGTCATCAGCTGTCATAAATTGACCAGGAAAATATTTGGTCTTCCATAGTGGAAATTGAACCTTGTGCAAGAGAAGGTTAAAAAATTTGGCAAGGAAAATAAGGGCAACCCTAAAACCTGGAATCCGGAATCCGGAATCACAGTACAATACAGAGAGTAAACACTATCCTAAACATTCATAAAGGCTAACCTTAGGCCTAATTAGGCCTAAACAAACGTTTTTAGGCCTCATTAGGCCTAAGGTTAGCTTTTATGAATGTTTAGGATAGTGTTTATTCTCCGTATTGTACTGTGATTCCGGATTCCGGATTCCGGATTTTAGGGTTGCCCGGAAAATAACAGGCATAACAGGCATTTCTACTCACGTGTAAATGAGCACCTTTTCTGGGATAAAAATGATCACATTTTCAAGCATCTTAGTTTGTCTAAACATTGTCAGGATAATTGCGATGTTTCTTGCTTAAAATTTATTGAAAATGCTACCTCTTTCTATTAACTCAAAATCAAGGAGAGCTTCCATATTGAGCAGATGAAACCGGCCAAACTCAACAAACAAGTTGATCATGTCGGTTTATCATTACACTTTTAAAATTTTACCATTGTGTCAGTTACAGTATGTTTTCTATAATATCGTTGGTTAGTTTGAGTTTCACCTCCTTGTAAGGAACATTTAAGAGCGCCTCTCAGCAATTTTCACCTAAGACCGTGCGAGATAAAAAAATCAAAAATTGCCAAACTTTGTCACAATAAAGGACTACCAAAACATTTTTAGAAAAATATGTTTTACTTTGTTTCGATAATTACTTTACCTGGACGGCAACTTTTTCGGTATGGGGCCTTGCGAGCGAGTGAAAACGACTCCAAAATGTTGCTTGTTTGAATCGCTCTTTTTGAAATAACGAACAAGTAAGTTGAAAATCAAAACAACATGGTACAGCTAGAGTAATTCATTTACCCTTTAGCGCTGTTAATGGCACAATATACCAAAACTGGAATTTTGACCAAATTTTAAAACGTAACCTTTTTTAGATTGATTACACACCCTTGCAAAACAAATCTGGAATATTCTGGTTATTTCCAGAATTTTTCTTATTCCTTTTCTGGTTAATGAAACATGCTAATTAGGGAGAAATTGCCAGCTTTATTCCAGAAATCATAATCTGGGATCAAATCAGGTTTTTCCAGCTTTATCCAGTTTGTTACAAATGCTGCTTTCTAGATTTTTCTAGAAAATTCCTGCATGCTATTAAATGAAAGCGTGTGAAGATCATGTATTAATTTCCAGCTTTTTTCAAGGAGATTCCGCAGTTTTTCATGATTTTCCTCTGCCTTTTCCCACCAGTTAATTTTATTCCTTGATGGTTTTAGCTTTTGGTTCCTTTAAGGCAATTCAACCATTGGTAACTTTTTAAATTTATCACGAGTAACTTTACTAAGCTTCTTATTCTAAGCAGTCAAATGCACAACAAAAACAGGCATCATTTCTTGTCTGTATAAAGAACTACCAAAGATCATTGATTACTTTGTTTAACTATAAAGTTATCGGTCATTAGTGGTAATCAGGCAGTCATGTCTTGTACCTTCCCTTGTAGAACCAGACACTGTGTAATCTATGTAAATCCTATGTAACGACCAAATGTAAATGGTATGTTATGATATACATAAATTGGATACAGAAGCCTTATTCAAAGGCTATGTTATACGTATGCCTCATCTATATATTTTGAAAGGAAATGCTATGTTTTAGCTAGTCAAATGGAACCTTTACATAGCATATGTAAAAGCTATGTTATGGGGTGTTTGTGTCCAAAAATAAAAATAGTTTCAACATAGTTTCTACATAGATTCGAAACAGAAAATACACAACACATACATAATTATCCTGCTCCTATAAAATAATATTCCAGCAAATCAGAAATGTGCTGGAAACTACAAAAAATCTATTGTAGTCAAGCTATTAGCAGTTATTACCATAGCTCACAGACAAAAAAAAATAGACGACAGATTTCAAAGCAGTTACAATTTTTTATTGCATGAACCTAAACATTTAATTTATGCCAAAATCTTTGGATTGGGTTCTTGTTTTAAATTTAACTAGACCCTCCTTGAGGGTACACTGGGTTGCTTGTGGTACGTGCACGTAGCCGTACTCGTCGTCTTTGCTCAAACTCCCTAATTTTTTTCAAGTTGGGAGGTCATTAAGCCCATTTAAGGGTCACCCAGAAGTCATACCAGCAGAGGCCCTTCGCACGACGAAACAGATCCTTTTCTGAGGTTAAAAACCTGGCTACCAGCCTATTATTTAATCATTTGTCAGAAAGAAGAAATTCCTGTCTTCTTTAGAAAAAATAGACACGCATTGCTTACATGTGGTAGTGAAGTAACACAGCAATTTATTCCATATAAAATGTCAACTGAGCTGTGTGTTGTCTTCCAGGAGATTCAAGTTGTCCTTGCGTAATATGTCGCTCTAACAGTGCACGATATTGATTTGGTATTGTCTATCATTGTAGTGCCATGGTAGAAGTCTTGGGTAAATAGCCTGAGAAGACATGTGGTTATTACTAGCAAAGTACTGAACCCAGAAAGATTGAAGAAAATAAATGGGAATTGAGAAACATTGGCTTCTGGGTTGACATGTTGATAATTTTTAAGCTCCCTCACAACTTCTTTCACCACAAGTTTAAGCGTGCCCTCTGAGCATCTGACAGCTTTGTAATACTAAAGTTTACTAACGTTTACCCTGTCCGGCGGGGTTAGTATCAGGATGGGTGTCCTAAAACATATACCCCTTCGAAAAACAGAAGCATTGGACCGAAAATACTATTAACGCTTACAAATGCGAACTCAGCAAGGTGCAGATTTTGTTAGCTTGCTTTATGCAAAAACAAATATTGATGCAAAAGTAAATTGATGTACAGTTTTTAGAAAGAGCAGAAGGAAGTTTCCAGGACGGTCGCTCGAGAATAACATATTTACGACATGAAGACAACATTAATTTTGAACCGTGAATATAGAATATAAAAAGTTACGATCAGCGACAAACATTTTGGGATATTTTTGCTACGTTCAATTTTGTTATTGTAGTTTTGGTTGCACAAATTAATCGCAAAATCGAAAGTGGCATCGCCGGAATTCAGCGGGCGCCGTGATTAAGTTACCGCGGCATGTTTACTCACCAAACAGTGAAGCATCTGTGTCAAGTGATGGCAAGATACCGGGTTTTAGTAAGTTTCTTTTTCTGTCAAGTGTTATAAAGTTTGACAATAAATGAGCAAAGTCAAAACAAAGATCACAATCGCCCAAACTCTTGAGGTTGACCCCGGGGTTGACCATTGTTTCTGCTAATTCAAAAATTTACTCTCCAAGACAACCAGGTAATTCCATCATTTTGGAAATAGCAGCTACTTTATTATTCATCGGCGTCACAATTTTTTGCTGATTTTGGGGCTCATTTTGTTGAAACTCAAGCACGCTTCCAACTGACCTGTTTATTTTCGTGAACCTTTCCTGCTTACAAAGCAATACTAAAAATATCCTCCCGTATCACATTTCAACCTTAAGCTCGAAAATTCAATACACAACATGATATTATAATTCACAAAGGCAGAAAATATCACAGAATCCTTTTCCAGCAAAACATTTAACTGAAACAAACAACATAAGATGCACTAAAACGCCGTTCGCGTTGCAATGACTTTCCACGTCACTGCTGGTTAACGAGAATAACAAACTTACGAGGCAAAATGTATATTTATATTTAATTAAGTTAGCACAACAGAAAGACACTAACCTCATTTTGACACGAAAATGCTTTACTATTGCCATAAAAACTATCCAGTTAAGCTCGCATATTATGAAACATGATGAATTCATAAAGGCCACCTTTTCCAGCGAACAATTTTTTGAAACAAACAACATATTTGCTATTAGAGGCAAAACCCCTTCCTATTTCATTACGTGCGTGAAGAGAAAAAACTCAGTCGTGCCAAATATGCGCAATATTACAACAAACTAAAATTTCAGGATCAAATCGTTTCCATGAAGAACCTTTTCCTTGAATAATGAAGCACAAAATAGACGATAAGCTTTCTTTCAAATAATTCTTGGCTGTCACATTTCCAAGTTTTTTTTTTACCTGAAGACTGTGCAGAGTTGATCACAGACCACTTAAGGTGTTCGATTCGTTCTCTGTCTTTGTTGAACCCATAAGTTGCCAGAGAATTTTCCATTTGGTTTCAGTGTTCTACATACCAGCACACTTGGTAAAATTTTATTTTAGAAATAGAGCTCACTTTGATTTCAGCTCGACGGGCGATAGATTGTTGTCGAAGTCCATTACTCGTCGCTTTTGAGATTCCAGGATTCCAGGTGTTGGTTTTTCACCGCCTGCCTAGTTTATCCAACTGACTTTCCATTATTCAGCTCCATAAGGGTATATTTTGTTTAAGGACCCACTAAAACGCCATTCGCCTTACATGACTTTCGACGCCATTGCAGGCTAAGTTAATGATTCTCCTGTGTCCACCAGAGAAATCTACGCATTTCCACTACCATCTTGATCCTAAGAAAATACGCGCAGAAGGGTCTATGCACAAAGACACCACTTACCAGGGGAGTGACAGGCCAGACTTTTACCGACACGGAAAAAAAAAACTAAAATCAAAGTGCCACTGTCGTTACTCGTGGATATGAAACTTACCGCGATTGTTTAAAATTGGCAGGCTGAAGTTTTCTTTATGCATTAGCATTGATAGTTGCCATGGATAATTGTGTAACAGCATGGTGGGCTCTCATATGCAACTAGATACCCAAAATAATGCATGTATGTGAGGTAATCCCCTTTGCTGGAATTCAACCCTGTGAAGTAACTATACCATTTCTCCAATAGGCATAAGATTACTCTTTACCACATCCTCTATAAAGAGCAGTGCCATGTGTTCAAAGTTCGTTGCACTTTTTTTGCAAGTTATACATTCTTCCAACAAACCTTGCGAATATTTATCACTATATTTGATACTGTTACCCTTAGAAACAGATGATCTGAACCATAACTGATCACAGCAAGTGCATATATATTCAGGGCCATGTGTTATCTTATCACGAAAAAGACTGAATCACTTTTGACATGGAATGTCTACTAGAGTCTTGACCTTGACAAATTTCAGTTTGGTTTAGCCTTGAGCTTTGCATAGCTTTCCTTAAATGGTTTTATGCTTTTCTGTTTAGGTCTCTGATATGTTCTGGATTGCTTTTCTTTTCCTATTCCCTTGCTGCTTCAATATTTTCAGATCTGTTTTGCCGTTTTGCATTGTTTTTCTTTTCCCTGAATTCTTCAAGTGATTTTGTCTCTTCCACTTGATACATTCTCTCATATAAACTCTTTTTTGCCACTGCTTTGTAGAAATTATTACTGACACTCACATCATTTTTGGCCATCGTTAATTAATCGATTATTTACCAGGCTCTGAATAATTGTTAACATTGGTAACACCGCTGATTTCATAACCTGAAATACTGTCATTATAATAATCTAACTGAAGTGCTGAAACATAGTGTCTTCCATCTAGATGTCCAATGTTCACAGTAGTTCCCTTTTGTCCGCTTATAGGACTGATAACAGTTACTGGTGCACACCCCTCAATGGATTCATTTATACGTATAGTAACATTTAATACATTGCAAACTGCTTGCACAATAAGTGCATGACACCATGTATGTTGCTATGAAAACAAGCACACAATTGCTCTGTAATGGGTCCAATAAATTTTTGACGGTTGTTTCTGACGCATTCAACTCCAGCAGTATTTCATTCATGTGATAGGAAGGATCATTGCATAACTGGTGGCCAGCAGAAGAAAAGAAGCATGAACCATCTGAGGTACATTCTAGTACCTTCAATCCCTTTTGAGCTAATCGAGCCTGCAACAGTCCTATAGAAGGATTTCGTACTATTGTATGTGCTGTATGTGTACTCGTTCGATGAGCAGCAGGGCCTGGGTTCGATTCAATGTCTCCTGATATCAATAGCTTTTCTCTTGATAGACAATAATTCTCATTTTGTTGGTTCAATTTTGTCGAATGCGTAGTAGCAGATTGATCTTGAATACAAAATAGGACTGACAAGTCTTTTTTGTGTTTAGCAGTCCTGTGGATAATAAGATAAAAATGACGATTAGAATCTCCTACTCTCGAAGATTGTTATGTCTGAGTTGCGGTCTACAATCCTAGACAAAACTGTTGGGAAGGTTAGCACTTTTGAAGTCTTCATTGCTTCTCTCCCCTCCCCCCTCCTTCAATGTTGTGCAAAACTGAATGGTTTCAATGAAAAATTGTTGACTTACCTTCCAACATTGAATAGGGGGGAGGGGAATAGGGGGGAGGGGGGCTATGTAAGAGAAAGTGAAACTATTTCTTTTGAGTTTTAACAGAAGGAGGTTGAAATACAGCTCTGGTGTGGTTCATTTACATAACCTTCCCAACTACTTTTGTCTATGATTATCTGAAAAGTCTGGGCGTGGTCTTAAATTGGAAAGACGACTTTTTTCTTAGCGTTTACAGTGCCTTTGAAAAACAAACACAATTAGTGCTTGCTTGAACATTTAACTGCTTTTTGCCATGTTATGGTGAATTTTAAGCGTTCATCTGGTTAAAAATAAGGCAAGTTTTCAACTTTCATACATGTGTTAGGACGTCATGTTGCATTAGTGTCTCAATGGTATTAAATTGTAGAGCAAATAACATGATGAAAATTCCTTCGTAAATGAACAGAAAGGGGAGGAGACTAAATGATAGTTAATTAAAGCCAAAAAGCTGGTCTTGAAAGGTCAAACGAGTTCACGGACTAAACTCTTACAATGGCGGACGTCAGTTGCACTTTGCCAAGTTGAGAGCAGTACCTTTTAAAAACGTCATGTGCATTTCAAACAGAGTCACATAAAATAATTAAATTAACAGTGATTACTTTTTTTGCACCAGTAGCGTGAGTAGGATGGCCTGTCAATCATTGACCTATTTTGGGAACAGTAAACATGTAGGTGAACATTACTCCATGACATTACGCCATAAGAAAATGCGAAATATATGCCCAATGAATGTGATATTTTGCAACAATAACGTAGTTATATGTAAAGCATACTGGAATACGTACACTGTATTTCTGATTATGGACAAAGGTTATTGTATCTACTTATTTTCAACATTACTCCATTGAAACCATGTATACACAAAGGTTAATTAGATGCGTTATTTCAATTTAAGCTCTCTTTATGGAGTAATGTTGCAGTTTACCGAAAATAAAGCTGAAATGACCATGCAAAGTCCTACTACTATTTCCTTTGAAACCCTTTACACTCCAGTTTCAATAATTTATCTGTAGCTGTGCTGTAAAGGCATTATTTTAGGCTTCGAAAATGGAGTAATGTTGGGAGTGATGTCGGGAGTAATGTAAGTGCTCTCGCACTGCTCGCACCATTTCTTGCTAAATCGATCGAAATAAAACAGTTTTTGGCATTCTTCCAACGTCCTCCAAAAAAGAAAGCTATCTTTTAACGAATATGAAACATCAAACAACAAAAATGTATTTTTTATGGCATTCTTAGTAAACACTTCCTCAACTCAACGGATTTTGGAGTAACGTTGTGAAGCGTCACGCAAGTCTGAAATCCAAATCATAAAACGATGATTTTAACCAAATTTCAGTATTGTGAGATTTTATTTATGCATTGGAAAGTACATTATAAGAACATGTCCAGAATAACAAATGGAAGCCACATGTAAAATACTACGAGAGTTATAAGCGTTCAAAGCAGATTTCCTACTCTCATACAATCCTAGACAAAACTGTTGGGAAGGTTAGCACTTTTGAAGTCGTCATTGCTTCTCTCCCCTCCCCCCTCCTTCAATGTTGTGCAAAACTGAATGGTTTCAATGAAAAATTGTTGACTTACCTTCCAACATTGAATAGGGGGGAGGGGGGCTATGTAAGAGAAAGTGAAACTATTTCTTTTGAGCTTTAACAGAAGGAGGTTGAAATGCAGCTCTGGTGTGGTTCATTTACATAACCTTCCCAACTACTTTTGTCTATGATTATCTGAAAAGTCTGGGCGTGGTCTTAAATTGGAAAGACGACTTTTTTCTTAGCGTTTACAGTGCCTTTGAAAAACAAACACAATTAGTGCTTGCTTGAACATTTAACTGCTTTTTGCCATGTTATGGTGAATTTTAGGCGTTCATCTGGTTAAAAATAAGGCAAGTTTTCAACTTTCATACATGTGTTAGGACGTCATGTTGCATTAGTGTCTCAATGGTATTAAATTGTAGAGCAAATAACATGATGAAAATTCCTTCGTAAATGAACAGAAAGGGGAGGAGACTAAATGATAGTTAATTAAAGCCAAAAAGCTGGTCTTGAAAGGTCAAACGAGTTCACGGACTAAACTCTTACAATGGCGGACGTCAGTTGCACTTTGCCAAGTTGAGAGCAGTACCTTTTAAAAACGTCATGTGCATTTCAAACAGAGTCACATAAAATAATTAAATTAACAGTGATTACTTTTTTTGCACCAGTAGCGTGAGTAGGATG
>OX421453.1:16724279-16739279 GCA_949126865.1 Montipora capitata
GCTGGAATTTGACTCTGGAATAAAGCTGTCACATTCTAGAAATTTCCAGAAATTTCCAGAACTTAACAGAAAGCTTAAAATTCATTTTGCAAGGGGAGTGGCAAATTTGTGCGAAATTCGACCGTCAAAAAGCATCTTGGTACATGGCTTTCTCAAACGAGACTATATTCACCGGAATAAGCAATGTTTCTGCTGCAATTCAATTCAATAAACTTTTTGGGTAAATGAAACAGAGGAATTTTGAGGCCAAATTTCAATATGCTGTTTGTCAACAAAAGTCGACCTTTGACCACCAAAGCGGAGGTGAGGTATATTGAAATCACACATGCTAATCTCGATTTATTCACTAAACAATTCGAGACTCTAGGTTTACTGACACAATTGAGCAATGAAGGAATAACTATCTTAAGCCAAAATTTTGAAAGAAAATGCCTTTCTTCATCAGGGTTTCCCAAGGAATGATTTTGGCTTATGGAGAAAGGGAGGGAAAGGCATAATTTGAATGACCGGATTATGGATTTCTAGTATAAAAACGGCCAGTTCTGTCCTGACGAGCAGCCTTTCTCAATGGAAACGTGTGAGCAGCTCAATTAGCTCATTCAAAGTCCCTGGATCAAAATACATGGAGCAACCAGGTATCCAGACAAAAAAAATTGTGACGCAAAACAAGCAATTCCGACATTGGATAGATTTAGACCTGAAATAAAAATATATGAGTTTGACATCAATTGCAGAAAATTGAATATTACACTCTTAATGGCATCCCCTCCTGTCTTTTTGGTGTCAGCTACATACCGGCAGCAAATTTCCTGCCAGTGAAGCAAATCTTAAGAACTTTTAATTAGCTTTCGACAAGAAAGATGAAATGGGATGCCATTGCTTTTCTATAAGCTGTTTTTCCCTCATTCACATAATAGAATTTCTATTTTTAATGTTCTGTGATTATTATTGTATAAAACGCTCTTAGTCTGTTAAATGCCCAAGTATTTATTCTGTAACAACTGTCTCCATTAGCCGAAATCATTCCTTGGGAAACCCTGATGAAGAAAGGCATTTTTCTTTCGAAATACTGGCTTAAGATAGTTATTCCTTCACTTTTCAATTAATCTTGCCAGTTTAGCATCCTGTACTCAGAGCATTGAACCTATTGTGTTTTCGCTCATTTATCTTCTAGGTGCACCCCAGATTTCTGAGAAAAACTTTCTGGTTTTGATTATCAACAATGGTGGATAGAAAGTTGGACGTTTTGGAGCGGCATATGCAAGAACTTAGTGTTGCAAGAAAGGAGGGAGACAGACAAGGCGAGGGTTTGGCTTATTTCAATCTTGGTAGATACTATCAGGGCACAGCTCACTTTAATCAGGCCATAACAAATTACACAGAAGCATTAGCCATTTTTAACGAAGTGGGTTTCAGGGCCAGAGAAGGAAAAGCCTATGGCAAGCTCGGCAATGCTTATGAAAGTCTTGGTAATTTCAAGCAAGCCATAGAGTACCACCATAAACATCTTAGTATTGCGAAAGAGGTAGGGGACAGGGCCGGAGAAGGAAGAGCCTATGGCAATCTCGGCAACGCTTATGACAGTCTTGGTAATTTCAAGCAAGCCATAGAGTACCACCATCAAGATCTTAGTATTGCAAAAGAGATAGGGGACAGGGCCGGAGAACGAAGAGCCTATGGCAATCTCGGCAACGCTTATGACAATCTTGGTAATTTCAAGCAAGCCATAGAGTACCACAATCAAGATCTCAGTATTGCGAAAGAGGTATGGGACAGGGCCGGAGAAGGAGGAGCCTGTGGCCATCTGGGCAACGCTTATCAAAGTCTTGGTAATTTCAAGCAAGCCATAGAGTACCACCATCAAGCTCTTAGTATTGCGAAAGAGGTAGGGGACAGGGCCGGAGAAGGAAGAGCTTATGGCAATCTCGGCAACGCTTATCAAAGTCTTGGTAATTTCAAGCAAGCCATAAAGTACCACCAACAAGATCTTAGTATTGCAAAAGAGATAGGGGACAGGGCCGGAGAAGGAGGAGCCTATGGCAATCTGGGCAATGCTTATCAAAGTCTTGGTAATTTCAAGCAAGCCATAGAGTACCACTATAAAGATCTTAGTATTGCAAAAGAGGTAGGGGACAGGGCCGGAGAAGGAGGAGCCTATGGCAATCTGGGTAACGCTTATAAAAGTCTTGGTAATTTCAAGCAAGCCATAGAGTACCACTATAAAGATCTTAGTATTGCAAAAGAGGTAGGGGACAGGGCCGGAGAAGGAAGAGCTTATGGCAATCTGGGCAACGCTTATCGAAGTCTTGGTAATTTCAAGCAAGCCATAGAGTACCACCATAAAGATCTTAGTATTGCAAAAGAGGTAGGGGACAGGGCTGGAGAAGGAAAAGCCTATGGCAATCTCGGCAATGCTTCTCAAAGGCTTGGTAATTTCAAACAAGCCATAGACTACCACCGTCAACGTCTTAGTATTGCGAAAGAGGTAGGGGACAGGGCTGGAGAAGGAGCAGCTTATGGCAGTCTCGGCAATGCTTATCAAAGTCTTGGTAATTTCAAGCAAGCCAGAGAGTACCACCATCAACGTCTTAGTATTGTGAAAGAGGTAGGGGACAGGGCCGGAGAAGGAAGAGCCTATGGCAATCTCGGCACCGCTTATCAAAGTCTTGGTAATTTCGAGCAAGCCATAGATTACCACCATCAATATCTTAGTATTTGCAAGGAAATAGAGGACCAAATAGGGCTGGGAATCGCCTGTTATAATATTGGTCTTGTTCATGAATGTTTTGGCTCCTTGAACAAAGCTCTTAATTACTATCGCCTAAGCATTTATTATTTTGATGAAGTTAGGCGTCTTCTTTGGTCAGAGGATGCATGGAAAATAAGCTTTCATGACACAAAGGGGTATGCATACACCGCTCTGTGGACAGCACTCTTGAAGAATGGAGAGGTTGATGAAGCTTTGTATGCTGCTGAGCAAGGACGAGCACAGGCTTTGGCAGACATTTTAAAGATGCAATACAGCATTGATGAGAAACCTATGATGAAGATAACTATCTCTTTGGTCATGACAGATCTACCTTCACCAACTGTTTTCACAGCACTTGAAGGGAACACGATCAGCTTCTGGTTTCTAAGACATGATATTGGGATAAATTTTAGACAAGAGAAAATCGAAAATGGAAGTGCCAAGTCTCTGATGAAAAGTACTTTTAAACAGATCAATGCGGGGACCGTTGTACGATGTGAGAATCGTTCGCTCGACAGACAACACAGTGACTTCTCGAGCAGTAGGGAAGTTGTTGAAGAAACCGTTCAGTCCTTGAGCTTCTCTGTGCACTCTTTGCAGCCCTTGTATGATATCTTAGTCAGTCCTATAGCAGACTTGATCCAGGGTGATGACTTAGTGTTTGTTCCTGATGGACACTTTTGCCTGGCTCCTTTTTCTGCAATGAGTGACTCTGTCAGGATCCGTGCAATTCCCTCGCTGACTGCTTTAAAATTGATCACTATGGCACCTATCGACTTCCAAAGTAAGAATGAAGCGCTGCTTGTAGGCGATCCGTGCTTGAGCGAAGTCACTCGCGGCACTGGTGAACCCATGAATGGACGTTTGCCGTGTGCGAAAAAGGAGGTGGGTATAATTGGAGAACTTCTGCAGACCGTGCCTCTTACAGGAAAAAATGCAACCAAAGCTGAAGTGCTGAAAAGAATGAAGTCAGTTGCCTTAATCCACATTGCTGCACATGGGGATGACAGATCTGGAGAAATTGCTTTGGCCCCAAATCCCGAACGCACATCCCAGATCCCCAAAGAGGAAGATTACATGTTATCGTTGAGCGATGTTCAAGCAGTTCGCCTTCAGGCAAGACTGGTTGTGCTTAGTTGCTGTCATAGTGGCCGGGGAGAGGTAAAATCTGAGGGTATTGTGGGAATAGCCAGGGCTTTCCTGTTTGCTGGTGCCCGGTCTGTTCTGGTGTCACTCTGGGCAATCGACGACGAGGCAACCTTCATGTTCATGAAGAGTTTCTACCAACACTTGGCAGATAGAAAAAGTGCAAGTACAGCTCTTCACCATGCTATGAAATCTCTTCAGGAGACAAAGAATTATTCGGCCATAAAATACTGGGCGCCATTTGTGCTCATTGGTGATGATGTCACCTTTGAATTTGGGGAGCTCGAACACGAAAACAATGGTAAGTGCTATTTAAGGACGTTCGCGCGAAATTTTTTCAACATTGATTTTTTTCTGAAACTTTTACCACTGTAAGATGATGAGTTAGTTATGTCAGAAATGTAAAAAAAATGGGGGGTCACCGACTTCGTTTTGGATAGATCATGCCCGGAAAAACACCCAAAATGGGACAAAATCGGGCTTCGTTAGCGAATAAGGCCAGTGTCTGTAAACCCAAATATATTGCAATTAAATCTTTGAAGTGAAATCTTCTCTGCCGAATATTGTTTAAGTGGACTTACTAAGTGAATTTAGTCAACTGGTGAGGTTCTTTAAAGATCAAGTTCGCATTTAGCGACCACAGTTTCACGCGCCTTGCAGCCGCAAGATGGCAGGATTTGATGTCCCGTGAGCAGAAATCTTGAAATTTTTTTAACTTCCCACATTGATTTTTTGTTCATTTTTGGACAACGTGGAGATAATTGTAAATAAAATCCGTTTCTGGAAAGAAAAATAGGGGTCACCGAACGTCCAAGACCGTTAAATCCAGGCAAAGCTATAGCAATGGCCTTTTGCCCTATCATCTCTCATTTTATTACTTAGCGCGCGCGCTCGTGTATGACGTGGCGTGTGAATTTGCGTGCGCAGTAAGGATGCGCAGAAACAATTGGCGCGAACGTCCTTAAATATAACTTTAATGACTGAATCGCTGTACTTTGTACATGTTTTTAATCGGGAAGTTGTCGAAAGGAGCAGGTACGTTCTTCACAGTGAAATGGCTTAAAAACGGTTGCCAGAGTGGTTATTTTTACTCGAACTGCTTTGGCTAATACCTGAATTAAATAATGTCTGCATTCACCGAGTCAACTGGTTGAGCCCGTGTTATGATGGACTGACTGTGAAACTAATCGGTAATTGTCGATTGCTTATGTCAAGTGAAGTGAGTTATTGAGGTCTTCAAGTCTACATGTCAAAGTAACAGTGAATAGGAATTGTTGCTATTAACTCTAGTACAAACAGTTAAATGAATGAATTAAGATAATTGTTATATTATTTACTTGTCAATCAGAACGAAATTCGTTTTTGCCATTTAACCCACTACTTGTTTCTTTCTTCCTTGTTTTGTTTTTTCAGAAACGATGTCCAAAACGTGAAAAACTTACTTGGACTGTGATACGTCGATATGTTACTTCGATTATATGAGTTATTGAAAACAATTCAATCATTGATACCTCAGTAGCAGTCAGACACAAGATATCATGGTAATTATAGTTAAAGTACCATGAGATTTCAGTAGTATGAAGATACTGTCCAAGTCCTTACATTTGTGCCATCTTTTGTAAGCATCTGTTCCAGGATTAGTTAATCACTTGATAGAAATCAGGGACTTGGCAAAACGGTTTGTTTCCATAACTGAGGATCTAGCCGTCGTGTTATTTTGGCCCTTGAAAATAACTCCAAGCTTTTGCGGTATGTTTCTCAGGTGACAATGTATACTCTTTAGCTTGCTATACCAACTTTCCATTTACAATATCATTAAGTGACAGTCTCGGGAAATGTGTATTTTCTGTGTTTCTGTAAGGTTGGCCAAAGCTAAATAAGCAAATTAATTGTTTCGGGAGGCAAATGTCTGTGACCTAAAAAAAAAACCTAGGAAGTAGAAATGTTTCGGAATTACAAAAATTTTAATGTAGCATTCACATTTAAATGATATGGAAATTCCTGGAACAAAACGCTTTATTCCCAAAGGGTTTGAATCGGGCACAACATTGAGTTAGTCGATTTGTTTATTCTTTATTTTCCCGCAAAAATTCGTTCAAAAACAGACACTTTTCTGACTCTGATGAGGACTAGGACAATTTGGGTAAATCTAACTTTTGGGTGAGGGACTCTTGCTAGGGCCTAGTACGAAACAAATGGAAAGTTCTTTACTTTAATTTTGTACATGTTGATTTTGTGATATTTTGTCACAGAGGGACTGGACCAATGCAAAATAATTCAATGAAATGGGCGATTTCTTAAAACTTCTAGAAGGTAAAAAGGTGTGTGGTGCAAAAGTTGCCTAATCTCTTAATTAATTGTGTGCATTTCAAACCCCTGGGGAGGTGGGACTTTGCCCATGCATATGCTTGTGGAAATTTTTTGAATTTTAAAAATGGTATGACTACCCGAGTCATGTCATTTCATACCATTTCACACCATTGCAAACGTTGGTCAGTAACTCTCGAGTTGACAAAGGTATTATAAGGGAAGCATTCCATCCTTTTTCCATGTTAAAACTGACAGCAGGATGGGCACCCACCTCCTAAACCGAGCACCCCAAATCGAGAGTAAGGTCTATCAGTACTGGTCTACTTCTCCACTACGGCTGAACGTGCAAACAGATTCAATCCGAGCTAAAGTCTTTGTCTAGCTCTCCTCCAGTTACGCAAACTTGGAGTATTTTGTACCTGTTATGAACGCTCATCACTTCTTTCCATCCCTCAAACTGACATTTCCCTTTTTATTCAACTTATACGACGTACAGTCTACTTTAGACTTCAAATCTACTTCAATGAAACAAAGATTTTAAACAAGCTGAGAAGATTCAAAATAGGCGAGGCAAAGAGTTGAACCCGGATCGATGGCTTCACCTTGCAGTTTCCGATATCCACTAGACCAACGAGACAAGTTCCCTGAAAGTCGAATTTTTTAGAGTATTGACATAATAGTACCTAGCAAAACAATTGAAAGTTAACCGTCTTCAACGGGGTTTTTAGACCTAAATACTGTAGATCAGTGCGGCATAGCTTAGAAACGCTATTTCTTGTTGAACTAAAGCTGTCATTCTGCTTGTTTTCATTCTTTTTAGAGCGGTAAGCTTGTCAATATTAACATGACATAATGCGTCGTGTAATTGTTACGAAATGTTCAATGTTTGAGGGGTGGAAATTAGTGTTGACCGTTATGAACTCGCATGTTCATTTCCAACTCCTTGATAGTTGCGTCATGAGGTCTTCGAAACGTCGTAAGTTTAGCTTTTTATCGCTAGTTTTTACATAGAGGATATTACACGGTGGCGAGAAGATATGAATTTTATGTTCGAATGGCAAGAACAATATCTCGTATGGAATCTCCGAGTGGTTTAGTTCCCAATAAAACACTCTCCTCCATATTACAAATGTCCGTATTTCACTGTTTTCATCTTTATTTGGTAATTTAACATTTATGTTTCCTGATTTCTTTTTAGGGGATTTAAACAATCATGTAATTAGTTTTCTTAATATTTAGCTTGTTTAGATCGCACCATTCTTTAATTTTAGCCAGTTCTCTGTTATTTAGTTTTTCAAGATCTCGAATAGAAGGTGATAAAGCAAAGACATTAGTGTCATCAGCAAAAATCCTTAAGTTCAGTTTATCAGAGCAGTAGAAATGTTGTTTATATGAAGTAAGAATAAAAGAGGACCAAGGGAACTACCCTGTGGTACATCACATTTCATTGTTTGTTTGTTTGTTTTTGCCATTTGGCCAAAAATCGCGATTTTCAACACTTTTGGAAAAATCGTTATTTCTCTTCTAATAGGTCTTACTTAAAGTGTTTTTTTTTATAGCCCAAATCTATGATAGTTAAGCTTTCCATTCATAAAAATTAGGCTATAAACTGACTTGTATTTCCCAGTTTTTTGGCCTTGCGAAGTTTGCCGAAAAATGATTTGACGATAGGTCTATCCCGATTGGGCTGGCAAGCGGGAAAATGGTGCTTCAAAAATGGCAAAGAAGTGCTTAAATAATGCTCGACGTTTGAAAAAGGTGCTCGAAATTTACTGATTTCATCAGTATTCTCTATTTTCGAATTCCCCATAATACACTTAGTTTGCCCCCCAAATTTTGCATAAACCATTGTTTTCAAATGCTCTTGGGAATATGCAGTGTCCCCAAGAGCATTTGAAAACAATAGTTTATGCTAAATTTGGGGGGCAAACAAAGTGTATTATGGGGAATTCGAAAATAGAGAATGCCTGTTTTTTTTTTTTTGTTGAAAAAAGAATTGCCCTTTCGTTAAAGGGAAACAAGGGTCTAGAAAAAGTTTACCTAAAATGAAAGTTCATACAATAAAATACCTGAAAACAGCAAAAATTTGCTCTGTTGTCATCTTTGTCGTAAGTAATCGGGAAGGAAAAATCGTCATTTTGCTATTACTCGCCGCCATCTTGAATCTCTTTCATGTAAGGGAGGCTGTGACGTCAGAATAGTCAAGGCAGTAAAACATGGCCGCCCAAGACACAAACAGTGACATTGAAACACCTTTTGAAAGCGATAGCGACTCATCGCTCGATCTAGAAATCGAGGCAGATGGGGTTATACGCCCGTTTATGTTTGAGCCACAGCGCGACACCTCCGAAGAAGACGAAAGTGACTCAAACGTGACTCAAGAGCCACCGGAAGCGGTAGAGTCGACCGCCGACGGGGCAATTCAATCGCGTCTTGGCAGACATAACTGGTGCATTTGTACCAATTGTCAGGGCATGCCAACGGAAACTGAAAGTCTTTGTTGCCAGGAGATGGACGTTCTCGGAGATCGCTTGGACCTCGAAGGTACAAATTTAAATTTCTTTAATAACAATGTTTTAATTCACCTGTTGTAATTACAGATTTTTGGTAAGGAATCTATAATATTTACCTCTTTAAAAAACAGTTTGCAAATATTACAAAAACTGAAATGGTGAGCTGTTTGCGGTTTTTGTTTTGCAGGAACGCGATACAAGTGCATAATCGAGCATGAATCATTTCGACCGGTTTGCCTGCAACCAGATGTTTTAAAAACAGCTCTTGTTGGGCTCCATCAAGTTCGGAGCGATCGTCTAGAAGATCCCCCGCCAAATGCGTAAGTTTGTAAACGGTTTACAGATATTTATAACAATGAAGACATGCAATATTAATAATTATCACGCTTACAGCTTGCGTAAGGCTTGTGAAGTATGTTTTAGATAATTGTCCTCCTTGCCAAATAATAAGGAAATCTTGGTTCTCTGATAAAAATCTGTAGGTGTACAGACAAAAGTTTGTTACCATGTTTTTGTCAACATTCTCCAGGATTTCTTTCTTTGTTCGAGTTTTATCTTGTTACAATGCTGTAATTTGCAGCGCCCAATATACTCGTGGCAAGAGTGTTAAAATTTTTAATACCCCTTCACCGGGGAAACATTTTTTTTCAAATAACAGTATCAGTTTGAATATATGCTTTCGTAGGTAGTGAAGTCAACATCAACACAACAACCATAACCTTTTTGTGTTTCCCTTACCTTACACTCCAGTGGGAGATAATTCCGAAACCTTATGAACTAAACTAGTTTTGATATTTTAAGAATGCACGCTATTACATCATAATATTCTTGATTATTTACAGGAGTATGAGATTAGCTGGATACCGTCAGTTTACGTGGTGGACTTACAACAGACTGGGAAAAGGAAACAGACGCGTTATCCCGTCTTGTGTTGTTTGGGCCATCCGAAGAGAGTACCCGGAGGAAAGTGGCATCTATACTGGATATAAGGATGCGGAGGGGAACTATTCATGGCCGGGATAACAATGTATGCAAAACGGTCAATGGGAATAGCTTGTTTCCTATTCTGAGATTAACTTCAACAAAAAAAGCCCTCAATGAAACAGATTATTTAAGCACGAAATGTGAACTGTTATGTTAAGATTCAATGGTTTTGAAACTTTGAACAAGAACAGCTAAATTTTCTTTCCAAATCTAGAAGCGTGGCGGGCGAGCAGCTCCTCTTTGGGTGGGCGGGGTACTGGCGCGATGTTCCTTGGCAGGTCAGGAACCTCAACCTCTTCGATGTCCTCCCCTGTGGCTCTCGATTCCAAAACCCGGTGCATCATGTCCCTCACGTGCTGCTTAGACTTCTTCTCGAACACAGGCTTAACCACCCAGTCTTTCATGCCCTTGGGATAAACGTAACGATTCTGCTTATCACCACGTGATGTTACCATTTGCTCCCGCCCAGTTCCCGAGTTATGGTCTAAAGCAGCCAACTGCGATCGTGCAGACATTCCTTTGTGACTAAAATGTTGCCTTTTAGGCATGTATTTGTTGTAGAGCGAGTGATAAACCTCAAGGGCTCCAGTATGGATGAACTTGGAGAGAAGTTCCAGGTCGTTGAGAAGCCTCTTTTCCATAACAACCTCCTTCAGAGCTTCGTGTGCAGGTGAACCTGCTTTTAGCCACTTAGTTTTCCGGCGCGCAGTCGCAGAAATGGGATCGTGTGGGCAACGGTTGTAGAGGGTGGATGAGTCCCAACTGTGCTTGTCAGCAACATGGTGCAGTATGCTGGTCCATTTTTCTTTAAGGAGCTCAGCATTCCCTTCGCATGTCATAGACGACCACCAAAGATGATTAGTTACTGATTTAATCCAGGGGGCCAGTTCCTCGCATCCTTTTTTCTTGGCTTTTTTCGCCAGCTTGGACTTTATGTTTTTACAAAGGTGCCAAACGTCGACCTGATGCTCAACTCCGCGATCTTTGTAGACAGTTCTCATCAGTGCCTTTATTCCTGTATGTCTATCAGTGCCCACGACATCCACGGGAATCCCGCTGTCGAGGGCACGGTCGAGGCAACGCTGAAAACCTAGTTTTTCCATTGCTTGGGAACTTGTGGTTTGTTTCACATGAACGACATCAAAATCTACAATATTTTTAGTTTCTGTGTCCATCATGGTATACGTGCCATATTTGGCACTATAACCTGGCGAATCACAGCGCCCGTCACCAATGAGAGTTACAGATTCCCTGTCTAGGAGATCTGCAAGCACTGAAGCCTTTTCTTGCTGCCAACATTCATTTATAACTGGAAACAGGTGCTTGTTTTGATAGTTGAGGTAGTCAGACTCACCAGGAAACGCAAGATTAACTGTAAAAGCCATTTCTGACACGCGAGAAAACGTATTGCCCGTAAATAAAATTGCGCCAGAAAGTAACAGGTTCCCTGCAGCAGCTCTTTTAACGGTCGGCTGAGAAACCCACTCTTTTGAATGAGAGTTCTTACAGAATGTTGTTATTTTCAACATAGAGCCCTTTTTAACCAGATCTTTTTCTAACACCTCTTCTCCGCAGATAACGCAACGATTAAATAATTTCAGGAGTTCATCCTCAAATACGATGTATTTGGGGACTGAACACATTTTTTCAAACTTATCCATTCCATCTTGATCATGCATTTCCAAGTTGCTTTCAATAGTGTCGTCCAGTTCTTCAAAGTTCAACTGGAAAGAGCTGTCATTCTCATCCTCTTCCACTGAAGAAAAGGTGAGGTTAGTGATGATGTCTTCGTCAGGATCGAACAGCGGAGGTTCCGTGTTGGCCGATGACTTCTTTGGAGTGGATGTGAGTGCTTGTGCAGTCTCGGCCTGTGGATCCCAGGGAGGCACACAGGAATAAGTGTGGTCCTTGAGAAGCAATGCGTCTCCTGTGTCAGCTGCAAGCCACTGAGTTTCACGGCTGATAACGTTGCTTACCTCGCAGTTTCGTTCTTTTATTTCTCCGCTTTCCACCAATCTGTTTGAAGAAATAGAGGGCATCAATGTGGTTTCATAGATTTGTTCGTCTGCTTCAATATTTTCCGCTGAAACCGTAGGTGCAGTAGGTTGTTCTTCTGCTTCAATATTTTCCGCTGAAACCGTAGGCGAGGTTGTGCAGCCAAGGGTCAAAGGGTTCTCAGGCGTTTCACCTTCACTTGCCAAAGTGACTTCTGATCCTACTTCTGGAGTTGTGTTTACGAGTAGGGCTTTTACTATCTACATAAAAATTAAAAACATAATGCAGAAACTTAATTTTTTAAATTTCTTTATACACAAGTAAAAAAAAAACTTGCCGCTGTACACTCAGAAAAAAATTAATATGAATAATAGCCAGGATGCTAAAAGGCATACGTTTTTCATTCTAAAAACAGATTTTAATATCTAGAGCACCTGCGACATTAGAAATCAAATCCAGACATTGTGCTTAAACCTCAATTATTTTTTGTGATTTGTAGCCACCTCGAATGTCCTGAACTAAATACTGCTGGTGCTTTACCTTAGGTTTCCTCAATCAAGTTTCCTCGATCAAGCGTGACACCGGTGCGTGACATTCGTACCAAAAACTCACCTCCCGTTTGGTTTGACGGCTTGCTCGATCAATACTTGTTTTACGGACTTTTTTCGGTGGAGCATGGCCAAAAATGCTAGGTACAGCGTCTTCCTTAAGCGGTGGTTTCCTTTTGCGCCTTGTAGTCCCAAGAAGCTCCGCCTGTAAAAATTATTAAAACACTGTATTTTATAAATTTATATATATAAAACACCATTTGCGTGACCTGAAGACCAGGCGATATATTTACAAAAAAGCGATATAATTATTCTTCTTGACGTTAATTAAATTTAGACGCTATTTCAGAGACAAAATATAAGAATCACTCGGCTGAAAATGCACGGCGCCAGGCGGCAGGGACTTTATTTTTCGCGATTCGATACAAATGTCAGACCATTGTCATTACTGCGATCTTGGCGGCCTGTTTCGCGCCATTTTCCAAAATAAATAAATGAAGCGTATCATCTTAAAATAATTGAATTAAAATCTGATTGTAAAGTAAAAAGATGGAATACCACATACTGTTTACCATGTGAATGCGAAGTAGCCGGAGTAAAATTAAAAACTTTCATACCTGAAGATCCCGCTCGTAGTCTTCTGTTGTGAAATGATCGGAACACACACGACAGTTCTCAGGTCTCGGTAATTCTCCCTCTCGTTTTATTTTTGCGAGCCATTGTTTTCTACGATATTTGTCTTCGGGAAGTTTGTGAAAAGTGATACGTCCTTTAGAATTTTTATAAGTATTACTACATCCAACAGCGAGGCAATGAACCATAATTCCGGCCTTGACACTAACTCTTGCACGTGTGCAAAGGTCAAATCCGGGTCAAAACAAACCTTGACTATTGTTACGTCATACCCTCGTTATCATTCCTCACTTCCAATATGGCGGCCAGTGTTCCAAGATGGCGGCGATTTTGAACGATTTCGAAGCCATATGATTAGAATCCAAGTCAGTTCTACGCCAAATGACAACCATTTTTGAAATGCTGAGCAGGTGGGCTTTCGTTTAAGGTAAACTTTTTCTAGACCCTTGTTTCCCTTTAAGTTGTTTATAAATGTTCAGAGAACTAAAACATTAATGTCTTTTGAGCAAAAAAAATTCCTCAGTGAAATATACTTTAAAGCCTGAGATGATTTCAAATTGCTTCACTTCAAACGCAGCATTTCAACCATGTAACTTTTCGGGTATTTAATTTAAATTAAAGGGTGTTCAAGGTTTCGTACGCGCCTTTGTACATGTGCTATACGAATACGTGAGAAAATCCTGCAATCTTAATACAGATTGAAACAGTTCGTTAGTGGCTTAAGTTTCTTTTGGAAACATTATTTGTTCGAAACCGGTTTGCTCCCTCTATATATGCTAGTATATATAGAGGGAGCAAACCGGTTCCTCTAAAACTAACAGGAATAGCCGTAAATCGGCTCAAAGACCACACAGGAGGGAAAAAAACACTCAACTAAAGTAAGGTAAGACGATTTTTATTTAAATCGCTATATTTTCATAGGTCACAGAAACAATCGTTATTTTCCCCCTACAAATCCTTATAAATATGCAAATCGCTCGAGTCACGTAACAATGCAAAGGTCATCATATAAAGAGCTGCTCATATATCGAGCTTGGGCTACCTGTGGTTAAAGGGAAATGCTTTAGGAGAGACACAGGATTATGTCAGAACTGCGAAGATCATAGCTTCACTTGATTTCATATCCTCAGTTCTTATATGATTCATTTCATATACCATTTCATCATTGATTCATTCCTCACGGGACCATTAGAACCCACAAATGACCAGCTCCCAACGTCAGTGGCTTCATAGCTCAGTTGGTTAGAGCGTCGCACTGGAATCGCGAGGTCACGGGTTCAAACCCCGTTGAAGTCCTGAAGTTTTCAGGCTTCTCTACGCAATTGCAAAAATTGCGCTCATAACTGCGAAGATCATAGCTTCAATTGAAGTTTTATTGTCTTTTGAAAATTTACATAATTATGCAAATTGTGCACTCCATGATGTCACGTGATTTCATATATCCCATAATTTTTAAATCTTATACAAACAAGAAATTTTATGCTCTTTATAAATATATATGGTTTTATGAGGTAATGTTTTTGCTTGGCAAGCATTATAAGTCATATGGCTTGTATCTCTTATAATCTCCCCCCCCCCCCCCCCCCATAGTATGCTAATGGTTAAGAGGTACCAAAATCCTGTCTTGTGGGCGTGGCATTGATTTTTTTTCCGCCCTCAAGAGGTACCAAATTATGGGTTTTAATAAGACGAAATTAAAAATTAGTTAATTGTCAAATGTCTCCTGTCATAATCTTTTGGCTCAATACCCCAAAAGGTACTGCTAAAGCTCCCGCTGTGGAGCTTTTGAGGCTGAACACCCTAAGAGGAACCAGAACCACTTTTTTAACCCCTAAAAGGTACGACGAGCACCCCCGTCCGGGTGTGAGCCCTGTTGTCGCTCACTCTTTAAAGTCAACTGGGAGCTAGTATTCTTTCGAGTTATAATAATAATAATAATAATAATAATTTAATCATTTCTATCGCGCCGGCTACATTAAAATATGATCGCCGGCGCGTTACAATCAATTGAAAAAAATAAAAACTGTCTACATGTATACAAATATTAAAAAGCCTAGGTAAAATTACAATAGTAAAAAATTGAAAAATATTAAAAAGCCTTGGTAAAATTACAATATTGATA
>OX421453.1:16746779-16751779 GCA_949126865.1 Montipora capitata
CCTGAGAATGCACAGAAGAACCGGAAATGCGTAATTCACGGACTTCCTGCTTTGGCTGTGACCAGAGTCCGTGTTCTTGATAAGGGAATGAAAGCTACAATAAGCCACAAAAATAGTTGAGACACTGAACTGGGAAGACAACAATTGGGGATAAATCACCTTAACGTTACATTTTCCACTTGCACTCCCCCCTCTTCCCCCGCCTACCCCCTTCAATGTTTGTTTGGGGGGAAGGGGTTAGATGGAAAGACCTTGGGGGAGGGATTTGTCTGAGATTCCTTAAAAGGGAAAGTGTTTAGCGCTTATTGTAGCAGTCTAGACACGCAAGGGAGCCGAGGGGGAAATGGGGAGAGAGCGAAAATTTGGATCTATTTCTCTCCCCATCTTCCCCTCGGCTCTTCGGCTCGCTTGCGTGACGAGAACGGCTCGACTGACTTAGAAGGGACGACCGGCAGTCTACTCACTTAGTAGTTTATCCAACATATTAGACACTACTGAAACGATTTACTCTCACCATTCGATGGAAATATATAAATCGATCGTTTGTATTGAAAATGTAACAGGGATCTCGTAGAAAGCCACGGTAGACAGATTAAACTTGATTTCCAGGCCCCAGTTGTTCAAACGATGGATAGCGCTATCCACTGGTTAAATCACTATCCAGCGGATAAACACTAGCAAAACCAATTGAGTTATCCAGTGGATAGGGGTTTATCCGGTGGATAGCGCTATCCACCCTTCGAACAACTGGGGCCAGGCGTTTATTTCAAAGCAATGAGCGCGGCATAACACTGCAAGCTCTCTTTCGCTTCGTAAAACTCATGCATATAACTCACATATAAAACCCTGTTTCACGACCACGTGGTAAATATGTTCTGATGGTGGAGCCAATGTTAATACAATTTACCCTCTGGATTAAGATTCACGTCTTCAAAGTATCACTCCCCTCGCCTGTGTTTTCCTTGTTTAAGTCAAGTACATCTAGTCATCCGGAGAAATCCTTGACTATTGCTGCGTCATAGCCTCGTTTGCATACACAAAAACAAAGATGGCGGATGTTGGCTACTTAAACACATTAAGCCCAAATGAGTGGTCAAGTATGACAATGCAGATAAAGAACGTTCGATTCAGAATAACTTTTTCTAGGCCGTACTTTCCCTTTAAGTATGACGTTTGCAGCTAACGGGAAACGGCAGGCTCCTACTTGTCATAAAAGCGTGAAAATTCTATCATTTTAACTTGCCTCGTTCCTTTAAAACGTTTCTTCTTATCTCGAGCTAAGAGGACAGAAATGAGCTAATATCAAGCAGGGTTCCTACATTTTTGGCAAAACACTAATTTCACTCACGACGTTTGCCGTTTGGGGTTAACGTCATGCTTAACCTCTCTAATAGTTGTCTCAAACTTTGATGGCTCTGTTCAGTAAATCAGAGTTAGTAGAGGGAGTAAATTAATCACCATCCAATGGACACCTGAGTTAGTTGACAGTGGATGTCGTGCTATCCTCTCCTGTTTCTGAAAAACCCAGACCTGATATTTTGTGCGCTACGTTTATTTGCATTTACTCCTTTTTAGAGGAAAATTATAGAACGTTTCTAAGCAGCTGCTTTGCAATAGGTTTTCACTGCTTTGGCCGGGTTCCTTCCTTCCTTGTACTTCTTCGAAGACCCTATCAGCAAGCAATTATTAGACCAAAAAAGACTTAGTCCTCAGGGTAGTTAAGAGCGAGATGATTTCCGGCTCCTACTTCGGATACCGGATGTTAAGAGAGGCGTAAAAGCTTTCCGCATGCCAGTGCGCATGTGCAAAACTGGAAAAGAATGAAAAGCAAATTGTGACAAAACTCAGATTCCCAAGGGCAGTTAGGTAGGACGGAACGAACTCAAGAAACGAAAAAATCATAGCAATATCGGGGTTGCCAAAAAATTGAGACCTCCACGACAAGCCCATGTGAGGAAACTTTATTTGGCAAAATATATACACTAATGCGTTTCGTAATCTTTGGCCAGTCTCGAATTTACGCATGGTTCTCCGAGGAAGTTCACTTCGGCGCTCTAAGAGAGCCTTGACGACAATACTCACTTAAGCTCGCTTATTACTCATTTATGAGGTAAAAGTCAATTGCAAAATATTTGTAATGATAACGAAGCAAGATTGTAATCAGTTTTCCCGAATTTCATTCTAAGTATTCTAAAGTTAATTGTTTCAATCGGACAATTCCCCCCCCCCCCCCCCCTCCCTCTGTGAGTGTTCCGTTTTACGGATATTTAAAGCTATAGCTACACGGATCAGAGGAAAGTGGAAACAGACGGTGAAGTCACCGAGGATCGAACCGGGGACTTCTCTCTCCGAAAGCCGCGCACTAGCCAACTGAGCGACGACTGCTTCTCCTCCTCCTCCTCCTATAAAAATGCGCCAGGGGACTGGACACTGTATGGGACGTCATGTGACGTCAGAGAAAAACCATGTGCTTTTGAAGAGAAGTTGTAACGCTAAAAAGTCAAGTTTAAACTGTAGAAATACACGTGGGATACCTCAACATTGTGTGGATTTCTTGTGTAACAGGCCCATACGAGAACAGAGAAAAACTCTGACCAGGGTGACATTATCATCTTAAATTCCCACTACCTGCTCCCGTCTGATCTTGTAGCTCAGTCGGTAGAGCAGCGGTTATCTAACCCGAAGGTCGTGGGTTCAATTCCCACCCTGGATTTGTTCTCTGTCATTGTGTGGACCCAATTGTTCTCTGTCATTGTGTGGACCCAATTCCATTAGTAGGACCAATGCTCACATGGTCTATATGGGTAGAAAACAAGCACTTCACATTACCCTCTAATAGTTAAGTCTGTCAAGTTTACATGGCCGAGTTCTAATACTTTGTGGAAAACGTTATGATAAGAGGGAAATACCGGGAGAAAATCCTTTCGGAGTCGAGTGAAGAAGCAGCGAATAGGCCGAGTTCAATATGTAAATATTCAGGCGTGGCTACGAGGCTTTGTGGTCAAATTTCACGGTGGAGTTCTGTTTTCTTTGTCTCATAAGTCTCAAGGAAGAGTTCTAAACAAAACCATCTTGGAATTTAACCGTAAAGCCTCGTAGCTAACCATGTGTGAATATTGACATATCGAACGTGTGCTATTAGGAATACGGGACTCAATCGCAGGCCACCTTAGAGGAAGCCGAATGCTTTCACTGCGCCACACCTGTTCCCCCAAAGACGAAAATTGTTGTGAAAAAAATTGGGAAACCAGGAATTTAGCAAAGTCTTTATAGGATTTAGAACTCGTCAGCAAAGGCCAACCAGAAGATCTAACTTTGCATTCCGGTCTGACGGGTTTGCAGCTAATAATATACCTTTTCCTGTCTTCAAGCAATTCGTGAAAGTTGTTATGAAAGAGAACCTTTGCAATAAGCCACCATCTCTGTTGTCGTGTGACGGTTGTCGAAATCGTATTCTCTGGACTACACTCAGAACCGGATGAAAAATATAAATTACCATCTGGGAAACAAGAAACCTGAACCCTTGCTTATCAAATTGGCTTTGAAGCACCATTGACCTTCCTGTTCTGGGTCTCACTTGGTATATTAAAATATACTCCCTGTCGAGTGGGCGGAAGTGTCGTAAAAATTCGCAATGGATGGTTTACGATAGAAATTTGTTTTGCGTTTACGAGCAAGGCAAACGGCAGGCTTCTTCATTTCAAAAATGCCTTTCCCTTTTCTTTAGAATTTGCTGTGTCCCTCTTGTTTTTCTAGAATCTGTTAGATAAGTGTAGCGAACAGGCAAGAAAGAAGCCGAAATCAAGCGTACAAGTTCCCTGCTTCAGCCTGCCGTTCGCTGTAAATCCTTGGAGACCCAGACGCAATCCAGTGGGGAAGGGAGAAAGGGGAAAAAAATTCACAATCAAGAAACGGGAGAAAGGGGAAAAAGTTTTCACGATCGAGAAAAAAGAGCCCTTCCCAATCTTGTTTCCACCCCCATTGCAACGGAATGCCGCTAACGTGGATGGTAAGGAAAGGAACTTTATTTAAGTGTATAGTCTTCTGCGCTGGAGTAGTAATTGGGGACACCGTAAACTAAAATCAACAATTAACACAAACCAAATTAAATGCTGGGTTTTGAGTAGAGGCAAAAACCGGAGTACCCAGAGAAAAACCTCTCGGTGCAGAAAAGAGAACCAACAAACTAAACCCACATATGACATCGAATCTGTGAAATGAACCCGGCCCACATTGGTGCATGGGAGGCGTGTGCTCTCACCACTGCGCCATGTTTGCACCCCATAATGATGTATGTCATTTAAAGCCTTTCGTTGTACAATATGTTGGGTACTTGATCAAAAAAAAAGGGAACGGGAAACGCAAGGGTGGTTCTTCGTTTCAGTACCGGTACAACCCACCGCGACTCCAGCGAGTGTCTATCACAGCTACAATTAGCTCAAAATTCTAGGGAAAGCACTATTAAGTGTGTTGCGTAACGTTTAAACAACAGTTGCTCCCACCCTCCAGCGAAGAATTATCCATTTCCGGGACTTTTGTCGGAAAGGTCTTTGTTTGTCATGCTTCCTAAAAGGTGTTTTTACGATATTAGGCCTAAAGGGAATTAACAAAATCTGTTACATCAGTTGAGCCCGACTTCAGGTACGACTGCCCCGGAATATTAAATGATGAATACTCCAATCTCAGCAGGTACCACATATTAATAACTCAAAATTATGATTGTTCCCACAGAAATATCAAATAGTGTGTTAAGAATGCTGTATCTGCGAATATTTAACAATTATTCTACAAGGGCGCGCTGGATATGAAGTGATAGATAACGTGCCTCGTTGGATATAATTATTTTAACCAGCAAGCCCGAGTAGAATAATTGTTTTATTAAAACTCCGGGATCAACAACTCTTCTAGAGTGTTCCCGGGGGTAGTATTGTCGACTAAAGCATCGATTTCTGCCTCGGTCAATTCCGGTCCAAAACGGCTTTTGTCGGCCATTTTTTTCT
>OX421453.1:16761779-16769279 GCA_949126865.1 Montipora capitata
TGTCTCCAATCATCACACTGGCAAATTTTTTAACCACACTGGCAGTCGCTAATGGTGATTTTGTTTCAATTTTCTCTTGAGAATCTTCTCCTGAGAGATGCATCTGATCGCACGCTAAACCCTTGCGCTCAACGTTGTTTGACATTTCTTGTTCAGTTAAAGAGGCTCCACAACACAACTGATCTTTTTCCTTTAAACTTGATAGTTCTTGTGACCCATCCGCTGACTTTGCTGGTAAACCCTTGGTTTTATTTTTGCAACTCGTAGCGTCCCTTTTCATACTGCCTTCTCGCTTTGGTTCATCTACTGGTTTGTTTCTACTTCCGCCCCTTTTACGTGCATCACTTGAGACAAGAGGTGATTTGGGTGAAAAGCGTCTTCCTCTACCCTGAAGTCGGGTATGTGGTCTCTTGATATTCATCTCCATGGTGCAACTGCCATTTGTCTCAGGGTGGCATTGGGCAATCTTGGACTCTTCTGGACTATTCTTTTCCCCACTCGGTCTTAACGGAGCAGATGAGAAGTCATCAACACCAAGGCTTAAAGGCGTTGCAGTTGTGCACTTCAGAGTGAAGTTCTTACGAGGCTCAGCCATAGCTAGCTCATGCTCCCAATCTCCGTTGACCTCTTCCTCCATTGGCTTGGAATACAGCTGCTTCTTGGAGGAAGAGACCTTTGGTTTTTGTCTGCTTTCTGGGCGTTGACACTTCGAAGTGCGATTACCATCTGCCTTTGACTCATCTTTTCTGTCAGGGCGTTCACCTTGCAAGGGGTGACTACCATCTCTCTGACCTTCTGATGTCTCCTGTGCCGAGTCAAAAGAAATTAACTTTTCTCCATGGAGCTTCGAATAAGCCTTTGCACCCTGGTTTTCAAGTCCTTTCCCACTGAAATGTAAGGCTATGACCTTTGCAACTTTGCGCTCTATTCCATAAGTTTTCATTGTCTCGTAAAAGTCCATAAAGGAACAACACTCCTCAAAGATAGTTATTAATGAGTTGTAGGTAATCCCTTCCTTAAGCAGTTTCTTTACAGACATATTCCTACTGCAGGCATCCAGATGGCAAAAGTTTTCTATGATAGAAGAAAAAAGATCCAAGTTAATGAAACTTAAACGAGGTCTCGATAGTAAAAAAATGAGACATTCAGATAGGCCCAACTTTTTGTTTAACAATTATCCCATGAGCGCGAGTTGGATATACATGTAGGATGGTGAATAGCCAACAAGGCGTGCAGCGCCGAGTTGGCTATAACCAGTCGCATATCCAAGAAGTGAATGGACTAATTTTCATTAAATTCTGGAAACTTGGAAATTAAAGCCAGTCAGTTTCCAGCTTGGCAAAACTTGACGGAATCAGTTTCTATATTAAGTCATACGGTATATGAGCTGATGACCAATCAGAAAGCAAGAAACGCAATATCCGAGGTCGAAAATTTAATAATGAGTTAAGTAATGAATTACGGTTGAGGTTCTTCAAAGTTGGGTTAAGTTCCCCTGTTGTCAAACATTGAAATCCATTCAGCCGACCTTGACTAGATCACTAAATAAATTGCGCAGAAAGGAACAAGATAGTCTTATACATTTACGTGATAATTCGTAAGCTGGGTTACTGCAAAATTGGGGGTTTGAGCCAAAGTCATCTTCAGCCATCATTCATACATTCATACCTACCTACCAACAACAAACACCTCAGCTCATCATATCACATTTTATTAAAAACTGAACTACGGATATCACATTTCCAGCATTTTCATTGGCTCGCCGGACACAGGTTATCAGCTCATTTACCTGCACTACCAAATATGGTCACTGAACACAGCAGCAAATACACAGTTTTGCGGCTGCGAGAAAAAATGGCCAAATAAATTCAACATAAAAGAGTTGTGATGTTGGGGTTTTTAATAAAACAATTATTCTACTCGGGCTTGCTGGATATGAAATGATCATAACCAACTCGGCGCTACGCGCCTCGTTGGTTATATATACATGTATCATTTCATATCCAGCGCGCCCTCGTAGAATAATTAGGCTGATTTAGCAACAGAACGGGAACGTCAGTGACGACGGCGCGCGCAGAAAAAACACCAATGAGAATTCAGAATAGAATAGACTTCCACTCTTTTTTTTTCTATTCTAAATTCTCATTGGTAGTTTTGCTGCGCGCGACGTCGCCACTGACGTTCCCGTTCTGTTGCTAAATCAGCCTACTGTTCAATATATTTTCTTTACCTTCGGATTTCAAAGTAGCTTGGTGTGGGTAATGATTTATCTCCGAGCATTAATTATTTTACCCTCTCACACAGAGGAAAGACCAAAACACCGGGAACTCCATGCCCTACTCTTTTCGAATAGTGTGTGGGTTTCTAAATACGTCCCACAGGGTTATGAGCACTGAAGGGTTGTTAGACAGGCATATGGTTTAGCGTCCATATACAAGAAGGCAAGAGAGTCTGACTGTTTGCAGATGTCTTACCCTGCAAATTGGGAGCACTTTCTCCTAATTGAGTGGTGGTCCGACTGAAGGTTTGATCTCACAACCTCCTGCACGGACATCCAATGCTCAACCAATTGAGCCAACCGGTCAGCAGTTACAAAATCAGACAAACTTAAGTGGAATGTAATTTTACATTTAAATGACTTTGTACATGTATTCTTTAAACAGTTTTGACCAGTTTTGGAAATACTGCAGTTCTGAGTGGACTCCCAGGGAGGAGAAATGCAGTAGGATATTGACAGACAAGTTCTCTAAATAGCTTCATAATAATTTATCTGCATCAACAGTAGAATGCTCCAGGCCATCTACAAAGCTCGAAATATAGCATCAGTGTAAAGGGGTGAGTAAGGGTAACAATTCAATTCCTCTACTGGAGGAAACTCGGGACCTTGACTATCAAATTCTGTTAAGTCAGCACAGAAGGGGGACAAAATTAATGAGCTGAGGCCAGAATCTTCCATTTATTTCCTTTGGACTGAAAGTTTCCACCACTTTGGTGCACAAGAGTCAAAGTCACATTGCTTCTGCCCAGTGTTCTATGGAAGTGTTGATGAAGGAGGTGGCTGCTGTGTTTTTGCCCATGTAAGCCATCCATCAGCAAGTTGCTTTGCAGTAGTGTCAGCTGCTTCTTCAAGAACAGAATCATCATCATTTTTCATGTCACTTATGTCACCTAGAATGACATTCTCAGCAACACTTGTGTTCTTCAATACAGATTCCACTACCAAGGTTGTGCAGTATGCCACAGACATGACAAGAACTTCTTCTAGAATAGAACCTGGTGTTTTAGGAAGGACTACGAGCCATGCATTATAGGATAGGTCACTGTTGGAGTGAGTGGTGTCTGGTGTCACATGACTTGAAATTTGGCTCAGATCAAAGCAACTACTAACAACATTAACACCTAGTAAAATTTGTTTACCCTCAATCAAAAGTGGTGAACGTTTGTGAACACCTGGTTGTGGTGCCCCAGTAAGAAGACTTGTAAAACTGACGTGTGGCTTGGACGCTGGTTGTCTGCTTTGTGTGATAAGGATGCATTGGGTGCTAAGTGGATTGTTGAGGGAGCAATGGACACAAAATTGCATGCTTGGAAGCCAAAAGGTGAAGGTAGGAATGCAATCAACTAATGCTTGGGTTGCATCATGAAGGTGGTTCTCACCGACGTGTATTGGTTGGGGGGGGGGGGGGGGGGTAAGAATTGAGTAAAATGTTCACTGCAATATAGTAGAGTCTGAGCTTACCTTCCAAAATGGCCTGTTGCTGTTTGAAACCAGCCTGTGAAAGGTAATAGTCCAACCTAAGGCAAAGAGGTCAAAGTGTAAGACAATTTATGCCCCTGTGGACCAGTACAGTATGGGTTTTTAGTTATCTTTAACCCACTGACTCCTAGGAGTGAGACTAATAGATTTTACTCTAATGTCAGACGATTTCACTTGTCAATAGGTTAGTGCAGTTAAATGCAATTTAACAAAACTTGCTGCCAATTGGCCGCCCATTTCTCTTCAGTGAGTGGAAAGGATAGGAAAGGAAAGGAAAGGAAAGGAAAGGAACTTTACATGCATTTAAATGTCTAGTCGTTGGAGCACTAACTGGGGACAATGTAAACTGAAATTAACAATTAAGTAATGATCCGTGTAAGGTGGATAGCAATTTCCTTTGTTATACGGCAACGGGGCTTTCCCCACATAGGAATGTTATCATTTTTACACAGAGAATGCATAAACCTACAGGAAGGCAGTTAACGCAATAAAATTCATTTACAGCCCACTTTGAAAGGGTGTTTTTTTGTGTTAAAATATTTTGACCAATCACAAGAGTTGAAAACAAAAGCCAAGAAACGTGCAGTATTCATGGCAGATCTTGCCTCCCCCACCCCTTCCTTCTCTTTCTTCCACTGCTTGTCACTGTAACAGGTGCCTGGATGCCCAGCACAAGGGCTCATGGCTAGGTTGAAGGGATTGCTAGCCATGGGAGTGTTACTGGTATCTGGTCTTGGGGTGGGAAGGAAGCCCTTGGACATCCCAACACCTGACCTCCCTTTTTCCTTGCCACTGTCAACGCCACGTAAAAGATACAATCTAGTAAGTGTTAATTTCAAAGAAGTTCTTTAGTGGAACACTCTTATCATGAAGGCATTTACCTTTCCTTGGTTGATGAATACTTCATGCAATGCAGCAATTCTTTGAGAGGAGTGTAGACAAATATGTCGACCATTGCTTTAACATCTCCCATGGCCCTGTGTCTTTCTGATAAATTCAACGAAAAGGAGGATGCTCCTTAATGATTTAGGTTATCAAAATTCAGTAGTTACAGTGCCATTGTCTTTTGGAAGGGGGATAAAAAATAATGTTCCCATTCTGATGGAGCGTTTTCACTCGCATGACTACATGTAGATGGGGCCATATTGGATTACTCAAACAAAAGAAAGTATTTGCATAAAAATATAGTTCAATTCCAGAAGGATTAGTTTGGTACATCATCATGGCCGCCATTCCTTTGTTTATGTAGGTACACCAACATGGCCGAAGTGACGGCACGTGCTGTTAATCACTGTTCAAAGCAGACTGTGTAAACTGGTTACATCACAAATGCTTGGTTAGTGGATGCAAAATAATGCTTTCCAGTGGATAGTACTAAAGACCCTACCACATTTTTAATACTCTGTGAAGTTGTTATTACAGTACCTTCTATAATTCTCCTTGGGAAAAACCTCTTGAACAGTCCATCAAGTGACAGTCTTGTGTTGCTCAGCAAATTTTCACCTTGGCTTTTCAACTACAGAGGGTTTCAACAAAACACTGAGTTCCTTAATATTCCCTACTTGGACAGTCCTCAAAATGCATTGAGTGCAGAGCTTGACAAAAGAGGGATGCAATTGCTAATTTCATGAACATTTACAAGAAAAAAGCTACCGTATATACCAACCTCAAAACAGAACAACAAGCTATCAGCAAAATAGATGTTGTGCTGTGTAAGAATGGAGTGATGCAGTCCAGACCTTTCCATATTACTTAACAAAATTAAAAAGTCAAATTGGTAGCCATGGTGAGCAAACAACACTGAAAAAGAAGCATTATAAATTGTATTATTATTATCATCATCATCATCATCATCATCATTATTATGATTCTTTGACCTAATGCAACAATTTTCTAAAGAAAAGATTATCACAGTTAACCTTAATTTAGGCTTGATTTCGGCCGCTCACTCGAGTTCGGATATCCTCCCCGAGAAGAGATGGCTGGACGCCTGAGCGATAGATTCTGTCTTTGACGTAAATTTGTATATAATTTATGCAAAGTTAATAGTTGCAGGGAAGTACCATTAGACATCCCAAAACATTGATTTAACAAAACAGAAATTCCATAACAATGCATAAAACGTCTGTGCTAAGTTTCCAGATGATGAGAGCTTGAGTTTGTGGTTAAATGATCAATGCGAGTTTGAATTCAACCAGCGAATCATCAACAAAATCTTCGGGCCGCTTCAGCTCTAAGTCGACCTCATCAGCCCCCTTGTTTTACAGGCCGGGTCAAAGAACACCGTCGCAACCAAAAAATGTAATTTATGCCAGACCGATTTGTGCAGGCGAGTTTCTGATTGGTGGAGATTAACAATGGCTCACCTCATGCGTCCAGCCGTGATTTCGGGAGTCTGAAACAGCGGCTGGTAATCGAGCCTAACCTTAATTTTCCTCCCAAGAGAGACTTACACGTATGTGATTGTATACAAATGTATGTATACAGTAAATTTTACTCTGCCTAGCAAATTTTACTCTGGGGTCCACTTTTAGGGGTTAAAAACTACATCCCATTTAACAGTAATGTATTTACAATGTAGGTCCTTTATCCCTTTCCCTTGTGGGAGCGAGACTTATCGCGGAGCGTGCACGCGCAGAGGTTTCAATCGCAAAAATAAAATTGCCTTACAAATGTACTTGCTTCACTAAACTCCAACTTATGGAGTACTCTTCTCAAGAAAAAATTGTCTGCATATTCAAACAAAATAATGTAACGAACACACATGTAATGAAAACCGCATACATCAAGTATCGTACATGTATTTGGGGGTTAGTGCTCAATTTACATGACATTCTGCCTCTCATGTATTTAGGGACGTTCGCACTAATTGTTTGTGCGCAACGTTACTGCGCAGTTAACCCGACTGTAATATGTCACGCATTACTTCGAACATTAGCGAAGTTGAGGTTTTGAAATCTTTGCAGAAACCGTGGACGATAAGTCTTGCACAGCGTTGGATCAGAGAAGATCGTGATCAGTCAAATTTGATTAAAAAATATTCATGAAAGTCAAGTAGACTACTGCAGGACTGATATTCGCGTTGTTTTATCATTCATGCACTAGTCTACTTGACTTTCATAATTATTTTCAAGCACTAGTTAAAACATGACGACACAAATGCCGGGGAAAAATTCCAGGCCAGCAAAAGAAAGGCACATTTATTTCCGAGTCATCATACAACATTAAAGAGAAGTGAGCGGGAGGATGGAAAAGCTCTGGAAAAGGTAGTTGCTGATCAAGTAGTGGCTGAAAGTTTGGAAAACTCAAGGACGAATAGTTGCGTAAATTTAAATTTTATTACCCTACGAACTTAAGTTCAAAATGAATGCATGTTTTTGAAGTTCTTTTCCCTTACTTTCATGAAAATAGAGCAGTATTTTCGTCCAAATCCGCTTGAATAGTGCGGACCTGCATGGAAACAACCAGCGATTAAATTTCACAAAAACCACACTACAGAAGACGAGCATGACGGCAATGGAGAGATATTATAGAAAACACTAGCCAAATTAAGATGACACCTGCTAAAAACTTCGTTGCTATGCTTGAGAAAGTTTTTTTTTTTTTTTTTTTTTGGGGGGGGGGGGGGGTAAAAACCTATCATCCCTTCAACAATCAATCCTCTCTTGGGTTCCAGTTCTTCCCCGACAGGTCACGCAAAAACGTGACAATCAAAATTTTCCAAGAGCTTTGCAAAATCACAT
>OX421453.1:16775675-16780675 GCA_949126865.1 Montipora capitata
ACCGAGGCTACGGTGAGTGTTCCATATTTGTTTTTGAAGCATGAAGTGTTCACAACGTTTGGTTCAGTTTGCACACTAGGGTATTGCCCATGCAATCTCTACAGTTTTCATCAACAAGATAATTTGGGCAGGGTTTTCTGAAATCACCTTTACAATCAATCATACATGTATTTACAATGCGTTAATTAAACGTAACATGTTCTAAGAGCATTATTTGAAAGTTGTCAACCTTCTCCTTGAACCAAGGCAGCAGTTCATTTAGAGTGCTGCCACTCTGCAATAGCCACTTAACCTCCTGACTGCCCCCATAAAGGCAGCTGTCTAAAAGAAAACACCTTACCAACTTGTGAAGTTGGAATGAACACAAGTACTGGCCAGAACTACATAGAAAATATTGAAGTTCTTTGTCCCTGTCTCAGGGCATTTCTTCAATGAAAAGGTAAATTGGTTGCAAGACTGGCCTCTGAGATTACACTCAGAAGAAGTTCTAGTTGCACAGTAGTGTGATCAATAACATTGTTTAATTTATTGCCATAGTGAGGCTTGATTACAGAATCATAAATTCTTGCCCACCAAAATACCCTGTGCAATCAACTGATACACCCATGTTCGGGAGACTGTTGGCCTGTTAATTAATGGAACATCCATATATTAGGAAAGGAACAATTTGTTAAATAAAAGTGCAAAGTCCAGGCCCTGCTTCCTGTTAATCCTAGGATTATTGACGGGGAAATACTGCTTCAAAGTGGCACCCGAGTGACTTAATTGTAGTCTAGCTTCCACAATTGCCAAATAATAACGATCTATCATTATTGTAATAATGCAACACACTTGGTGTCAACATCTATGTCAAAACTTGGAAGATGGTATTTTTCTTTCCCCCTTGAATGGCCATTATTTGCAAATCTATGTTCAACCCAACGTCCAAGGCAAAATTATGGTTAGACTCAAATTTAAGAACATGTGTTAAGGCAAACAGTTAAGGGTCATTGGTTTACGTGTGGTTTATAGTATGTTTATATGGTTAGCTCATCATGTTTTCTTTGTCTTGGTTGTGTAATAAGAATGACGTTTTGTACTAATTTTCACAGCCCCCATAAAAACTGACATGTGCAGTTTCCTGTGTCTAGGAAAATAATAATATCATTATGATATTGTAGATTATAGCATTGTAATATGCATCTCATGGACAATAACATTCATTTTCGTTTTTTGTCCTTAGGGAGATGGATCCACCTGGTATTATTTGCGGCAGTTTTGTGAAATATTAGCTCTAAAAGGAGCGAGAAGAAATTCAGCCTTTTTTTCTCAGCAATAAACCACAATAATCTTATTGAGTTCACTTTGTCCATGTTGGTAGTGTGGAACAAAAGACTGGATAAAGTCACTGAGAAATCCAGACAATGCTGTTGAGTTTTAAGCAGTTTCTTTAGTACTCTTCACATTGTCAAACTTTTCAGTTTCTTCTTAGAACTGAATACCAGTCCTTAACCTTTTTTCAGTTATGAACTTTTTGGACCAGCACAGAACTTTAAGATGCCACTTTTTTAAATGTTGTACTTATAAAACAAAATGGGGACAACATATTCAAGCAAAAACATCACAAATGCATGTTGTTTGCACCTGCACGCAAACTTTGCGAATGCTTTTGATCTGATGAGTTGCCAACCCAGTAATGCTTCAGATACATGTAGTGACGTCGAAACCCAGAACACCTCCAAACACATTCAATGACAAGTTGTCAGAGAAAAAATTAAAAACAAACATCTTCTTGAGCATTGGGACCCACATGGAATAGCCCTTGCATATGTGTATTATACTGATGACTGGATTCCATCTACTTAACATACAATCATCTTTTTAGGATAATACCACCTACGCCAGTCGGCAGATAATGCTATAGTGAACTTCTTGCTATACAGCTGAAAATATTAATTTTGTGGAATGCCCCTTTCAGGGATGTTTCCTAGTTGTCTATGCTCTAAAGATTTTGTTCAAACTCATCAAGTGCAATGTAGCATGCATGTGTGAAATGTCTCAAGTTTAGATCAGTTTTGCAATATGCACTGTGTTGTCTGAACTGATCCTTGTAAAATTTTTGTAGTTTCTTGTCAATTGTTAAATATGGAAAAAAAAGGATTTACTTTCTGAAAGAAAAATAACATTAATGACGTCTCTTGATCAGGTTAGGATCTGATGAATTTTTATTTTAAAAGGCAAGCAAATCAAGGGGCAAATTAATTTTCTCTGAGCTGTTTAATGTCATTAAGTGGGCTTTCCAGGATGAAGCACTTTTTTGCCTGCTCTGTGTATCATACAGTGTATAATCTTTTCACCGATTTATCTCAGTTTCTGTTGGGGCCGGCTTTCATCGCTCTTCTATAAATTTAACAAAAGATGCTGTGTAAAGAGCGAAAGATGTATTTTGCTTTCATGATACTTATAAATTCGTATTAAAATTTGGAGAAACGTGGAGCTCAATTTGCCTAAGTTCTTGCATCTTTGCATACTCCATTTCAATATCGCTTTCAGCATGCTTGCCAAAATATCTTTTGTAAGCGTGTCACCATTCACCACCCGATCTATAATTCACCAGTTGTCTTCCTTTGTTGTTCAGAGTATTATAGAGAGTATCTGGAACGTCATAAGGTTTTTCAATGTCTCTTTACCAACACAGACAAAGAGGCATTGTCCTGTATCGCAACCACTCGGCGAACTAGTCTCCACCGATAAGTTCGAAGCTCTCACCAATTCCACCGGCTGAACATCGCCAAAACAGGGTTTAAGGGAATTTCTGGTCCTCCCAGAAAACCAACAACTTGCAAAAACCGTTCGAGAAACTTGCGACAAAAGCCAACACTGTCAAAAAAGTAAGCATTGCAGCGCTCGTTACCTCCATTCACCGTATAGTCACACGAAAGGTGCATTTACCGCGCGAAAACAATTTTTACACAATTTGTACACCACTTCAATTTTTGGAAAAACATCAAAACTCGTCAAAAATTGTGACAAAATCCTTATCTTTCAAACGGCGACCTTATTTTTTTGATTTAATCAACGGCTGTCATTTTCCGGCGAACAAATTGAGCGCGCCCTTGAGCCTGCGTTTCGTGCCGCGGATCAGTGACTTGCGCAGTCGTTTTTCAGCTCTGTCCCTGGCGTCTGGTTTAGAGATGGTTTAGAGTAGCCCGATTCAACACGATCTCGTCCCCATCGCCCTTTTCGTTTCTCTTAGTCGGCGGGGCCTTGGCACTAGAAAACGAAGGGCTCTGGGGACAAAGGATTGAAGTCCTAAAGCCCGTGCAAACGCTCGCAACAACGCGCAACATTGTTGGGCCCAACAATGTTTTCTCTTCTTGGGCGATGTTAGCCGATGTGTGCAAACGCTCGCAACAAGCCACAACATGTTGGGTCTTTAGATGAGAATACAAAAGATACGTGGCATGTAGTGCGCGTGCGCCAGCGCAACATTGTTGGATGTGGATCATAGTGACGGCACAAAACAGGACGGCTCGAAGACTCAGGACGGCAGAATGGCGAAAAAATGTCGCGCGAGACTGTGCATTCCCACAGCAGCATTGTTCAACAGTATTTAAGTCTAAGCAACCATTTCAAAAAGGTTAGCTTTCGATTATTGTTGTGATCGCTGATTACTTCATGTAAGCTACCCTTTTTAAAATGGGTGCTTAGACTTAAATACTATTGAACAATGCTGTTTAAAATGAGTGTTGAGGCTTAAGTAAGCACTATTTGAGATGCTGCTTACACATAGATCAACAGTACTCATTCCAAATAGTATTTTTAGGGTAGTCCATTTGGGTAGTCCATGGACTAGGGGTCAGCGAAATGTACCAACCCGTTTTTGAAGGACTTTATTGTTCTCATGGTACATGTAAATTACATCAAAATAAAGAGCATATCTTGGTAAGCAATTGGTATTTCAAATCACAAAACAACATTAATGATATAGTGTTGATAAAGCCAATCTTTCTATTAACGTTGTTTCTCTCGAATATGAGGACAGTCTACTCCAATGCCAAATGCAACAGTGACAAAAAGAACTCTGATTTTGCCTGCACCTCTAATTAGGTCATCTGGTATGTCATTTTCTTCCTTTTCTGGATAATTGTCATGGAACTGTGTAAACAGCCTTTTTTTATTTTTTTTTTTCAAATTTGAAGCACCTAATTGGTGTGTACAGCTCCTGACCCAAGTGATGATGAAAAATGCTAAGGCATTCCCACAAATTTCTAAGTTTCAATTAAACACAGTAAGGAGGGTCTCTATCTTATCGTCACCTGTATGCTGGCGTCCTGCAGTGGTGTAAAATATTTTCTTTCTATTTGGGTTAACTGCAATTGTGACAGGATCCACCATTCCTAGAGAGTGTGAAATTATCTTTCTGGTTTTCTCTGTTGCAGTAGCTGTAAGTGCAACTATTGGTACAGTATGAAACAGGGCATTCAGCATACCTAGTTGCGTATAAATAGGTCGAAAATTTTTCCTGTACAGAATATGATTTATTTTGATGTTATTCGATTGTTTGTTTGTTTTTTTGTTTTGTTTCCTTTTGGAATTACCAATTGCACATCCCTTCAAATATTATCACCTACATTTCCTTTGAGACATATACAAATATTCTAAACACAAAATAATTCCTGATCAGTGTATTTAATACATGACCATTTAAATTGCAGTTAACAGTGTAGTCTGTTAGAGATCAACTCCTTTTAAATGTATTTCATACCTGAAATGCTCAATGAATTCAAGCACTACAAACATCTCTTGCAGACTACATACTTTTAGTACCTTAATTTTGTTTCAACACAAAATACAAAATTAGATGTATTACGAATATGTGCCCTATACCAGGATTATGCAGACATAAGCCGGTAACCATGGCAACGGGGTGAATTGACCAATTTTTGAATTGACCAAAATTACATTTGCAAATCAAACATTTGTAAGATCACATCTTCTACAAACTGTTTTAACTCCGG
>OX421453.1:16785675-16823175 GCA_949126865.1 Montipora capitata
AAGGTGCATTATGTGAAAGATTTGAGACGATTGACCAGGGTGAAATCCACTATCTTCTTGGAATGTCCATCATGCGAGACAGAGAGAACAGAACACTGATGATAAGTCAGCCCAATTACGTGGAGAAAGTCCTCAGGAAATTTGGGATGGAAAACTGCAAATCTGTTTCTACTCCACTTGAGCCAGGAAGAAAATTTCAGAAGTCATCGCCAAGTGATTAGCCCTTCGATGTTCAGACCTACCAACAGGCAATTGGATGTCTGACCTATGTGTCAACAGCAACAAGACCAGATATTGCTGCTGCAGTTGGAGTCTTATCCCAGTATATGTCAAGACCAAGTAAGGATCACTGGATTGGCGTGAAGCGTTTTCTGAGATGCCTCAAAGAAACTTTGAAGTATGGTCTGAAGTTTACTGTTCATGAAGAGGAACCAGAATTGTTTGGCTACAGTGATGCAGATTGGGCAGGAGATATTGACACTCCAAGATCAACATCAGGCTATGTGTTTCAGATTGGAAGTAGCACCGTCAGTTGGTCAAGCAGGAAACAAGCAACAGTTGCAAAGTCCTCTACGGAAGCTGAATATGTTGCTTTGAGCTCAGCTACACAGGAATCTGTATGGCTACGTCGTCTAATGGAAGATCTTGGAAGACAGATGGATGCCCCGACTACCATCTACGAAGACAACCAAGGAGCCATTGAACTGGCAAAGAATGCCAAATACCATAACCGAACCAAACACGTAGACACTTGTCATCATTTTGTTCGCGAAAGAGTTGTTTCCAATGAAATCCAATTTATTGTCCTACCGGGGACATGATTGCAGACATCATGACAAAAGGACTTGCAAAACTTTCCTTCGAGAAACTGAGAAATTTATTAGGCGTACATGATATCGTGTAATTACCATTGTTACAAGCTTTAGGATTCTTCGTGGATCATTATTTTACCGTACAGCATAGTTATCAAGTGGGAGTGTTAACATATGATAATGTATGCTGTACCATGCGTTGTTATTGGTTGAGTTCACATTACGTCACGCCTCGTGTGTGTTAGGCTGTTCTGTTCGGTTCTAGATTTGCTACGTGATAGTGTTTATTAAATTGTCCTGAAGATCATCCAGTTTGTAGTGATTTGAACAGATCCTCTTATCAGAAATATGATATCATATTATTTTCTCAGTGAAAAGTTGTGGTAGTCCGTGTAGACCGTTTCATATAAATGTCATAATGTGTAGCCGGTACAAATTTGTTCACTTTTGTATCTCATTGTAAAACAAATCTCGAAAAGGATTTAGCACAATCTGGTGCTTTCTTTTGATCATTGTGCTCAGTCAATCATTCCAAAGAACATGGAATTAGCCTGTACCCGACAAGTCACTTAGAAGACTTGCTAGTAAGCGTTACCAATCCCTTCTCTGGAAGCAGACTAGCCGGAAAGCAATAAGTAATGTTACAAATGGACCTCTATGAAAATGTATCTTTGTATAACAATGTTTGCTAAGAATTGATTTTTCGGAAAGTGGATGTTCCCTTTAAATGGCATGCGATCGCAGTTAAAGGAGAGGTTATGTCTGTTTCTCATTCGTAAACAACAGCTAATTTCGTACATGTTGCGCGTGCCTTAGATGTCAAGTGTCGACCGAAATTTCGGTGTTTAAGGCAAATTATTTTGAAATCGGTTCCAGGATATTTCTAGCGTACTTTAAAAAGCGAAAGGATGGAAATCACACCTTTTCGTGTACCAAATTATGTGTATTTTCGACTTGACTCACAGAAAGCACTGAAATGGCTTTGAATTATGTCATACCGAAACCCCGCCAAAATCCAGTTTATTGCTGGCCATTTTCCATTCACAGCAGATCAGAGAATTAAACCCTTTTTTTTTGGAAACACCATATTAAACGCAAACGATTGGCGCCTTCCCGTTCCAATAAACAAAGTGACAATATAGTGACAACCAAAATTGCAAAATTGTTGAGACACTTTCATTAAAAAACATCTTTTCTGGCTTCCAATGCCCGCCGTATCTGGAATTTAAACCTTTCTCACTTCCTCTCCCCTCTCCCCGTTTCAATAGATATGTCCAGGTTTGACCCTAATTAGATGCACGCGGATTTCAATAAGCGTCACGAAGTGTCCCCTTGCTCTTCTAGCCAACTTGAACATCACTTGTGTCTCAGAATACAGACAATTTATGTCACAAAGTGTCCCCCAAATGCTGCTCTTTAAGTGAAGATTAACTGCTACATTTACCCAAAGCTAAAAATAACGCTAACCTTTACCCTTACCTCATTGTTGAAAATAGGTAGCAAATGCTTAGACTTAAAGGGACACTTTGTGTTGGATGTCAAATTTGGGCGTGCATCTAATTAGGGTCAAACCTGGACATAAGTGATAATAATAATATTGTTAATTATTCAAGAGTGAACTGTATTTACAGTAGTACTGGGGCACTACAACACTAGACAGAATTCAAATTAAATCATATAGATTGTTTGTTTGTTTGTTTGTTTGTTTGTTTGTTATTTATTTGATTGAGCAGGTTGAAGTTTTGGCAGCTATTCAGCTGATGTGGACCTGCTATACCCATCGACCCATACACTCACAAAGTACAGCCAGAGCACCGGGAACTTCATCCCCTACTCTTCTCGAATTGTGTGTGGGTTCTTTAATCGTCCCACAGGGAAGTAATGAACATGGAAGATATCTGTGAGACTGGGCCTACGGTTTATAGTCCTTATCCGAGAAGACTTGAAAGTCTAACCATTTGCGGGTGCAATTACAAAGACAGCACTTTCTCCTCAGTTTTTTTAAGAACCTGACTGTTGGTTCGGCTGGAGTCGAACTCGCATGGCAGCCCGGGTACTCAACCAACTATATTAGCCACCGCTGTGTGGTATCAAATCGTAGGTTGGTTTTTTAGGACAGGGGAAAACCACAGTAGCCAGGATATACACACTCACGTTGGGTATGCACGGATGTTTTGTTTTGCACAGATTGGTGTCTCTTTCGTGCAATCAACCTGTGTAGAAAAAAAAAACAGATGAGAAGAAACTTCCCTCAACAAACGGTACAAACATTACAGGACTTGTCTGGCAAAATTTTCACACAAGAATATAAATACATTTATTTCATAAAGGTCACTTTGTCACACGTAACACAACTTTACCACAACATATTTTCCCACCTCAAACTGCCCTAAAAATTGGCTAAAGAAAGGTTTTTATGTCAAGACATCGATATCGTCAAGAACTGAACTTGGTTTGTCAGTACCTTGGCTATTGCTACATGTTCACGTTGAGGAATTTTGCTGTAGTGCTCAGCTAAAAGACTCCAGGTTGGCATGAAATTCTGGCAGTGCTCGCACCTGTTGGCATCAAATCACATTATTGCATAAGCTGACACCTGCTAATATGCAAGCTAAATTTAAATCTCAAAGATCAGAACATTACTTCTTTACCATTTAACAGTTTCAGTACTAATGAACTTCTACAATGACCGCTGTCGGTAGTTATTCATGTTGCCTTGTGACCAGTACAACGTAGCTGTCCATTTAGAAGATTCTTTCTACTACCGACGTACGAACTTTTTGCGACCTCCAGGCCAAGCGCCGGCTACCTCACTTAACTCTTGCAAGCAGGCTTAATATTTTCTCATCTTTTCCCTCCTCGTGGCAATTTGTTCCACAGTAACTGTGGAATTATCAGTTTAAAATTGAAGAGCAAAATACAGTTAATTACTACAGTGCACATGCACAAAAAAAAAGTTGTATTATCGCATGTAGCTTATATTTAAGCTTAATAGCTCACCAAGGTCCGTAAAACATAACAAAATGCGAGGAAGAACCAAACACTCTGTCTTCGAAGTCTACATCTGTAAGTGAAAGCACGTTGTCGCTTAGGCTTGGAGAAATAACGGTGGAGAGAAAGAAAATAAGGATTTCCTTTGCAGCCATAATTTCTACGTTTCCAGAAGGACACGTTTTGTTTAGGTAGGAAACCGCAGACCACTGAACACTTAGAGCCAAAGCACAGAGCGACCTGCGGCGACCTGGGGCCAGTTGTTCAAACGTTGGATAGCGTTACCCCTGGATTATATCTCATCAAAAGTTAGTAAGGGAATTTGTATGATCGCAAGATCTACCGCTCCTTAATTGAACCCTAAATTTCCTATGGTCTCATTGCCTGGGGCCAAGCTGCTGACCGAAAGTTCATCCTGGATTTGCCAATAGGAGTTTAAGAGCGTTTGGTACTCTGGTTCAGTCTGGCCAGCCTTCACTGCAGTATTGCTTCAGTTTTTGACAGACTTCGTCCTCTTCTTGTTTTTCTTTTATTCGTTCGAGCTGTGTGTTTGAGGCTGGGAGGGAGGCAAATACATGTTGAACGTATAAATCGATCTCCTCTTCAGTACTGGACTACCCATCCTGCTGCTCTACAGGTGCTCTTGATAGCGCATCAGCAGTAATCAGGCTCTTTCCGGGAAAGTGGGACACTGTGAAGTCGAATCTTAACAATCGCATACGGCGGAGTCGTTGGATCCGTGGTGACATTTTCTTCCAAGTTCTTTGAACCAATTCACGGGACGAAAAATTGGATTTACATAGCGTCAAATGTCTTGTCAAAGGCGCGATAAAGACCGCGTTTGTTACAGCTTTACATGCCTTTGACGTGCGTCAAATATTATCTTTGCGGTTGCCTTTGCAAGGGGGTCTCAGGTGGTAAAGGCCGTTTTTACTACAGTTTTACACCCAACCTTTGACAAGCGCCAAAGGTATTATTTGACAACCCTTTGTTACCCTCACAAAGGTGTCGTCAAAGATGTCTTAGCTTCAATTCAAAGACTTGGCAAAAGTGTTGTCAAAGATGTCTGAGATTCAGTTCAAAGGTTTGACAAAGGCGTGGTCAAACATGTCTGAGATTCAGGTTAAAGATTTGACAAAGGTGTAGTCAAACATGTTTGAGATTCAAGTCAAAGATTTAGCAAAGGTGTAGCCAAAGATGTCTTAGGGTGTATTTATAGCTGTTGGCTTGAAGCGCTGAATTGAAAACTCAGATCTCTGGACTACTTTTCCTTAATCAGGAGGGTAGGACGGAAACTTCTGAATTTTTCTAGCCGTAACAAAGACACCGTTCAACTCAAACAACTGTCCATCATAAATGTACTTGAGTCTCAATTGAAATGTTTTTCAAATATCTGAAATATGTCTAGAGTGGCATTTCTGAAACCACCGTAGTCAAATTAATTTGCCATCCTCCCCCGTGTTATGCCATATGAGAGACAGACTGAAATGCAGATACGACGGAAAACTGTTTTTCCCATTTTTTATTCAAAGGAATTCATACTCTTGGCAAAACCAAGAATCTCACACCTTACATTCTGTAATATCTCTAGGAATCGATTTTGTTGCGCATTTTTAAGTGGTAGTATACATCCAAAATATAAATGTAAAAGGGTATAAATAAATCGAAGGATAAGAATTAATTTTTTTCAATTCCAGTGCTTCACTTCTCTCAAGGCTTCACTTTATTTATACCTGTAATATTTACACTACACGCACAACAAGCGCCGTGTTATCAACAACTTTGTTGCATAACAAGTAAAATCACTGTCACCGTAGAATTAGTTAAGTTAATTTATGACAAACAATCATGACACCTCTCTTGGAAGTATCATGTAACTGACACAATATCAAGAGTAGTGGACATAAGTGACAGGGTAAATGGAACTACTGAAAACTTTGAATAAAAAAAAACTGATATAATCTTGATTTTTTTCTTACTCACCAACAACAAGTCAAAACCGAAAGGAACTTCCCATGAAACAGCGTTTTAACTTTGAGGCAAGCTAATAAGTTATATTTATGTTGTAGTTCATTGTGGAAAACAGCTTTAGCCACACCGACTTGAAATTAACAAAATAAACTTCGAGTAAACGCTATTTCATGCGAAAATCCGCCAAAATTATTTTTAACTCTTTGTGCCGAAAAGACACTCAGTGTGGTCCAGTGGTTAGGGCGTTGGGTTTGCATGCGGCTGCTCCGGGGTTCAAATCCCGTTCTAACATCTGGTTTGGATTTGTTTCCGGTTGTCCCGGATTCAACTCTACCACGCTTTGTAAATAGCCAACTGGTTGCCTCCCGCCTGTTGGGGTTCTTAATAATGTTTCTGTTAAGTTTGTATTGTTACTTTCACCTTGTTAACAGTGGAGTGCCTGTAAACTAGCTTGATAGCTAAGTGTACTTCCACTATAAAGAAAGCATTTGCATTTTTTTTTTTTTTTACATTTTCGACGGCCACCTTCATACTAACTAGATTTTACACCAATTGTAATCATTGATTTCATTTTTTTTCTGCATGATTAAAGTCTTGCGGTGACAGTGTGAAGTGAAGAGACTTTGGCTGTCCCATTTTTATTACGTGCCGGGAAATAAATGTAAGTTCTAATTGTTCTATTTCCTCGATAGAAGTTAAGACTTCTTCTACAACGAACTATTGATATTCTTGATGCAAAAAAATTGGTTTTCTTCAAATGAGACTGCCATTGTTTTATGAGTAATATAAAATGCAACTCTCCAACTCACACAATCGGTCACCCAATAAATGGTTTAGCAGCACGTCAATCAGGTATCAGGTATCAGGCAGGATTCCTGGTAGTATGCTGATGGGCTTCTAAGGTGAACTTTTGAAGTCACCTAAATCCACTTCAAAAGCCGAGAAAGTCCTCTTTAAAAAAACAGTGAAATTCTGCTGCTATTCTACTGCATTTTTTGCACAGAACACATTTTTTCCAAAGAATGGTTATTTGTGCATAGAAGTCAAGACAACCAGACATTCTCTATATATGCATTAGCATGGCTATTAGTTGATAGTCAGCAAGTGCGTCAACTAAAGATTTCCAATAGATTATCAACAGCATTTTGGGCGGTATGACGGTCAAGTTTCCTTGGTCAAACTCTCTTAATCTCTAATACTGGTTTAACGCTGTTACCAAGTTTTAAGCACTGCGGAACAACGCGGATTGCCCACTGCGGGGCGTCTTGCGGGGCAATACGCTGCTCTGACAAGTTTTCTGGTTGTTGTTATCTTGTCCTATGAGGCCACCTAGGCGGATCTTCTACGCAACGATTTTCCGTCCAAAGATCTCATCAACATGTCGAGCTGGGTTGACCACCAAGGCAGCCTGAGTCATGAACTTCCCTTTCCTCTTCCTTTCTTCTTCGTTTTCAAGCTCTTCGCTATCACCACTATCACCAGTCGCGGAGTTGTCTGATGACATTTACGAATTAAGACTTCAGCACAATTTCTTGCTCGATTTTAATGGCCTCTTTTATCGTGACACTTTGTGTGAAATGAAAGGAAAAGGCAAAATAACTTCACCATGCTGAATTTCCACCTTTCTGCACTTTACTCACATTTCCCAGCATTTGTAGAGTCTCTGTACGCATTTCAGATATATAAAAAACAGACGACGACGGCGAAAAAAAGAGTGGCAGATTAGGGCCAAGAAGGAAGTTCAGGACATTCTCAATCAGTCTTTTCTACGTTTATGTGAATAGTAAAGACCATTGGTCGCTGTTTAATCAGAGCAACCACAACAGAGAAGATGCTGTGGTCGTCGAGAATTCATTGGTTTACAGTCAACCAAAACTAACCCGGCCTGTGAGCCCTCGACCTTTTAGTCAAGACTAGCCCGCAGGGTACCCAAAATCCCATATGAAAGGGACTCCCATATGAAACAGACGGGGATGCTCGTCGTCTCGCATAGGGGTGTAAATTTTGGATTTTGGTCTCGCTTAGGGTGTTCCGGGCAAAGCGCCAATATTTTAAGCCGCCAAGGTCTTGTTTAGGGCTCCACGAAGAAACCCAGAATTACGCGAAGAGAAACAGAAGTCAAATTTTCTTTTTAACTTGTTTTTAGGGGTCAAAATTTCCTTAAGCCACGCCCAGATTAGTCTCCTTTAGGGGTCACAAAAAGCTTGAGCCACGCCCAGATGGTCTCCTTTAGGGGTTAAATTCAAAATTTCCGACGAGCATCCCCGTCTGTTCCATATGGGAGTCCCCCCCCGGGCCCAAAATAAACCTAATAAACCTTTCCCCGATCCACTAAATCCTGAACGGCCCTTACCAGGCAAGTACTGCTGGTTGTATGTTCGATATTTATCAGCATTTTTTTTTCAGGGAACGGGTTCCAGCGCTTTCTGAGCTATTACGCATGATCTTTATGGGCTATTGATGCCCTATTACAACAAAGAAAGGAACGGTAACTTATGTTAGTGTCTTTCTTTTGATCTAAAAGGATTCTATTTTGGAATCGAACGGACTAATCGAGCTAATTTTCCATGATGCAAATCCCTTCCTTAACCACACAAAGGAAAAGACACAAACAAATCGAGAGTATCAGTAAACCATTAAGGTTCTGTCTCCTATCATAGATAGCGCAAGCTCGATATATGTGTATCTGTACTATATTATGTACGAGTAGGAATTTTAAGATTTGTATGGGACAATGGTTTTTCGCAAAAGTAAAAAACATATATGTATAAATTTACGTTTTAAAATAAGAAATAGTTTCCCTCGCTTCAGTATTGTGTTTCTTTGTCTTTGCTTCAGTTTCTTGTTTCGATTAAGAGCGGTTTAGGTGGTTTTCGGTCCCTCTTCTATAGAGAGGGAAAAGAGGAGGAACTAAAAACCACCTAAATAGATCTTAATGGACCACCTAAATAGATCTTAATGGACCCAGAAACCGTACCAAAGACAAATAAACAGAAGACTGAAGCGAGGTAAGCTCTTTTTTTTATTTCAAATCGTAAATACTTTTTAAATTTTGAGAAAAGCCGTTTTCCCTGTACAAACCCCTATATTTCTGCTCTTGCATAAAAAAGTACAGTACAGATACGCATATATCGAGCTTGGGCTACCTGTGGTGGAACGCAAAATTTGTTATGCGCAGTGAACGTTGCATCTGGTGACACTCCTTGCGAAAATATTGGGGAATCTGCGCTGCAAATAACCCAAGATGCCCCCCTTCAACAAGGGTAATTTATACTGTACGCAAAAGTGCCGAATATTTTGCTAGTACAAATCTATCATTTTCGTTTAGCGGCTCAGCTGTGAAAATTTCATTTAAAACTAATGCTGCTACTATCAGAAATTCAATTCTCATTTTAAGTGGATTTATACTGATGATGGTCAGTATAAAAAAGCCCTAGAGCGCTGGATCGAGGACAATATGATGTCATTCTTAATCAGTAAATCGCAAACCTTTTCCAAGGGTAAAGGGTGGGGTTTTCTACCTAACAGTTGTCATGTCGGGTAGTTAAATTGATTTTACAAATTCAGTGTATTAATTTCTTTAGTTTTCAAAGAATTCACCAAAGGGAACCCGGCAAAGCAGGAACCAAATAAAATGTATTCTAATATTTGAGAGCAAATACTGCAGCCTTACAGGCATGAGAGAATTAGTAACGATTTTCTTCTTATAGACACATGTTTGCATTCATTTTACACTACTAGCTGACAATCTCCCTTCTTCAACTTTTTGTTCTACCAACAGGCCCTGAAGATAAAACCCTTAACCCTTTTAATCCAAATTGCCCAGGGGGAAGACGAGTGTGCTAATAACAATAGTATATGCCTTCTAACTAGGACTCTAATTTTAGTAAAGGCTGCTTGGTGTTTTCTTGAAGTGCAGTATTTAATTCAATTTGCATAACCTATGATTATCTTATTGCTAGTAGATGGAGGGAGAGGATTTAATGGTGAAAGCAAATAGACCATTTTACAGTTGTGGCTAAGTTCCCAGGCCTAACAATGGGAGCGAGGCTGCCGGTGACCCTGTTTTGATACAAACCTTCATGCTTTTGTAATGTTAATATGGACTAATTAGCGTTACAACAACACAATTTACATGATAAAAGCAGTGAGGTCTGTATCAATGCAAGGTCACCGGCAGCCTCGCAGCCATTCATAGGCTTGGTCGCTGAGCAAACAACTGTAAAATGGCCTATTGTGTATCTCATTTCTTAGTTATGCTAGGCGTAAGTGTTTCTTTAGTTAATATAACACATGCATGTGTAAGTAATGAATGGGGTACTACTGTAAGAATGGCTATTACCTCATGACATCTTTGTAGTTTTCTTGGCATGTGTAAAATAATGTTCTGCATTCCTGCTCAGATCTGTTTTTGTCCTTGCATCTTTGGGAATAAAAAGAGGTCTTAATTTCTCGTACAGAAAGATTTAAGTTGATACCATGCACGTATTGAGTAGTGCTTTATTAATGCATAGTGATATGACATGTGCACATCTGTACTTCATGAAAAGACAAAGGCACTAATCTAATTAGGGTACACACTGCTGCCAATAACTGATGACTGCAGACATGTACTCTGTTGTTTGCAAAAAATGTGGGTGCTTTAATTAAGAAATAGCCTTGCATTCTTAGATGCAGATGCTCCTCAAGCAATGGCAGTAGTGTTGTGATTGAATCTCTGCTGTTTTCTTCTTCAAAGTTTCAATGTACTCCTGCCTGAAACATAATTGGCTAACCTAAAAACACAATTATTTTCAACTATGTTTTAAAAAAATAATAAATTTTTTTTTTGAATAATCTTACTTCTTATGATGTATGCTTGTTTGCCTTTGTCCATGGTACTGAATATTTCCAATATTTCTGTATTTACTACTTAATTTGTACTATTGAGGGGTTACTGGCTTTATGAATTGCAAATTAAAGTTAAAGGTAAAATGTCTATCATTAATTCATTGTTATATATCAGACATACATTCTGCATGTACATTCACTTGAAATGTCAAAATCAGTATGTTTTCATGGGGATTAGATTAGACATTGACAGGGTGACACTTATTTTTCCTTAATCAATCACTGAAAACTTATGTCCCCATTAATTAATTTAATTAACCTTTTGACACCCAAACCGGTCAGACTTAGTATTTTACTCTGTCTAATGCTAGACGATTTTACTCGTCAATGGGGAAGCCCCTTGAGTCAATGGGTTAATTAATCTGAGCTACTTTGATTTTTTTGCTAATAATCAAACAGAACATTTTTTGATACTGAAATACCCAAGATCCCTAGATTTATCTTCACCACCACTTGGTGAACAACATTCTCTAGTACAGATGATAAAGTGAGTTTCCTCAAACATTTTGATTTCTTCATATTAACATTCATGATGGTTTTACCTGAAAGTTAAGTCATAAGAAAATAATAATATATAGAGGCAAAGAGGTATAAGATGTATAAATTCGAAATGGTCTTAAATTTCATTGTGAAAATTTATGATCTTCCTGATTCCTTCTTGGATCAGCAAGCTTGGTAAAGGATTATTTGTAACTAGATCCATTTTATTATTACAAAGCTCCTGTGGTTTATTATTTTTTTTACCCATTGCAGACTCACCATGCACTTGGGAATCATTTCTTTCAAAGATTGGCTGGAATAAAACCAATAATGAAACAGATACTCTGAGACTTTCAGTCAAATGATCTGCAATAGGCATCTGGCACAGAGAGCTTTCAGAGATCTATTACAGAAAGATATAAGATGGTGTTAGACATGTTCTGGGATGTTATCTTATTCTGAACACCAATGCAAGTCCTCTGTATTGTGCTATACAGCCAGAGTGGCGGGAAATTCGTGCACTGTTTCATTACAAAATAGTGACTGTTTTTTTTTTTTCTTTTCCAGTTTCCCTACCTTTGTTTTTGAAATCCAGTGTAACGTGCTGGGAAATTATCTGTCACTTTTACTGCCATTATTTAAAAGTAGAAACTAATCACGAAGTGATAATCCTTCAATCGCTATAAACTTACACTCAGCAAAAAGGATGACTTACGTGTATGAAGCATAGCGGCTTTGTTGTGAACTGTGAGATGAAAAGTGAATGAAAAAGACGAATAATTTTTAGATTGGCTTTTGAGTTAGGTGAACCAAATAGAATACTACTAAATGTCATAACGCATACGTACCCAACTTCTTTTTTTTTCCACTGGCTTCTCCCGTTCCCATCGCTATCTTTGACCTTGCTTGTATTGTCTCTAGTAAATTTTCGATACCGTTTTGAGTTGTATGTTCAGTGTCCGGTCTTGCATACCTTCATTATCCCCTGGCTGAGATCTTTATCTTTCACAAAACATAATTTTTACCCGGCTGTACGTTTTCACAAAAGTAAGATGCTCCAAGTATATCGAAAGAATAAAAAACGACAAGTAGAACAATTAAGCTACCGACGAACTTTTCGGAAGGTACATTTTCCCGCTCTTTTGTATATCCCATAAAAGGAGTTCTTAAATCAACCCTCTCCCCAGTGTCTTTCCTTCGGACCTTGTAGAGAGGTAAGGTTGGGGGGAGCATTCCTTTGCTAAGGTCGACGGAATTTTGGCACTAGTGCTCATTGAATTTTGGAAAAGCGAAAATCGACAAGAATGTGAACTCAGGCTACGTTTTGCAACTGGTAGACGTTTTTCAAGCAATAGATTGAATGTGTACGTGTTCGTGATAGGGGATATGGGGGAAATGTCACCGAGGGGGTAAAGGAGGAAAGCGAACTTACACTCTACGACGGTCAGTGTTCCGTATTTGCCGAATCGTTTAATCTCCCAAAAGCGTTGCCTTGGTTTTGTGTCTTTCCTTTGGCAATGCAAGTATCAACAAATTAGGAAAGCCTGTTAAGATTTGACTTCACATTTGACGATAGTCAAACTTGAAGTCAAAGATGCTATCGTATGTGTCTCCGCCTTTGTCAAGTAACAAAGGAACGCACAAAGCTTCTTCAGATTTGACTTCACATTTAACGCGCGTCAAATGTGAAGTCAAAGTTGTCACGAATTTTACTTGACCTTTACCATGGTCAAAGGCATAAGCAAATTGGTAATGGATTTGACCGTACGTTCGACGTGCGTCGAAAGCGATTCCAGATTTGACTTAAGCTTTGCCAAAGATCAAATGTGCAGCAAATCCAATTTTTCGTCCCGTGCAAGGATTGGAACCAGAGGCTTGTGATCGGTTTTTTCCTGGAACCGCTTTCCGATAAGGTAATCTGCCAATCTCTCGCAAGCCCAGGTAGTGACGAGGGCCTCTTTTTCAATCTGGGCGTATAGTGTGTGACAATTGCTAGGGCCAAGATTCCATTACCCAAGAGTAAGAATGTCCCATTTAGCGTTAGAAAAGTGTCAATTTTGAAACGAAGTTTTGCGGGAAAATGTACAATAGACCAAATCGACTAACTTATCTTGCGCCCGATTCAAATCTCCGGGGTTAGGATTATTTGTGTATTGTATTGGAATTTTAACACAGAGGGACCGGACCGAAGCAAAATAATGCAATGAAACGGGTGATTTATTAGAACTTTCAAGGCCCGGTTCAGACGCCGTACTTTACATGAGCCGAATCGAATTCGAATTTAGACCGACCCAAATCGGTCAGTGTAAAATGCAGACTGCAGACCCGGTGCTATTAAGGCGCTATTAAGTTCGGCGTCTGAATCAGTTCAGCCGGGATTAATTAATTTGGATCCGGTCAGTGTAATATGCAGACTGCAGACCAGGGGTAAAATGCAGACTGAGGTTATAATGTAACTGTTGAAAAACCCAAACCCTTTAGAAATACTAACAGTTATGCCTAATATTGTTTTAGGCCTAATTAGGCCTAAGGTTAGCATTTCTAAGGGGTTTGGGCTTTTTCAATAGTTACATTATAACCTCAGTCGGCATTTTACCCCTGGTCTGCAGTCTGCATTTTACACTGACCGGACCCAAACTAATTAATCCCGGCTGAACTGATTCAGATGCCGAACTTAATAGTGCCGAAATTAATTCACAGAAGCATACTATGTTTGAAGAAACTTGCAAAGTTGTAATAATTTCTGCATTTGATTGGGCTCATGTGAAGTACGGCGTCTGGATCCAAACCACTTCACATTTCACAGCCGTAATTCCCGGCTAAGCCAGGCGGGAAAATTGCGAATTAGACCGGTTGTTCTGAATTGATTCACACGCCGTATTTCACTTGAACTTAATTCAATGAATTCGATTCAGATCATGTAAAGTACGGCGTCTGAACCGGACCTAACAAGCTAAAAAGCGGGGAAGTAAAAGTTGTCTGATCTCTTAATTTGTGTGCATTTTAAATAAAAAGACTGCAAATCCCGGAGAGAAGGGACTTTGCATATGCCGGCATATATGCTTATCGAATTTTTTGAATTAAACTCCTAAGGGAGACCAATCTAGGCGTGGCCCAGGCTTTTTTTTTTGACCCCTAAATGAGACCGTATTTAAAACACATTAAATAGTCATTTTTAAATTTCTTCTCGTGCAACATTGAACACGACCTTGACGGCTACATATGGGCTACATATGATGGCGTTTTGCCATGAACACCCTAGGTGAGACCAAAATCCGAAATTTACACCCCTAAGCTAGCGAGACGACGAGCATTCCAGGGGCCCGTTTCTCGAAAGTCCCGAAAACTGTTCGGGCCCGAAAAGCCATTTGTGAAATTGCCAACCGCTTGTTTTGGAAAGCCGGCCTTTTAACCTGTTTTCAAGGCAACAAAAAGAAAAGTAACTGTGAAGTTTGAGGTATTAAATTCTCTCCGTTCTTGAGATAAGAAGGGAATTGTGACACCCGAAAACGGCCCGTAAAGTTTCGGGACTTTTGAGAAACGGGCCCCAGGCCTTTAATATGCGAGTCCCTTCTCCGGGCTGCAAACAGTTTGCTTAGGCAAACGTCCCTATTTCTTTTCGCGATTTCGAAAACTTCCAGAAGGTCAAAAGGTACTGTAGGTAATAAAATTGTTCAACGATGAAATGATACATGAAATGGATCATATATGAACTGCGGATATGAAATCAAGCAAAGCTATGATCCTCGCAGTTATGAACGCAATTTCTGCAATTGCGTAAAGAAGCCTGAAAAATTCAGGACTTCACATCCGCAGTTCATATATGAACCATTTCATATATCATTTCATCGTTGATTCATTCGTCACGAGAAGTTTGGAACCCACAAATGACCAGCTCCCAACGTCAGTGGCTTCAGAGCTCAGTTGGTTAGAGCGTCGCACCGGTATCGCGAGGTCACGTGTTCAAACCCCGTTGAAGTCCTCAAATTTTCAGGCTTCTTTACGAAATTGCAGAAATTGCGTTCATAACTGCGAGGATCATAGCTTTACTTAATAAAATTGTTGCTTGATCTCTTAATTAAACTTTCTTTCTACAATCTTTAAATTTTCAATGCAAACCAGTTAGGAGACGACAATCGATATCAATATCTAGACTGCCGAATGCACAGTAAGAAGGAAACGCCTTTCTTCAAACGGGCGGTGTAATGAACTATCATGTGGAAACACCATTGTTTAGATATCTTGTAAATAAAGATATGAAACATATAATTTCGTCGAGAAAAGAACATCCTGACTGGCCATTGCTTTATTCATAGAGATTCTCGAGGAGAAGAATTACGTTGATCATTTTATTGTCCGTCAATGTAATCGTCGCCAATGGCAACGTGAGCGCAGATTGGCTACCATAATGACAACAGTCAAAAGTGTTTTACTGAGTTTTCAAACACCCGGCTTGAAACAATTTCTACCACTTTTTCTTATTTTGTTTTGTCCCAAAAACTTCAACCTTGCTCACAGTCCTGTATGAATTCATTAGCCTATAAGGGAACACATGTATTCTCGGCTAGCAATTGCAAATGTATGTTTTGTCGTTCCGGCAACTGTACAGTTTAAATGGTTGAAACAAAGTTATGTCCACAGCCAAATGGACTTGTCAATCTCTTTCCACGAGTTGTTGGACTGAGGTGTTTTTGAACACGTCTTCTTGTCAGTTAAAAGATTAGTTTTAGCTTCGATTAGCTCTAAGCAAATGAAAGTTGGAAATTTGATTTCCGTTCTGATGCAAATGGTCCCAGCTATACGATTGATCTCCAAAACAGCAATTTAACAGTTACAAAGTGCATTTCGACCTCCTAAATGTGATCTTAGCAGTCATTTACCTTTTGTCTTGGGCAATGCAATTCGAATACCAGAGGACTTTCCAATGTAATAGTTCCCGCATCAACAACAACGAAAAACGATCATGTCTAGTGCTCCATGCAATGCGTTCACTTGGATGTCTTATTCAAAGTCTTAAATCATATCTCTCAGATCATGAGTACGGGCGATTCAATCGGCCAATTCAACGAGTCGTATTCTACAGTACACCAATTTTTTGTTGCTTGATTCAATGATATGGAGATGTAACAAATGTTTTATAAGTTCAGTCTGTTTGTCTCGTAGTGGAGACTTCACACTAGAGAAAAAGGTGGCTCTAACCAACAGTTCCCCCGGCCAAAAAGATTCCGATACTGTAAGAGGTGTACACCAGTCGAATTGGAAGAGATTACAATTAATGCGGCCATTCTGCAATGGAAGAAAGGCAGTCACTTTCAGTAAAGCCACATGAAATCGATGATTTAGAGGCAGTAAAAAAGACCAAATCGGTAGAGAAAACTTAAAAAGCAACGATATGTGGCAATTGTCAGCTGAAACTAGTGTCATACCCGAGCTCTTACGAGTCTCTTAAAAGGCTGTGAAATATGCAAAGTAAGACAATAGATGTATAAATCAGTAATCTCTAAGAATTGCAGAGGTTACAGCAATTATCGTTGTTGTTTAAAGATGAGGTTAGGTCTATTTTCCTAATGTTCTTTGTAAAAGATTCAATGTTCAAGGAGTCCTTCAATTTAACAACCTACAATCCTCGCCAAATTAAGTTGGGACACCATGTACAGCACTAATATTTTGACTTTTAGGTGTGATCCTTCCTCCCCAATGTTGAATTCACTGATTTAGAGGAGCCATCTCGCAAAACCAACATTGGGTGAGCAGAGGACATTACTTGTGTCCCAACGAATGTGACGAGGATTGTGTTTTGAAGGAATTTAAAGTATGTGGTGTACAACGGGGAATGGGGGGAAAATTGCGCGAGCTGCGAGGTCGTTGTTGCTGAATAATTTTCATCAGCGCAGAGCTTAGAAGTAAAAAGGTAAACAGCTCAGTGTTTTGCACTCATCTGGACATCAGTCTGCTGGGTTTTAAATAGGGCCGAATGTCTCCTAATTTTTTAGAGATGGCGTGGTGGTTTAAAACCTCTCGGAAAATGTACGAAAAGAAATACTGATTCTCAGTGAAGTCATAGACATCTACCGGTGTTCAAATAAACACTTATCATTCATGGGAGATCTCGTATTTAGTGAGTTAAAAATTACGTTTATTTGTGAAAGTGTGCACGGGTCACCGCTAGTCACTAGTCAAATTATCCTTAGACAATTTTATAAGAAATTGAGAACGTCACCATGCACAAATCAGAAAAAAAAACTAGTTGAAAACAGGTCCCAAGACGCAGGTAAAGCGTAAAACTTATCACTCTGGTGTATTAACTCATCATTTACACCGTTGTATTTTTAGCACGAACTACGTTTTTACCAATTTAGACCCATTAAATTTTGGTGACTCGTTGTGGTGAAAGGATACTGCTCTTATGGACACTTCCCTTTGTGAGATTCCTGCCTCTTCCATGAGCCGCTTACAAGTAAAGTTAAATCCCTTCTCTTTCTCAAAGACGGACTACCGTTCTCAGGAGCAGTCTTCTCTGCTGGCCACTCAATTCGGGACTTGGGCCCCCATGAACACTTTCCTTACACTTAGTTGAGAAAGCATACGGTTCTTTTGCTTTTCTCATTACACTTTCATGAGCAATATGAGAAATTTCGGTTACTCTATGTACAGTAAAGTCTTTAACAGAACATTAATAAAATGCAAATACCGGTACCTGTGTCACACAATCTATAACACGCTTAAAAACTATCTTGTTAAATAAATTTCCTGCTCGCAAAACAAAGTCATGATCAGTTGTTCAAAAGTCTCCAGGACACAGTTATATATATTCATCAGTTTCCTGTGGAATAATTTCGATTTCATCATATCACATCTCCCAAAACAGACATGGTAGACCATCCGGCACTCGTTGGGGGGGGGGGGGGGGGGGGAAAGACGCGTTGTACATGACCTACTAATGGTCACTAATCAATGTTCTTGTCTGTCAACGCCTCTCAAAATTGCTAGTGGAACACAATCCTTGCCAAATTAAGTTTTAGGTGTGATCCTTCCTCCACAATGTTGAATTCACTGATCTTTTATTACAGTTCAGGAGTGTAACTTCCATTTTGTAATATGGATGTATGTTGCTTCGAGCCCACGAAATAAATAGGCCTAGTATAATCGGCTAACTCAATGATGTACACAATTCAAACCCTTTAGCAATAAAACGTTTTGTTCCTGGTATTCCATATTATTTAAATGCGCATGCTACATCAAAATTCCAATACAATAGACCAATTTGGCTAACTCAAGGTTGTACCCAATTCAAATCCTTTGGGAATAAAACGTTTTGTTCCAAGTATTACCATGTCAGTGAATGCTACATTATCATGCAAATGCAATACACAAAGCATCGTAACCCATAGAGATTTGAATTGGGTACAACATTGAGTTAGCGGAATTGGTCTATATAACAATTATTCCATGAGCTAGCCCGAGTTGGATATGAAGTGATAAAATAACCAACGAGCGCGTAGCGCGAGTTGGTTATAATCACTTCATATCCAACAAGGGCGAATGGAATAACTGTTTTAGTTAGTTCTCAAATTCTTATAATCACTTCATATCCAACAAGGGCGAATGGAATAACTGTTTTAGTTAATTCTCAAACCGGGTTTTGCCGCCGATTTTTAATTATTTCCACAATTTTACTAAGCGTCCGGAAAGAGCATCTTGGCGCACTATTTTCCATATGACGTAGAACTTCGACTATTTAAACAATAGAGTGTTTCTGTCGAGGAACTATCGCCTGATAGTTGCCCCGCGGAAATTTGATGTTCTTAAAACAAATATTTGCCCGAGAAGCGAAGCTTCGAGGGCAAATATGCTAGTAAACCGTACCCTAGGATTGACTACAAAAACTACAAATTGTAAAAACCTTTCAGAAAAAGAAATAAGTGGTCGATAGGCCAAACACAAAAAAACAGATTGTTTCTTTCTCTACCCATCTGCTTTCCTTCCAAAGCGATTGCCGGGCGAACTTTAATGATTAACTAGATTTCAGGTCCACTATGCAGTGCAAAACATGAATAGAAAGCCATTAGGTTTGTTTGGGCAGTTTCCGCCGAGCGCCGTACAGTCGTAATCACACGTGATTACACTAGGATAACTTTGACAACTAACCCTAACCCTACCTAAAAATTACAGAGCTATATAAGCAGCAGTTTACAGAAACAGCTACTGCCAGAACGAAGGCCAGGAAAGGCCTGCCGGAACAAACCCCGTTGGGGGAAAATAAGGCAGGAAACCTGGGTAGGATCCATGTGTTAAGCTCTGAATGCCAATCCTACGAAAGCCACGCTGCTAAGACAAAATTGAAACGAAAGCGTGAACTACTATTTAAACTGTGGTAGAAAAAGAAAAAAGAAAATAACAAATAAAAAAACCTTCATAGTATTGGCGTTGGCCAAGAATGATCTCCCATGTGACCAAACTCTCTTGTATAGCTGTCATCGTGTCCCATGATGCACTGAACAGGCCCAGTCCCCACTGCTCTCATGCCTCCGAAATATTTCATTTCCAGCTAATTCATATTCATGCAACGGCCGGCTTTTACATATTTCAGCTCTACTACACTACGTTGTGTACGAAATCGGTTTATCATTTTGGAATTAGCTCATGAAACGATTTAGTTTAGACTAGACTTCTAAAGATAAATTCGTTGGAGTGGGGGTTAATAACTAGCATGCTTAAGTAATCTTTCAGTATTGAAACTGGACAGACACTACTGCTTGATTGGACTATCACAACCTTCGCCTGCGAACGCAGACGTATTTCCGGCGGTCGTTTCTCTCGGGGGAGAGAAACTACCGCCGGAAATACGTCTGCGTTCGCAGGGTAAGTAAAAACCTAACCTGCGATCAGGCTCTATTTTAGTTTCGCGTGGTACGTAATGTGGAGTTGGCGAAACGAAAAATAGAGCCTGACCAAATTCCTCTTCGAAATTCCTTCCGCCCACTTTTTTTGATTGAATGACATGTCCTTCATCGGCCAATCAAATTTACAATACACGCAATACACGCGTGGACCGCAGATTCACGCTGGTTTGTTTTGACCACAGTTAAATACCGTGGGAGGAATAAACGAATTCGAAAGTTACCGTTGGCTTTAATTTGAGAAAAACACGTTTAAAGCATGGGGAATGTTTTCGACGACTATATTGCGGCAAAGGCCGGTGTAATTCTTCCTCCAAACTTCACTGAATATGCAATCTTTTAAGTTTGACATCTTAATTTGTAATTGAGATAACCTAGCATTCTGTCGTTGGACGGTTTGGCAATAGATTTTTAAAGAAAAAAAAAAAGAGAAATACATTATTCCTTTAACGTGCTTGCCCATGAAGGTTTCTTTGGTGATTTTTTCGGGTAATATCTTCAGTTGCAGTGTATTTCTAGAATTGCGCGCAGTAAAATCATGATAGCTTTGGCCGTTAATTTTTTGATGGAGTACGAACAATAAGATGGACTCGCGAAGTTTCTTTTATTTTTGTACAATTGGTCTCTCTGGAAACATGCCATTTTAGTTTCTGGAGTGCGAGTTTTAAGTTAAATCAACTGGAAATATTATGAGGCAATTTTGACTCCAAATTGTGCAAACAGACCGTGTCATGTACAGTAAGTAATTTTAAAATAATGCCGTTTGATACACAGATGTTCAAAACATGCATTCGTGTAACTTGCGATTTTATCAGCATCTCCTCCTGTTGATACATATGTCCTTTGTCTCATCCAGGAAACCAATATGCATCAACTTTCATTGCCATTTGAAAGAACCAGCTATTTAGCTTTCAAAACATCAGGTAAGTTTGTGCCAAAGTACTTTCAACCACATGGCCACAGAGCTCGACAACGGAATCACTAATTTCACTCTTTCCAGAGATTCAAACCCGATTCTAGACAAGTTATGAGATGTTTCAGAAGGCATATCTCCATTTATACAAATAAAATCAAGTTGCACCGTCCACGGCATTGTGAGAACAAAAGGCAGCAAATTTTTTTCGTACACTTATGGCGGATTAGTCTCGAGGACTTCGCGAGAGCTCCGCGCAATCACGATGGCATTTTCACTTCCGGCGTTTCAACAGCCAGTCAGATCACGAATTTGGACGGCCAAAATTTGGCCGACCGTCCGGAATTCTTGAGAGACTTTTAGTCAGGCCCAATTTTAGCGAGCGACGGCATAAGAGAATATATGGGCGAAGCTAAAAATGGGCCTGATCGCAGGTTAGTAAAAACCCGCATGTAAGAACCTAGTGCTTTAAGAACCTGCTGGCAGAAATTTCCCATTTTTATACCCCAAGATATAAGAACCTGTTTAGCCAAGCAAAATTTATCAGGTTCTTAAATGTGAGTTATGGGATATTTTTATAAGAATTTTAAACTAAGAAGTATAACTTTTGTGACTTTGGGAAATAGAGAACACTTCATGGAAAGTATGCACGTACAGTTTTAATAAGGAAACTGTAGTTCTTTGAACACTAAGAGGTGCATTTATTTTGTTTGTTTGTTTGTTTGTTTGCTTCATTACATATACTTTAGCACTATGATCAATTATGATGATTCCATCATAAAATGAATGTGACCAGAAAATTAAGGCAAAAGGACTTTTTTTGCATTTTTTACTTATTCCATTTTCAGGCTTCTCGACGCAATAGAAATTTGCGCTCATCACTGCGAGACAACATGGTTTCATTTGATTTCATACCCGCAGTGCAATATATCCAGCTCCCAACGTCAGTGGCTTCATAGCTCAGTTGGCTAGAGCATCGCACCGGTATCGCGAGGTCGCGGGTTCAAATCCCGTTGAAGTCCTGAAAACTTTTCAGGCTTCTCGACGCAATAGAAATTTGCGCTCATCACTGCGAGACAACATGGTTTCATTTGTATTTTATTTTGTATGCAAATATTTCTGAAAGGATACTTTGTTTATAGTGTATATAATTTTTTAGTTAGTCTTGCACAAGGTTCATGACAAGACAGTTATAAATAAATGCTGTATCATATAAAGGACCAAACCTATTTTTCTGCTTGTACAGGAATGGTTTCTACTGAAAACTTAAGAACCTAATGAAGAACCTACTTTAGCCTAAATTGCCAATCATGACTACCCCTAAATATAAGAACTTTTATGTTTTCCACTCATTATATAATATTAAATCGCCTCTAAGCCGCATTTTCCGAGCTACGTTTACTGGGCAGGGAGACAAGAGAGACAAGCCAAAGTTGGAGTAAAATGGCTGTAGGCCTTTACCTACAGCCGTGTTTCAATCACACTGCAATAGATTGAATTACAAGAAATTGTTGCAAATTCTGATAAAGAGAACAGTGACTACTGCCCAGTGAAGGTGAGGGCAAATTAATCGCCAAAGCAAAATGAGAAATGAAATCATTTTGCAGCCCCACCCAAGGAAAATGCAGCCAAAAACAAATAAACAAATACACCTCAAATAATGAGGGAGTAAAACATGAGACTGTCGCCCCTGTTCACAGCCCATGAACATCACTATTCACAATCATACTGAAATCATGTAAGAATCATACGAACATAAATCGAGATCAAATATTAAAGAATCACGAGACTGTCACCCCTGCAAACAGCCCATATATGTACTCAAATTAACAGTATTCAAGGGGACAAACATGAGACTGTCGCCCCTGCTAACAGCCCAAGTATGTAACCCGAACATGTACAATCATCCGGAAATTATCTGAAAAGTTTTGAAAAAAGAACAATAGATACTAATGCCAAAGAACAAAATACCGGATAGTAGTGGTGCCACCCCAAATCAACCTTTAGACTATATAGCTCTAGAGAGAAGACTGATCACCCCTGTCAATCAGTCAAGCAACTCTCTAATATTAATTAATATAATATACAATGCATTTCAAATAATTAAGATCTGAAGTTAAGCGCTTACATACCAGGGAGAAGGACTGGTCACCCCTGTAAATCAGCCAATTCCCCCTGCACGAATGTGTGAATGCCAAAAAAAATTAATGCAGATCAACTCAATTAGACAACGAAGGAATCCTGATATATTTAGTAAATGCATTGGATTGCCATCGCCCCAGAGTGCAAATTTGAGAATCTGACAATCCCCTGTCTGCAGCATGAGAGGCAGCACCAATACGAAAACTGTGACCTTTATATCGCGAGGAGTCAAGACCGCAAGATTTCTCAGCCCACGAAAGCTGTTCAACAAATAAATTATGAGTGATGAGTTTTCCACAATCAATGAAAAGTGGACCCGGTGCAGGACCCCTGTGCTTCAAGTAAAGTAACACTGACTCAACTGGGCAATGAGATGGCTGGCGGTTGATGACAATGGAAAAAGGGGGCCTGTTATAATTGTGTTTGTAATCAGCGAAAGTAAGTTTAAATGACACGATCTTTCCTGTAGAATCAACAAGTTGAGTCAATTGACATAATTGAATAGGGGGACACGCTCCATTAGTGGGTGCGGTCATCTCACCAACCCGCAGGAATGCATAAAAAGCTAATGAGCACATAGCACGGAATTGAACTTTGGTATAATTTGGGCAAGAGAAATTCTCAGCCGAATCAACAATTCTATGAAGAATGGGCAATGTAATCGGTAATCTTGTATCAACAAGTTGCCCCTTCTTCCTATATCCTTTTAGCATGTGCATAATGAAAAAACACTTAGAGGGGTTTGGAAAGTTAGAAAGCTTGTGAAAATAAGCAAGGGCAGAGACATAGGTATTTACTGTGGATGGCGCATACCCATTATCATGTAGATATGCAATAAAAAGTGCTAACGTCGTGGGTGGGATGGGAAGAGAAAAGGAAGCATGCCCAAAAATAGTGTGTGAAAATTGCTGAAATAAATGCCATGACCTTTTATATGTGGGAAGAGATGACTTTTGCAGACTAGATGACAATAACTATAAGATTGCAGGTTGAAGCTCTGAGGCTGCAGACAGAGTGGGATTGGTGTGGGAGAACTATCCATCTGAGGTGCCATTTGCTTGAAAGCCTGTACCTATAATCGGGACAAAGCATCTGCTTAGATGTTATTGACGCCCGCAATGTGTTAAGCTTTGAAAATAATGTTGTAGCGTAAGCATACCAGGACAAGCTTTCGAACAAAGAACATTAACTCCTTGTCCTTGCAAGACTGTCTGTTGATAACATGGACTAAAGCATTGTTATCAGTGAAAAACAGCACGTGCTTATTGGACATGGCATGGCCCCACAGGTAAAGACTTAAAACGATAGGGTAGAATTCCAAGAGGGCAATATTACGATAAGCCCAATCATTGGGCCACTTCCCATAACACCAGTGACTGCCGAATACTGCACCAAAACTATGAGCTCCTGAGGCATCTGTGTACAAATTAAGTTTGCTAGACGAAAGCCAATTGTCATCTAAAAAGAAAGATTTGCCATTGAAATCTTCCAAGAATTTTAGCCAAAGATCACGGTCTTTTTGAACCTCTTGATTGAGTCGGATTTTGTGAGAAGGCGATTGGATGCCAATGGTCAAATCAATAAGGCGATGCAAAAAGGCTCGACCTGGCTGCACAACTGAACATGCAAAGTTTAAAGGCCCAATGAGTGACTGCAACTCCCGAAGAGTGACCTTTTTGCGGTGCTGAAGTTCTAAGATAGTAGTAACACACTTATCAAGCTTATCCTGTGACAGCCTCGCCTCCTTCACAACAATATCCAATTCAATACCAACAAAAGAAAGAGTTGTTGCTGGGCCACAAGTCTTTTCTGGTGCTATGGGAACTCCCAAATACGAGCAGAATTCCAGAAAAATATTCAATTGTTGTTGACAAAGGTGCTCTGATGAAGCAATGAATAAAAAGTCGTCTAATAAATGCAACACATGTGGTATTTTAAACTTTGTTCTGGCAATCCACTCGAGAGCAGAGCTGAATGTCTCAAAAGTTTTGCAAGGGCTGGAACAACCCATGGGCATGCAACGGTCATAGTAAAACTTATTCTTCCATTTCATTCCCAGCAAACCATAGTCAACGGGGTTTATGGGTAAAATACGGAAAGCACTTTTTTTATCCGTCTTAGCCAAATAAGCCCCTGTTCCTACGACTTTAATGTGTTTGATGGCATCCCCTATGGTTGCATAGCACACTCAGGAGTGTTCAAGAGGTATGCCGTCGTTAACTGAAGACCCCTTGGGGAAGGAAAGGTGATGGATTAGTCTAAATTCACCCAAATTCTTTTTTGGTACAACACCTAAAGGTGAAACACAAAAGGGGGTAAGGGGGGATTGTGGAAGGGACCAGCAAGCCTGTGGGCTTCCAGCTCTTTAGCAATTTTGGCATCCACAACAGATGGATTTTCAATAGCAGAAATCAAATTATTGGAATCACCGGAAAAATGAATCCCTTCAAAGTGGATAGAAAAACCCTTCTTAAAACCATGAAAAAGAAATTCAGATATGGTAGGGTCATAACCCGCTAAGAGATGTTTAAGCCGTTCCGGATTTACTGGAGTCGGAAGGCTTAGTGTTGGGGCGATGGGATCGACAAAATGCTGTATTGGTAGAGGATGGGGACCTGGCAGCCTGGGGGGGCAGGGCAGATGGTGGACTTGGGCGACGAAAAGTACACGAATTGGCCCTGTGATTGCCGTCACATTTAAAGCAATTGTGGCTGTATGCACAGCCGTCACAATGCCCGCCTTTATGAAATTTAAAACAGTAACCAGCTGGGACTCTTAAATTCTGTTTCCCTGTAAAATTCATAACTGCCTTGCGATTATTGGCAACACTAGACTGTGCACGTAGCCACAGCTCGCCATGTATTGTTCCCCACGGCATTGAGGAAGACTGGGATTGACGTAAGAATCTGAAATTTCCATCGTAAAATCTCCAGTCATGCCCCCGGGCTGCCAGATCCCTTATTATTTCACCATACTTCATCAAGCTAGGTGCTTCTGAAGGAAACTTACTAGTATAAACACCAACGATAACCAAAAAACAAGAACCCCATTGATCAATGGTAAATATTTTACGTGGTTTAGACGCTGACTCTAAACATAAGGATGGTGCACCACTACTATCAACCGTTTGAACCGCAATTTTAAATTTGTTTTCAAAAATCGGGTTTGAAAGCAAAACCCCAAAATCAATATACTCATTGGCCCAAATCTTGGCCCGAACTTTACCAGAAACCTTACAGTCAATTGGTAGACTGCAGGAGTGAAAGATTCTTCCTGGCACAGGGTTCTGCTCACCTGCCAAGGACTGGCTGACACAAGATACAGTTTGCTCCACCAATGACTTGGTTTTATCCTGGGGGTCAGCAACTGCCGGGGCTGGTTCATGTCTGGGAGGTTGCCCCTCAGAGCTGAGGCCAGGCAACGGGTCTGCATTCTGAGGTTGTGGGCGGCGTGTAACCTCGTCTGCCACTCTGCTAACAAGGGTTTTGATTAAAGCAGGGGGGATCGTCAATGCCGGGACAGCTGCGGTTTGAATAACGCTGTCCATGTTACTTTCATCTACACGCTGCCGCTTTTCCTCTGACTCTTTAGTGGTCTCTGCTGGCCGTTTAGGAGGCATGATTCTACAGAAAAATTAAATACTGCAGAATCAAATGTTCACTGACAAAACTGAGGTTGACATTGTTAACACAATAAACAGCTGACCCAGAAACTTAGTAAGTAAAATTTTGTGTACAAATCTGTTACCCTGTTATAAACATACCAATAAGGGGACAAAACTTTAACCCCTGTTTCCTTCCAGTTTTAAACATAACAATAGGGGAACGAAACTATGCCTCCCTGTGATAAACATCAAAATATGGGGACAAAACTGTTTACCCCAGTTGCAAACATCAAAATATGGCAACAAAACTGTTAACCTCAGTTGCAAACAACAAGAATATGGGGACAAAACTGTTACCCCAGTTATAAACATCGAAATAGGGGAACAAAACTGTTAACCCCAGTTATCAACAGCAAAATTATGGGGACAAAACTGTTAAGTCCAGTTGCAAAAGACAAAAATACGGGGACAAAACTGTTAACCCCAAATATAAATCGAAATACCGTGACAAAATGAGGTTAAATTCAGCCTAAAGAAAAGTTAAAATCTAACGAATTAAAACAAAACCTTAGGTATTACCTAGATAACAATAAAGCAAATGACTATAATAGGCAGTGGTCCCACAAGCAGTACGGTAAAGTAGGTAGAGGGAAATTAGGACAAACAACACGAAATTACGGCACCCTTTCGGGGTGACCAGAAAACACTGACCCCCGGTCCATGGACCCCTCTACGGACTGGGTCCACGGACTGCCTCACGGACCGGTCCACGGACTACCCTTACGGACCCCCTATACGGACCACCCTAAAACAACATAGAAATTAAAATAAATAAAAACTGAAGATTTGACTTACCAGTTGTCTGGATAGACCACTCGTGTCACTCGTGTCGGTGAAATCTCAACCGTAATGCTCCGCAAATTCAACAGACTAAGGCTCAGGCTCGGGTACAAAGTCTATTAATCACATATTGCCCCTTCCTTCACTGTGGACCGGAATCCTTCGAAAAAGATTGATAGGTAAGTTCTATTTGTATTTTCTTTCTTTGCCTCCGCCATTTTGTTCGGAACATTCTCCCGCGGGTTTGTGAACTCGCCCCAGGCTTCACGATCTCTCTGTCCAGACTCCAGAACAAAATGGCCGAAGAACTTAGTTTCGAAGCACTCCGGTCAACAGCGAAGGAAAAGGCATAACGGCTAGATTTCACCGGCAAGAGTGGTCTATCCAGACAACCGGTATAAACAAATTTTCAGTTGTGTTTTTTTGGGGTGGTCCGTAGAGGGGGTCCATAGAGATAGTCCGTGGACCGGTCCGTAAGGCAGTCCATGGACCCGGTCCGTAGGGGGGTCCATCGACCGGGGGTCAGTGTTTTCGGGTCACTTACAGCATCGCCAGCGCTTTCAAAATCGCTCCCCTATAGCTCCTGTACAACAAATACTGGCCAATCGCGTTCAGATGAACACCGTCAGCCAAATAGAAAAGTTTAGACGGGCTGGAGAAGGAAGAGTGAGTTCAACAAAAAACTTGCGGAGAGTCCAAAACGACGGAGAGATACTGCTTCGGCGAGGAGATGCTTTGAAGGAATCGGTCGCACCCAGCGAAAGAATTGCCACGTGGAATAACGTGACAGACCCCTATAGCTCGGACTGAATATGTCTCCAAAAGCAAAGAAACGAGCTCCTCAATTTCCGAACCGACTACTTCAGGTGATAGATCAGCCAAATCATTAGTTCCTATCTCCAAAATGATCACGGCGGGTTTAAGACGCCGGACCACGTGGAGATCGTAAGTTCGAAGCTTATGAACTGTGCGACCGTCAACCCCGTGAAAGCAAACCGTGGCGTCTGAGAGATTGAAATTCTGGTCTGTACGAGGATGAAATCGAGATGACAAGTTATCACACATTCTTCTAACGAAAGAATGACCCAAAATAAGGACAGTAGGAACGCTACCCGGCATATCAGCAAAGCAAAACACAACACGGATCGGCGTTAAGAACTAGAATTATCACACAGGAGATAAAACCAAAAATTAATAGAACTTAACTGTTATAATCGCTAACGAGACGTAACTGGGGACCACAGGACCTAAGAGACGTAAAAAAGAAAGAAAATACGTAATTCAAAGGTGGCTATCTTTAAAAGCGGGAATGGGGAATGTGGGAATGGGAACGGGGAACGGGGAATCTTTAAAACGAGGAATCTTAATTAATTAAAGCAGGAATCTTTAAAATGGGGAATCTTTAAAACCGGAAATCTTTAAAACCGGGAATCTTTAAAATGGGGGATCTTTAAAACCGGGAATCTTTAAAACGGGGAATCTTTAAAACCGGGAATCTTTAAAACGGGGAATCTTTAAAATGTCCAGAAATACAGTGGACTTGACTTTCCTTAAACTTGATTATTGACTTGAACGTGACTTCAAGGAAGTGAGCGTAGTAGGAAAACGTAAATCGGAAAAGAATCGTAAAGCTAATTTTGGAAACATGAAAGGAAAACTTGAATCAAACGTCCGATAAAAATTTTTGAACCCGTTTCATCGGATTCAAGTCAATTTGCAAAGCACGTATGTTAAATATAGCTGTCTCTTTAAAAAATTGTTTAACACGGTTTCGTATATGGCACAACCTTGAATGTGGTATCATTGAAACTAGACAGTTAAGCGATTTCAGTCATAGATGTTTGAAACCTGTATCTTGAAAGGATCGAGTTTTATAAGCGACGAGAACTTTGTAAACATTGGCAATTCGCAGACTACAGTCAACAAGTAATGTATCGCTGACTTGGTTAACGCGTTCTTGATTTTCTTCACGGAATTAAAATATGACGACTCAATTCTTAGATATCCATAGAGTGGAGAGAAAGATCTTTACAACAGTACCAAACATGAAAGGAAAACTTCAACAGACAGTGCGATAAAAAATTTTTTTGGAACCCGTGGTATCGGATGGAACACCCTGCTAGCAGAGCCTTTCTTTTGCTTGCTTGATTTTGGCGTTCTCGAGAAAGGCTCTGCATGAATCGAGTAAAATCTTTTTTGAATATGCGCTACAAGTTGCCAGGATACAGTCTCGAACCCAAGCCTAATATGCCAGATCTCGCCGCCATCTTGGTTTTTCATGCCAGCGGGCTCAATTATAACCATCGGTTTTGTCACTAAACGGACGCTCGCACTGGAAAAACCGGTTTGACGAGAGAAAACAAGATTGACTAGTCCAGAAGTTCGGGCTGCGGCGGCTTCAAAGAGTTGACGCGATTCGGGCAGAGCCTACTTTTCTCCTCCTCAGTAAAGAAAAAGACAAAAGGAGGCTCTGCTCGCAGGGTGCGGATGGAAGTCAATTTGCAAAGAACGCATTTTAAATATACCTGCATCTTTCAACATTATTAAATTCGGTTTCGTACATTGGACAGTGTTGAAATTGGTATCATTGTAAACAACACAGTTAAGCAATTTGAATGATATATCTTTGCACCTTGTATCTTGAAAGGAACGAGTTTTATAGGCGACAGAATTTTGTAGAAAATGAAATATCGCAGACACCAAGTAACATATACCTGCTTGGTCAACGCGTTCTCGATTTTCTTAGCGGACTTAAACTATGGTGACTTAATTCTATGATATTCATAAATTACACAGCTAACACTTTCAAACAGTACCACACATGACAGGAAAATTTCAATTAAAAATTTTTAAAACCGTAAGATCGGATTGAAGTAAATTTGCAACACACGCGTGAAATATAGCTTCCTCTTACAAAATTATTTAACACGGTTTCTTACATTAAACAATCGTAAAATTGGTATCAGAGTGAATTATACAGTTAACCGATTTCCATGATATATGATTGCAAACTGTATCTTGACAGGGAAGAGTTTTGTAAGCGACAGAATTTTGTAGACGATGAGAAAGTGCGCACTATTAAAAATGGACAAGTAACGCAATGCAACCAAGGTAAACATATCTGCATCTGTCAAAATTATTTAACACGGTTTGATAGATTGGAAATTCTTCAAATTGGTATCACTGTAAACTAGCTAGACAGTTAAGCAATTCCAAGGATGTATGTTTGAAACCTGTATCTTGCAGACAATGAATTTTATCAGGCCGTGAAACTCAATTTTGAAAATGGAGAGTGGCATCCTGGTGGCATCGTACAGAATTTGCTGCACTTTCCCTCCTCCACGAAACTTCCTCGTAACGCGCGAGGTAACATTATCCGCGGGAAAATTGATATCATCTAAAAATAACCTAAGAGGGATTACGATGGGAATAGGGCCAATATGAGGGATTACTTCTCTTACCTTCATAATCTCTTGAATCGAGTCAGTTTCGATGGTTTTGTTCAAGTTTTTATAGCTGTTTCGTGTGTTCCGGTGGTTTCGTTTCGATGGTTTCGTTCCGTTGTTTCGGTGGTTTTGCTGGTTTCGTTCCGGTGTTTCGATGGTTTCGGTGGTTTCGTTCCGATGGTTTCGTTTCGGTGTTTCGGGTTTTGGTACATGCCCTTGTAAAGATAGCCATTCAAAGGTCCAACGTACCTGAAACAATTCGAAACACGTCTACGCTTGAAGAAGGCATGTACTAAAACCCGAAACACCGAAACCGAAACCACCGAAACCATCGAAACATCGGAACGAAACCACCGAAACAACGGAACGAAACCATCGAAACGAAACCACTGGAACACACGAAACAGCTATAAAAACTTGAACAAAACAATCGAAACTGACTCGATTGCAGTATAAAATTTGACCTCCGGGCTGATTGTCGCTTATAACAATTTCTCGAATGGTGTCCTTCAAGTTTCCTGATTCAGTTGCTCTTTATTCACAATCTTTGTAGATTCCCTAAGCACACCAGAAGATTCTTTCATTTCATTATTTTCCCTTTATTAACTATGTCAAGCAATGATGCGCACACGACGAGCAAGTGAAAACGAGGTTGGAACAGTGCAAAGACCAAGGCAACAAACAAAAATACGAGGTGACGACAAAGTTATGATAAAAGAATGTTAACGCATTTGTAAATTATTGTATTATTGAAACGTACTTGCATTTCGAAGAGATAGTTAATGGTGGAGACTGAGTTTACCAAGTCTGTTGTGTGCTTGTGCAGAAGGGAAGAACTTTGAACAAAACAACTAATTTTCCTTACTGTTAAACTACATCACGAGTGAAAGAATTTCAGAAAATCTCGCGATCTGCATGGTCATTTTGGCTGTTTCGATAGCTGTTTCGGTGTTTTCGTTCCGGTGTTTCCAGGGGCACCCAACGTCAATTTTCGGAAAATATCTGTTCGGAAGACGATTTGAGATCTAGAATTTTCGGAACATTTGTTGTAAAATTCCTAGTTTGCTTGCCTGTCCTAGGATTTTCGAACATCTAAAACATGGTATAATTGCCCATTTTAAACGGATTTTTACCCCTAAAAAGGTCACCTAGAATTTTCTGGAGCCTTTTTTCTGGCTGAAATTTTCGAAAAGGTAAATTTTGATCCCTATAATTTTCGGATCACTAGACTTTCAGCTAGGGCATCCGAACAGATGAAAATTTTTTAGGGGATAAAAATATGCCTATATCTACCGTTAAAATACGAAAATACGTTTAACAATGCTATGTTTAAGTGGTTTTGAAATATATTGTTGTTGGGTGCCCCTGTGTTTCGATGGTTTCGGCGGTTCCGGTGGTTTCGGCGGTTTCGTTCCGATGGTTTCGTTTCGGTGTTTCGGGTTTTAGTACATGCCCTTGAAGAAGGTTAGCGAAGAATGACGCTAACTAGATGCCAGGTCACTAAGCCAATAACGGGCTGTCGAGTGAACTCCGTTGAGTCCCCCAGTCACGTGCCCATGTCATGTTTTACTGTGTTACATAATCGCTAGCATAGAAACAGGAAACGCACAAGTATCTGGATGTATACTTTCCAGTCACAAACTTAAGTAACTTACATATAACTTAAGCTTACCGATTGTTGCTGTTGCAGTTGTAAAAGTTCTAACCGCATTTGAAGAGCTTTCATTTCCTGCCGAACATCAACAAATAACAAAATTTCTGTCATACTTGTAAACTTACTCTCAAAATATTTATGAAACTGACAACAAGAAAATTAATGGCTCAAAGCAACCTGACCAGCTGTCTTGATTCGCTTCGTCGACTGCGCGTTTTCTTAGTTTTTTCAGCACAATAGCGACCTCTACAAAGACGATTTTCGTTTGTTTTTACGAAAGGCGAAACAACGTGTTTTTTGCCGCTAACACGACAGCCAATTTTATAGTGGTACATCACTTGCACGCAAACTTCTTACACTAAAAAGTCCTTCGCATGGTGGAGAAAAGTTTTGCGACCCCTCATCATTTCCCACCTTTGCAAACGCGGCTACCAGCTAAAAGTTAGAATCTTCCAGAAAAAAAAGAACAAGCGATCGATTCTTTTCCTTTGCTGAGAAAGCTCGATGACTTGTTCTCTTCCTTCTGGCAGCCATCTTGCTTGCAACGACATTATGCATGCATCAAATGGATTCCTAACGGACCAATCAGACAAAAGTCTCCATTACTTTTCGAAATATGATTAGCAATGGCGACTTTTGTCTGATTGGTCCGTTAGGAATCCCATTTGATGCATGCCCAAGGCATGCGCATAACCTCGTTGCAAATAGACTATTTAAATCGTATTTGACGACGCGTGTGATCTGAAGAGGAAATCGAAGGGTCCAAAAAAACCATCAAATCATCCAGGACAACGTAGAAAATAGTAGCTGAGTGAACTTTATTTATCTAGCTGTCCATAAAATGAGTTTTCGAAAAGAAACATCGCGATTTGAAGTTTTCATGGAACATTTTCCTCGATTAGTTGACTGTCTCAAAATAACGTGACGTCACGCGCTCTCTCATCCTCAGGGTTGTCTGCCTGTGGTCGTAGGTTTGATTCCTGCCCAGGACTCTGATTTTAAAGTTGTCCTACCCCCGTTGCCCGTTGTCAACGCAACTTGTGTTGTATCAAGTCCTTCCCCCGGGCCCATTACACATTTCCATCATGCGTGTATGTCGGTATTGTTTTTACATTTATTTTGTAGCGGTCACGGTCAATTCAGTTGTAACTGACGCTCCCACGCAAACAATCCACCGATATTGCTTATCCATTAATTTATTTGTAACTAGATTCCTTGTTCCTGCTCCACACGTTCCAACGAGGACGTTTCCAGGTAATGAGACACTCCTAATTGATTATTTTTTTGTTGTTTGATTGAACTATACTTCTTTCTGTTCTTTAATTAGTTGTACATTGTGATCACATAATATGTCTCATCAGCCTGCTTTAAATTAAGGAGGCTCGAAATAGTTTCTCCTTTTTTCAATCAAATAAACATATTCTGTCCTTAAATGCAGTTAGGGTAATCATATTAAGGCGAAATCTGGCCAGAGTATTAAGTACCCATCGTAGATTTCTGACATTATATTTTCCTCCAAAATAACGTTACCATGGCAACGATATTAGGCATTTCTTTGAGCCTTAAAATCAACTTATGTTGCTTTTTGTCAAGAAACGGGACGGTGAAATTTTCCCGTTTAGTGTTACCAGATAATGTTAGAAATACTCTCTAAAATACTCCCAGTTTTTCAGAAAAATAAGTTTTTTTGAAATGTGCCTCTAATTTTTTTTTTACCTACAGAATTTTTTTAAATTTGAAAGACAAACGTTTTAAATTAATCTAAGCTAACATGCAAAAAATGAAAAAAATTCACCGTCCGGAAGCAGAGATATAAACGAGTAAAGTTGCAAAATCAGGAGAAATGAGGGGCTTACAAGATCGGCATTTACGCATGCGCCACTCGTCATTCGAGTGCACGCGCGAGTTGAGCTGAAGGTCAACACAAACGGATTTAAATGACCATTAAACCGTTTGTGTAGAATTTTCGTAGTTTTCATGAATAGGAGATGTCTATTTATATTCATGTCTATAGGAATTAGAAGAAAGGAGAGCGAAATTAGCGGTATTTGCTTATTTCTTGTGACCCATTTGAATCACGAGCTGACGCGAGCAACTTACGAATTGCGTGCGTGGGTACGCGCGCGCGCTCAGCTGAAAACCCTTTCGAGCCTCCTTAAACTCTTTACACTTTCTCATTGTTTAATAGCAAGAACAAGTAATGCATGCGTAATAAATTTCCTACTCGCCTCTCTTTTCTTTTCTTTGGATTAAAGTCAGTAACTATGTCGGCACACATTCCACACCTTGCTCACAAGGTTTTAAAGTAGAACATTGCAAGGTATTCGGTAATATTAGCTTGCTGGGTGTAATCAGATATTTGTCTGTCGTTGCAAGGTAATAAGTAACAATTAGCTTGAGGGGTCGCGGGTCCGTGGGCCTTCCGTCCATTTGATTTCCATGAAAAATGGAAAATGGAAAAATGGATTTTGTATTTTTAATGTTTCATTTGTTTTTACCAAGGAACGTTGAGAATAAAATTCCAACAAACACAAACATGAAAACCATGGTTTCTTATTGAATAAAAATTAAAAATGACAATACAAATCTTTAATTTTTGTTTGCAAAGGAAGAAAGAAGAATTGAATAGCAGCCAGTCGATTTGAAATCATTCTTTTTCAGAACCTTTCCAATCGGGGTCTAATTCTTTGATTTTTCAAGGAAGGGGCTTTCAAGATGGAGGAATGATCCATGCAGTAAATATCTGGTCAATTTTCAATTTTCCTCTGTCGATGATCAAATAAAAATGAAAAATTGACAAACCCTTCCGCCCGATGGGACGGACAAGTCGAGACCACAACTAACAGGGCTGGGGTTGGAAGAAGTCACGCAACCCTTGGAGGGGAGGGGAGGGGAGGGGAGTTGAGTTATGGCGGCTACAAGGTTTCGCCTTTAATCTTTACTAGGAGTCATATTTTTATTTCCTCGCCACAAATGTGAAACCTATATGGTTCCCTGCATGTTCAGACGTTTTCAACGACTGGGACCTCCACTAGGCTGCCTTTTGAAAGGCCAAAAATTCACATGCGCCAGGTACGTGATATTTCAGGGGCACCCAACGAGAATATATTAAATTAAAAACCACTTAAACATAGCATTGTTAAACGTATTTTAGTATTTAAACGGTAAATATAGGCACATTTCTGTCCCCTAAAAATTTTTCATCTGTTCGGATTTCCTAGCTGAAAGTCTAGTGATACGAAAATTATAGGGATCAAAACTTACCTTTTCGAAAATTTCAGCCAGAAAAAAGGCTCCCGAAAATTCTAGGTGACCTTTTTAGGGTAAAAATCGGTTAAAAATGGGTAATTATACCATTTTTCAGATGTTCGAAAATCCTAGGACAGGCATGCAAGCAAGAAATTTTACAACACATGTTCCGAAAATTCTAGATCTCAAATCGTCTTCCGAACAGATATTTTCCGAAAATTGACGTTGGGTGCCCCTGATATTTGCATTTGCTCGAAGTAGTATTTGTATGAATCGAAATACATCAAATAAAGCAACTTTTCCAGAATGAGACGACAACAAAATGTTTGAAATCGCAGGAAAATTAACGCTACCGAGCCGAAATAATGGTTTGCAGTCAAGGCTGCCCCTTGAATAAGCTTATAAAAAAACACAACGATACAGGTAAATCAGCACTCTTTCTTTCCAAACTCGTGGGTTTTTATTTTTCATTTGTTTTCAAGAATATATACATTTTCACATGTTTAAAGCTGTTCAAAGCACTGAATTTAAACACACCCTGGATCACACCCTCACAAGCTAAGCTAGTAAAATTATAATTGTGTCATATACATTTTCCTTTCATCCTATAGAAAAAACCTGAGCAGTACTCAATAATAAGGGATGTGATTTCACGGAGGATAAAATGAAACATGAGGTAAAGTCAAACAACCGGCTGAAATTTGCAGCTATGAGCAATACTCATAAGTGAGGTCTCGGAATAACTGAATTGCATTTTGGAACAATGTTGGATTTCCATTTACTACATTTTGAAACACAGTGAGAAAATCAGGAAAATGTGAATGGAAGTGTTTCGTTCTTGCTGAACTTTGGCATCCATCACAAGACAATGGGTCTATACCAAAATTTTGGCCAGGTTGACAATTGCCCCCCACTTCCTTCAAATAACTGAACAGCCACCGCTGTTGTTGGAACAACATCTGGTGTCACCTTAACTGTCTTGTCCATAGCTGCTTGCATATTGTTTGGATGTACTCTAAATAATAATAATAATTACATTTATATAGCGCAGACCTCTATATGAATATATTCAATTGCGCTTCACAATATTTTAAAATAAAATTATATCAAACTGTCACGTGAACTAAAAACATAAGAAACTATTGAAAACTACAACCATATACCTAATTAAAAGCTAAATTAAAAATGAGACATGAATAGAAAAACCTATTTCAAAGCTAAATTAAAAAAAATGAGTTTTAACAGCAGTCTTAAAAGTGTCCAATGTCTTTATGTTGCGAATTGTTGAAGGTAATGCATTCCAAAGATAAGGTGCAGCTGACTGGAATGCACGATCGCCAAGGGTTGGACGGGTCTTAATGCTAGGTAACTCAAGTAATAAAGAGTCGTTTGACCTAAGGGAGTATCTGGATTGCTTTTTGATGCAAATTAAATCAATCAGGTAATTAGGAGCTAGACCGTATAAACACTTAAATGTCCAAAGCAAAATCTTAAACTTTATGCGGTAACTAATCGGGAGCCAATGAAGGTTAGAAAGCAATGGTGTAACATGACAGAATCTTGGTGCTCCTATGACCAGCCGACCTGCGGCATTCTGTATACGTTGGA
>OX421453.1:16830675-16833175 GCA_949126865.1 Montipora capitata
AACCATTATTTCGGCTCGGTAGCGTTAATTTTCCTGCGATTTCAAACATTTTGTTGTCGTCTCATTCTGGAAAAGTTGCTTTATTTGATGTATTTCGATTCATACAAATACTACTTCGAGCAAATGCAAATATCACGTACCTGGTGCATGTGAATTTTTGGCCTTTCCAAAAGGCAGCCTAATGGAGGTCCCAGTCGTTGAAAACGTCTGAACATGCAGGGAACCATATAGGTTTCACATTTGTGGCGAGGAAATAAAAATATGACTCCTAGTAAAGATTAAAGGCGAAACCTTGTAGCCACCATAACTCAACTCCCCTCCCCTCCCCTCCCCTCCAAGGGTTGCGTGACTTCTTCCAACCCCAGCCCTGTTAGTTGAGGTCTCGACTTGTCCTTCCCATGGTGCGGAAGGGTTTGTCACTTTTTCATTTTTATTTGATCATCGACAGAGGAAAATTGAAAATTGACCGGATATTTGCTGCATGGATCATTCCTCCATCTTGAAAGCCCCTTCCTTGAAAAATCAAAGAATTAGACCCCGATTGGAAAGGTTCTGAAAAAGAATGATTTCAAATCGACTGGCTGCTATTCAATTCTTCTTTCTTCCTTTGCAAACAAAAATTAAAGATTTGTATTGTCATTTTTAATTTTTATTCAATAAGAAACCATGGTTTTCATGTTTGTGTTTGTTGGAATTTTATTCTCAACGTTCCTTGGTAAAAACAAATGAAACATTAAAAATACAAAATCCATTTTTCCATTTTCCATTTTTCATGGAAATAAAATGGACGGAAGGCCCCTGGACCGTCACGGTGCTAAATTATTTGTTTCTTGTGTGGTCGAACTACAATGTATATTCTGCCCTCTATTCTTTTCTTGCACATCGAGAAAGTAAGTAAGTAAATTATGTATCTTGAATTGTTCCTGAACAGAGAGGGCTTTTAGTTTTTGAATCCGCTTCGATTCAAAATTGAGGGTGGCACAAAGCAAATGATGATGAAGAATGAATTCAATCATTTTTAGCCATAACAAACCCTTAATGTCTACTCGCTTTAAAGTCTTACTTAAAGCTAAGCAAGACCGGAGCCTCGTATAATGTATCCGTTCTCATTACAAATTGAACCTCGCCGAAGGAAACCATTACTTGAGTTTTTCGGAGAAATAGAACAGTCATCACACCTCGCAGTGTTCAAATTGGACTGCTTCACTGCCAGTTGCGCAGTTTGCTCGAGTATGAAATGACTTCTCCTTGCTGCTCCATTTGTTAGTTCTCTTGAGAACTTTTCAGCTTTCTGCTCCAGTTCTACATTTTTAATGCATACTAGGCATAAGGGAATTTTGTTATGAAAGTTAAAAGTTTTCCTACAAGATTCGATAATGCATGGATAACCACATTAAATCCTCAAATTTTGCAGAGTCATTTCTTGTCGTCAAGGACCTCGCATTGATTAGCATCCGTTTTGGTAAGTTGCTCACTGTTACTCATTTCTTAATAACACGAACAAATAATTTATTTGTGATAAACCAGTTCTGATGAATTTTGCGTCACTTTTTGTCAGAATTCCTTATTTAAGTTTATTTTCTGAAGTGCTCACGGTCACTCATGATTACTGAGTTGCGAATGACGCACCCAAATGATCCACCAGTATTATTTATCCCTTAAATATTTTTTGCAGCCAGATTCATTATTCCTGCTCAAAAGGTTTTAAAAAGGAACATTGCAAGGTATTAAGTGATATTAGCTTGCTGGGTGTACCTGTAATAAGTTATTTGTCTGTCGTTTGATTGAACTGTGACTAGGTCACTTGTGTTCATTTTGTGTTTATTTTTATTCCAATTATTTTCAACTTCTTTTCATTATCCTAATTACTATTATTTGCTTGTTTACCCATAATTACTCAATTTCCTCATATTTTTGCTTGTGTAGTTGTGTTATCCCCACACATTTCTCTTACCTAAATCCTGTTCTGTAGGATTGGTAAATTCCTTCTTCCCTTAGGTAAATCCTGTATTAGTGGGTAGTAGATTTACCCCTAGCCTTATTTGGTTTTTAGTTATTTTTCTATTTTCCTGAAATCCATTATAAATTGGCTACCATTTACTCAGTAAAATTGTAAATGGTTTGAACCCAGGAGTCATATTATTAACTAAAGTACGATCGTCCGGGTGAGTGTAGTCCTGAGAAGGACTGTTTGAGATGACATTGACTGACATTTCGAAATAGTGAATCTTAGCGGAAGTCATCGACGACATCAACAGACAAACAACACACTGATTTACAAAAATTTGGTTTTATCAACGGAGTTGATAATGTAAATTGGCCACCGTACAGAGATTCTAAAAGCTGACGTTTCGAGCGTTAGCCCTTCGTCAGAGCGAATCGAGGGATTATGGGTTACGTGTAGTTTATATAGTAGATTAGGAGCTACGCTATTGGTGGTAACATGGCAACGTGAAAAATAGGAATATATTAGTTAAATGAAAAGCGTTCGTTAATACCG
>OX421453.1:16850675-16858175 GCA_949126865.1 Montipora capitata
ACCATCTTAGTATTGCGAAAGAGGTTGGGGACAGGTCTGGAGAAGGAAGAGCTTATGGCAATCTTGGCAACGCTTATCGAAGTCTTGGTAATTTCAAGCAAGCCATAGAGTACCACCATCAACATCTTAGTATTGCAAAAGAGCTTGGGGACAGGGCCGGAGAAGGAAAAGCTTATTGCAATCTCGGTAATGCTTATGACAGTCTTGGTAATTTCAAGCAAGCCATAGAGTACCACCATCAAGATCTTAGTATTGCAAAAGAGGTTGGGGACAAGGCCGGAGAAGGAGGAGCCTATGGCAATCTCGGCAACGCTTATCAAATTCTGGGTAATTTCAAGCAAGCCATAAAGTACCACCATCAATGTCTTAGTATTGCGAAAGAGGTAGGGGACAGGGCCAGAGAAGGAAGAGCTTATGGCAATCTCGGCAACGCTTATCGAAGTCTTGGTAATTTCAAGCAAGCCATAGAGTACCACCATCAACATCTTAGTATTGCGAAAGAGGTAGGGGACAGGGCCGGAGAAGGAGGAGCTTATGGCAATCTCGGCAACGCTTATAAAAGTCTGGGTAATTTCAAGCAAGCCATAGAGTACCACCATCAACATCTTAGTATTGCAAAAGAGGTAGGGGACAGGGCCGGAGAAGGAAGAGCCTATGGCAATCTCGGCAACGCTTATCAAAGTCTTGGTAATTTCAAGCAAGCCATAGAGTACCACCATCAACATCTTAGTATTGCTAAAGAGGTAGGGGACAGAGCCGGAGAGGGAAACGCTTCTTGCAATCTCGGTAACGCTTATGACAGTCTTGGTAATTTCAAGCAAGCTATAGAGTACCACCATCAACATCTTAGTATTGCAAAAGAGGTAGGGGACAGGGCCGGAGAAGGAAAAGCTTATTGCAATCTCGGTAATGCTTATGACAGTCTTGGTAATTTCAAGCAAGCCATAGAGTACCACCATCAACATCTTAGTATTGCGAAAGAGGTAGGGGACAGAGCCAAAGAAGGAGGAGCCTATGGCAATCTGGGCAACTCTTATCAAAGTCTTGGTAATTTCAAGCAAGCCATAGAGTACCACCATCACCATCTAAGTATTGCGAAAGAGGTTGGGGACAGGTCTGGAGAAGGAAGAGCTTATGGCAATCTTGGCAACGCTTATCGAAGTCTTGGTAATTTCAAGCAAGCCATAGAGTACCACCATCAACATCTTAGTATTGCAAAAGAGGTTGGGGACAAGGCCAGAGAAGGAGGAGCCTATGGCAATCTCGGCAACGCTTATCAAATTCTGGGTAATTTCAAGCAAGCCATAAAGTACCAGCATCAATGTCTTAGTATTGCGAAAGAGGTAGGGGACAGGGCCAGAGAAGGAAGAGCTTATGGCAATCTCGGCAACGCTTATAAAAGTCTGGGTAATTTCAAGCAAGCCATAGAGTACCACCATCAACATCTTAGTATTGCAAAAGAGGTTGGGGACAAGGCCGGAGAAGGAGGAGCCTATGGCAATCTCGGCAACGCTTATCGAAGTCTTGGTAATTTCAAGCAAGCCATAGAGTACCACCATCAACATCTTAGTATTGCGAAAGAGGTAGGGGACAGGGCCGGAGAAGGAGGAGCTTATGGCAATCTCGGCAACGCTTATAAAAGTCTGGGTAATTTCAAGCAAGCCATAGAGTACCACCATCAACATCTTAGTATTGCAAAAGAGGTAGGGGACAGGGCCGGAGAAGGAGGAGCCTATGGCAATCTGGGCAATGCTTATCGAAGTCTTGGTAATTTCAAGCAAGCCATAGAGTACCACCATCAACATCTTAGTATTGCTAAAGAGGTAGGGGACAGAGCCGGAGAGGGAAACGCTTTTTGCAATCTCGGTAACGCTTATGACAGTCTTGGTAATTTCAAGGAAGCTATAGAGTACCACCATCAACATCTTAGTATTGCAAAAGAGGTAGGGGACAGGGCCGGAGAAGGAAAAGCTTATTGCAATCTCGGTAATGCTTATGACAGTCTTGGTAATTTCAAGCAAGCCATAGAGTACCACCATCAACATCTTAGTATTGCGAAAGAGCTTGGGGACAGGGCCGGAGAAGGAGGAGCCTATGGCAATCTCGGCAACGCTTATAAAAGTCTGGGTAATTTCAAGCAAGCCATAGAGTACCACCATCAACATCTTAGTATTGCAAAAGAGGTAGGGGACAGGGCCGGTGAAGGAAGAGCCTATGGTAATCTCGGCAACGCTTATCAAAGTCTGGGTAATTTCAAGCAAGCCATAGAGTACCACCATCAATGTCTTAGTATTGGAAAAGAGGTAGGGGACAGGGCCGGAGAAGGAAGAGCCTATTGCAATCTCGGTAACGCTTATCAAAGCCTTGGTAATTTCAAGCAAGCCATAGAGTACCTTCATCAATGTCTTAGTATTGCGAAAGAGGTTGGGGACAGGGCCGGAGAAGGAAAAGCTTATTGCAATCTCGGTGATGCTTATCGAAGTCTTGGTAATTTCAAGCAAGCCATAGAGTACCACCATCAACATCTTAGTATTGGAAAAGAGGTTGGGGACAGGGCTGGAGAAGGAGGAGCCTATGGCAATCTCGGCATTGCTTATCGAAGTCTGGGTAATTTCAAGCAAGCCATAGAGTACCACCATCAACGTCTTAGTATTGCAAAAGAGGTAGGGGACAGGGCCGGAGAAGGAAAAGCTTATTGCAATCTCGGTAATGCTTATGACAGTCTTGGTAATTTCAAGCAAGCCATAGAGTACCACCATCAACATCTTAGTATTGCAAAAGAGCTTGGGGACAGGGCCGGAGAAGGAGGAGCCTATGGCAATCTCGGCAACGCTTATCAAATTCTGGGTAATTTCAAGCAAGCCATAAAGTACCACCATCAATGTCTTAGTATTGCGAAAGAGGTAGGGGACAGGGCCGAAGAAGGAAGAGCTTATGGCAATCTCGGCAACGCTTATCGAAGTCTTGGTAATTTCAAGCAAGCCATAGAGTACCACCATCAACATCTTAGTATTGCGAAAGAGGTAGGGGACAGGGCCGGAGAAGGAGGAGCTTATGGCAATCTCGGCAACGCTTATCGAAGTCTTGGTAATTTCAAGCAAGCCATAGAATACCACCATCAAGATCTTAGTATTTGCAAGGAAACAGAGGACCCAATAGGGCTGGCAATCGCATGTTATAATATTGGTCTTGATCATGAATGTTTTGGCTCCTTGAACAAAGCTCTTAATTACTATCGCCTAAGCATTTATTATTTTGATGAAGTTAGGCGTCTTCTTTGGTCAGAGGATGCATGGAAAATAAGCTTTCGTGACACAAAGGGGTATGCATACACTGCTCTGTGGACAGCACTCTTGAAAAATGGAGAGGTTGATGAAGCTTTGTATGCTGCTGAGCAAGGACGAGCACAAGCTTTGGCAGACATTTTAAAGATGCAATACAGCGTTGATGGGAAACCTATGATGAAGGTAACTATCTCTTTGGTTGTCACAGATCTACCTTCGCAAACTGTTTTCACAGCACTTGAAGGGAACACGATCAGCTTCTGGTTGCTAAGACATGATATTGGGATAAATTTTAGACAAAAGAAAATCGAAAATGGAAGTGCCAAGTCTCTGATGAAAAGTACTTTTAAACAGATCAATGCAGGGAACGTTGTACGATGTGAGAATCGTTCGCTCGACAGACAACGCAGTGACTTCTCGAGCAGTAGGAAAGTTGTTGAAGAAACCGTTCAGTCCTTGAGCTTCTCTGTGCACTCTTTGCAGCCTTTGTATGATGTCTTAGTCAGTCCTATAGCAGACTTGATCCAGGGTGATGACTTAGTGTTTGTTCCTGATGGACACTTTTGCCTGGCTCCTTTTTCTGCAATGAGTGACTCTGTCAGGATCCGTGCAATTCCCTCGCTGACTGCTTTAAAATTGATCACTATGGCACCTGTCGACTTCCAAAGTAAGAATGAAGCGCTGCTTGTAGGCGATCCGTGCTTGAGCGAAGTCACTTACGGCACTGGTGAACCCATGTATGGACAGCTGCCGTGTGCGAAAAAAGAGGTGGATATAATTGGAGAACTTCTGCAGACCGTGCCTCTTACAGGAAATAATGCAACCAAAGCTGAGGTGCTGAAAAGAATGAAGTCAGTTGCCTTAATCCACATTGCTGCACATGGGGATGACGGATCTGGAGAAATTGCTTTGGCCCCAAATCCCAAACGCACATCCCAGATCCCTGAAGAGGAAGATTACATGTTATCGTTGAGCGATGTTCAAGCAGTTCGCCTTCAGGCAAGACTGGTTGTGCTTAGTTGCTGTCATAGTGGCCAGGGAGAGGTAAAATCTGAGGGTATTGTGGGAATAGCCAGGGCTTTCCTGTGTGCTGGTGCCCGGTCTGTTCTGGTGTCACTCTGGGCAATCGACGACGAGGCAACCTTCATGTTCATGAAGAGTTTCTACCAACACTTGGCAGATAGAAAAAGTGCAAGTACAGCTCTTCACCATGCTATGAAATCTCTTCAGGAGACAAAGAATTATTCGGCCATAAAATACTGGGCGCCATTTGTGCTCATTGGTGATGATGTCACCTTTGAATTTGGGGAGCTCGAACACGAAAACAATGGTAAGTGCTATTTAAATATAACTTTAATGACTGAATCGCTGTACTTTGTACATGTTTTTAATCAGGAAGTTGTCGAAAGGAGCAGGTACGTTCTTCACAGAGAAATGGCTTTAAAACTTTTGCCAGAGTGGTTATTTTTACTCGAACTGCTTTGGCTAATACCTGAATTAAATAATGTCTGCATTCACCGAGTCAGCTACTTCAGCTTCCTGCAGATAGGTAGCTGTTTGAGCCCGTGTTATGATGGACTGACTGTGAAACTGATCGGTAATTGTCGATTGCTTATGTCAAATGAAGTGAGTTATTGAGGTCTTCAAGTCTACATGTTAAAGTAACAGTGAATACGAATTGTTGCTATTAACTCTAGCACGAACAGTTAAATGAATGAATTAAGATAATTGTTATATTATCAGAACGAATCAGAACGAAATTCGTTATTGCCATTTAACCCACTACTTGTTTCGTTCTTCCTTGTTTTGTTTTTTCAGAAACGATGTCCAAAACGTGAAAAACTTACTTGGACTGTGATAAGTCGATATGTTATTCTCCTTTCTTCAATTATATGAGTTATTGAAAACAATTCAATCATTGATACCTCACTAGCAGTCAGACACAAGATATCATGGTAGTTATAGTTAAAGTACCATGAGATTTCAGTAGTATGAAGATACTGTCCAAGTCCTTACATTTGTGCCTTGTTTTGTAAGCATCTGTTCCAGGATTAGTTAATCACTTGATAGAAATCAGGGACTTGGCAAAACGGTTTGTTTCCATAACTGAGGATCTAGCCGTCGTGTTATTTTGGCCCTTGAAAATAACTCCAAGCTTTTGCGGTATGTTTCTCAGGTGACAATGTATACTCTTTAGCTTGCTATACCAACTTTCCATTTACAATGTCATTAAGTGACAGTCTCGAGGAATGTGTATTTTCTGTGTTTCTGTAAGGTTGGCCAAAGCTAAATAAGCAAATTAATTGTTTCGGGAGGCAAATGTCTATAACCTAAAAAAAAACCTAGGAAGTAGAAATGTTTGGAAATTACAGAAATTTTAATGTAGCATTCACATTTAAATGATATGGAAATTCCTGGAACAAAACGCTTTATGCCCAAAGGGTTTGAATCAGGCACAACATTGAGTTAGCCGATTTGTTTGTTGTTTATTTTCCCGCAAAAATTCGTTCAAAAACAGACACTTTTCTGACGCTGATGAGGACTAGGACAATTTGGGTAAATCTAACTCTTGGGTAATGGACTCTTGCTAGGGCCTAGTACGAAACAAATGGAAAGTTCTTTACTTTAATTTTGTACATGTTGATTTTGTGATATTTTGTCACAGAGGGACTGGACCAATGCAAAATAATTCAATGAAATGGGCGATTTCTTAAAACTTCTAGAAGGTAAAAAGGTGTGTGGTGCAAAAGTTGCCTGATCTCTTAATTAATTGTGTGCATTTTAAACCCCTGGGGAGGTGGGACTTTGCCCATGCATATGCTTGTGGAAATGTTTTGAATTTTAAAAATGGTATGACTACCCGAGTCACGTCATTTCATACCATTTTGCACCATTGCAAACTTTTGTCAGTAACTCTCGAGGTGACAAAGGTATTAAAAGGGAAGCATTCCATCGTTTCTCCATGTTAAAACTGACAGCAGGATGGGCACCCACCTCCTAAACCGAGCACCCCAAATCGAGAGTAAGGTCTATGTGAAGCCTATCAGTACTGGTCTACTTCTCCACTACCATAGTCACGTCGACCACGGCTGAACGTGCAAACAGATTCAATCCGAGCTAAAGTCTGTTTAGCTCTCCTCCACTTATGCAAATTGGAAGTATTTTGTACCTGTTATGAACGGTCATCACTTCTTTCCATCCCTCAAACTGACATTTCCCTTTTTATTCAACTTATACGACATACAGTCTACTTTAGACTTCAAATCTACTTCAACGAAACAAATATTTTTAACAAGCTGAGAAGATTCAAAATAGGCGAGGCAAAGAGTTAAACCCGGATCGATGGCTTCACCTTGCAGTTTCCGATATCCACTAGACCAACGAGACAAGTTCCCAGAAAGTCGAATTTTTTAGAGTATTGACATAATAGTACCTAGCAAAACAACTGAAAGTTAACCAAACTTTCGAACTAATAGCAGACAAGAAATAACTTTCAAATAGAAACACACAATTTTAAATTTACAAAACATGTTTCGGATGATCGACATCCATCGTCAGTTGCGAATACAAGTGAACCGCTAGTTGGTGTTATATAAAGATAGCTAATAGAATGCATGAGTACTGATTAAATAACAACGTGAATGTGAGGTAATACAAAATACAATGATGAGAAGGCAATGGGTATAGGACGAGGAAAATTACAATGAAAGTGTTAAATTGACATGGTTGACTTGCTTATTTAATGAGGGTTTTTCCCAAGCTATGTGTAAGGCCTCCTTGGTTTTTAGTTGAAAAGGCGTGGAGGCGGTGTCAAGGATTGAAAAACAATCCTCTGAGCATAAAGATCTGCATGCTTCTGATCCATTAATGTGCTGAAAGATATGCGAGTTCTTATCAGATGATAAATGTTCACGAACACGTGTAGCAAGATGTCGGTTTGTTTCGCCGACATAACAGGCACTACAGCCTGCACAAGAAAATTTATAAACCACACGGGATCGTGATAATTTGGAAATAGCATCTTTGGCACTGAATAAGTTCTTAATCTTGTATGGGGCAAACACTAGCTTGATGTCCAAGTTTTTACAATAGCGTTGTGTTAAATTCTTGATTCTGCGTTGAACATGAGTCGAGAAAGGGCCAACAAAAGGTAATTTGTAATAGTGCGTGCGAATTTCATTAGAGTCGGTTAATGCGGAAGCGTGCAGGGAGGAGG
>OX421453.1:16868175-16878175 GCA_949126865.1 Montipora capitata
GAAATAGTTTTCAAGATCGAGAAAAAAGAGCCCTTCCCCAATCTTGTTTCCACCCCCATCGCAACGGAATGCCGCTAACGTGGATGGTAAGGAAAGGAACTTTATTTAAGTGTCTAGTCTTCTAGCGCTGGAGCAGTAATTGGGGACACTGTAAACTAAAGTCAACAATTAACACAAACCAAATTAAATGCTGGGTTTTGAGTAGAGGGAAAAACCGGAGTAGCCGGAGAAAAACCTCTCGGTGCAGAGTAGAGAACCAACAAACTCCGCCCACATATGACATCGAATCTGTGAAATGAACCCGGCCCACATTGGTGCATGGGAGGCGTGTGCTCTCACCACTGCGCCATGCTTGCACCCCATAATGATGTATGTCATTTGAAGCCTTTCGTTGTACAAGATGTTGGGTACTTGATCAAAAAAAAAAAGGGAACGGGAAACGCAAGTGTGCCTTCTTCTTTTCAGTACCGGTACAACCTACCGCGACTCCAGCGAGTGTCTATCACAGCGACAATTACCTCAAATTTTAGGGAAAGCACTATTAAGTGTGTTGCGTAACGTTTAAACAACAGTTGCTCCCACCCTCCAGCGAAGAATTATCCATTTCTGGGTCTCTTGTCGGAAAGGTCGTTGTGTGTCATGCTTCCTAAAAGGTCTTTTTACGATATTAGGCCTAAAGGGAATTAACAAAATCTGTGAAACGTTACATCAGTTGAGCCCGACTTCAGGTACGACTGCCCCGGAATATTAAATGATGAATGCTCCAATGTCAGCTACCACATATTAATAACTCAAAATCATGATTGTTCCCACATAAATATCAAATAGTGTGTTAAGAATGCTGTATCTGCGAATATTTAACAATTATTCTACAAGGGCGCGCTGGATATGAAGTGATAGATAACGTGCCTCGTTGGTTATAATTATTTTAACCAGCAAGCCCGAGTAGAATAATTGTTTTATTAAAACATCAACAACTCTTCTTTGGTGTTCCCGGGGGTAGTATTGTCGACTAAAGCATCGATTTATGCCCCGGTCAATTCCGGTCCAAAACGGCTTTTGTCGACCATGTTTTTTCTCAGAGCTGCAAAATGTTTTCAGCTCTCTTTATTGCTGTCGCGTTCCTTAACCATATTAGGTATAGCAGAAATAGTTAGCAACTATTCACTGACGAGGAGGTGGCTAGCACTAGTTACCGACACTGAGGTGAATAGTTGTTTTAGTATATACTAAAACAGTGAGATAATACAGCACAAAAATATGATTTTGTCATTTATTCCTGCAAAGATTAGAAACATTTTCGGGCCCAAATTCCGCGCGCATTGTTTGGAGGTGAATAGTTGTTTTAGTATATACTAAAACAGTGAGATAATATACAGCTTAAAAAATCAATTTGGATGTTTTCTTCACTTGTCACGGATGCAAATCGGGACGCCATTTTTTCCTGAGTTGCTCGGAGGTAAATAGCACAGGATATCCGGAGTTTGACGAGCCAATTAGCGCGCGAGTTCAACGCTATCCACTGTTTTAGTATATACTAACAATGGATATCCGGAGTTTGAGTAGCCAATAGAACATAATGCCTCAATCAAGCTTGTAGTGATTTTTATTCTGTATCTCGTACATTACTTTTATCCCAAATTACTGCTTTTTCCGCTGTTATTCCTCGGTCCTTAGTTAATGACCTTGGGCTATCCACTAGACTGGCCTGTCTTGAATGGCCCAAACCTCTTACAAATGCATTTTAATTTTTTTTGCTTTTCTCTTAATATCCACCTCAATCCAATTTATAGTTAAAACTTATCTTATTGATTTAATGACTGAGCAGGTGTTAATTAAAGATTGATAGATAGATAGATTGATTGATTGATTGATCGACTGATTGGCAGTGATGAAGTTTTTTTCCCTTCTTATAACAAGTCCAAATGTTTGTAGGCAAAGTGTACACAGTTCGGGAGATGCAAGATTTATTCCTTAATATATTGCCGAGATGTCTTCTTTACGATTTTAGGGAGGAAAAAACGAATACAGCAGAGAAATTCCAGGCAAATTTTACCGCGGCAGTCCCTGTCAACCGCGTAATCAAATACGTTCATATCGTCACATCATCAAAGGCATAGCCTCTTCCGGATTAGTTTCCAGTTCCCCGTATTCACGACTGCCACTGTCATCCCTGTCTTCTCTTATGAATGCAATGATCTGTGCGAACAGAAATAAACAAAAAACAAACATGAACATGCATGAGATTTGATTGTCTTAGCAATTTTGCTGTTTTTTTGACGTCCACTAAAAAGACATTAGGGAGCTTAATAAGCACGCGCGATTTTGAGACGCGGACGGCAACCTGAAGAGAACATAACCCGTACCAGGACAGTGGTGTCTCCCAGATTTTCATACTAATCAGCTCTAATGGACAAAACATACTTCGCAATGTAAATGTGGTTGTGTGAAGACAAGTTAAAAGGGAAACCAGTTCACTTCCAATTGCCGTCCACGTCTCAAAAGCGCGCGTGCTTAAAGCCGCGATTAGTTGACCCTCTCTCCGGTTTGATCCTCATCATCGTGCTATTTATCTTCAAAATCCACAATTTTCTGGCTGAATTACGATGATTTGTTCTATACCTGTATTAGCCAAATCCTAAAAGAAAGGAGGAGGGGAAATTCTGTCCCGCAAATTTTTAAGTGACTTTTTACGTTAGTGTGTGGAGGGGGATGATCCTGCCACTTGTAGGAACAAGGGAAGCGGATCATCCTGGCGCCATATGTTTATAGTATTCAGTTTACATAGAAGAAGCTGTACTTCAATTTATCGATAGGATCTTCCTATCTCAGTTAGGGGATATTTACATGAGACCGGGACGAACTCAGATCGGCATGAGTTCGTATCGGCGTCCATACATTTCTTTTTATGCTTTTACACGAGAACGGTCTGACAATGAACTCAAACCGGTCTGACTTCCTCTTGGTTGCTGGACCGAGACGAGAAATTTTCGTACCCGGTCTCATGTAAGTGACCGTAGTGTGTTGAAACAGAACGTTTCGGCCATAAACCATGGCCTTCATCAGCTAATGCTGGAGGTCACGTGACCTGGACAGATCACTTGACAGGCGACTAGGAAAGCACCTCAGCACCCAGTCCCATGTGTTGGACAAACTGAATCAGAGCCCCCCTTTGCGGTCGAGAGAAGGCTGCTGCACCCTTTCCCATATGGCCTCCTTTATGCCTCGTCGGACCCAGTCCTCTTCTCGATCGAGTATCACCACGTCCGTGTTGTTGAAAGAGTGACGGGTTTCCTTACAGTGTAGGTACACCACAGAAGTCTGTGCCTCGTTGGACCCCTGGTGACGGTGATGATCCAGGCGGGTACGCAGGGATTGTTTGGTTTCGCCAACATAGCTGGCCGCACATCCCTGAGATGCACATGGGATCTTGTAGACTAAAACCAAACTGGGTCCGACGAGGCATAAAGGAGGCCATATGGGAAAGGGTGGAGCAGCCTTCTCTCAACCGCAAAGGGGGGCTCCGTTTCAGTTTTTCCAACAAATGGGACCGGGTGCTGAGGCGCTCTCCAAGTCGCCTGTCACGTGATCTGTCCAGGTCACGTGACCTCCAGCATTAGCTGATGAAGGCCATGGTTTATGGCCGAAACGTTCTATGTTTCAATACACTATTTCCGGTAAAAGATTTAATTCCTTAACATTTTACAAACTGGATGATTGAAATTATGTTTACTTATTTGTAAGTGACCGTAGATGACCGGGTCCAGAAATTTCAAGCCTGTATGCTTTTGGGTCAGCCATATATTTATTCGACAAAACATATCATTTCATCCCGAAACCAGGCACCAAGCATCTCGTCTCGGTTTCATGTAAACGACTGCAAAAATTTCATACCGGTACAAGTTCGTACCGGTCTGAGTTCGTCCCGGTCTCATGTAAATACCCCCTTAGAGACTATACACCGGATAGGAAGATTCTAGCGCTGGGAAGTTCATAGCACCATATAAACTACATTCGCTCGGAAGATCCTGCTGTTAGGCAATAAAAAAACCTAGGAAGAAACCACCACCACCACAACGACAACAAAACATGACTATGGCCGGGCGTTCGGTTGCTTCATTTGCCAATTATTTGAAGTCCTTTAAGATAGAATACCAAGTGAACCCCAAACTAAGTTTCGGCCTCTAAGCAAACTTCATCAAGCAATAAACACTTGCATAGGAAAAACTGGGCTCAGTAATACAATGTTTATCTGTGGGTCATAAAAGGTTCACAGCCAGTGTTACACAATCTAAATGGGTAATACCCATATAATCTAAATTTAGATCAGTGGGTGCAAGCTATCTCAGATGATTATCCGAGTCATCCAACCATGCATGCACCGTATTTAAGTCTAAGCACCCATTTTGAATAGTGCTGATAAACGCCCATTCTAAGTAAGCACCCATCTTAAATCGATTAGCTTTCAATATTGGTAATGGGTCTCTATTTAAATATTATAAAAATTCGCCTTCACTCAGCAGCGTGCTTCGATGGTGTGGTGGTTATCGATGATTCCTTACGCCTGGCTAACGAACTCAGTTCAACCTTTTTGTCATCCATGTCGTCGATCATCTTAAGCAAAAAATTCCTTTTTTCCCTTTTTTTTCCTGACGAGAAAATTTCTAAGTATAGGGTAAACTTCATGTAATTGAAGCGAAAGAGGAAACGCATATTTAATGAGTTGCTTGGATGACTCGGATGATCATCTGAGATGGCTTGCACCCACTGATCTAAATTTAGATTATATGGGTATTACCCATTTAGATTGTGTAACACGGTGTCACAAGACACTGCAATGCATGCAAATGAATGAAAATCAAAAGTTAGAAGTGGCGTTATATAGTCGACCTTGTTGTTGTTATTGTTGTTGTTGTTGTTGTTGTTTTTCACTTTTGCCCGTTTACCTCTCAGGAGACTTCCAACAGCTAACAACTACCAACAGTGAGCCTGATGATCACGTAGATGGCAAAACGGTATATAAAGAGCCAAATCTTGTTAGGTAATGCTGTATATAACTGACCACTAAAGTGGGAGCAAATACTTCTACTACAGTTATAGTCAACACAACACAACAACCTTTATTTGTACCCTACAAAAAGGTAGGGCGGCCTTACTTAGGTTATTAATAACTGATTATATTAATCAAAAAGAACACTGCGAGGTTACTTAACGCTTTCTCAGGACCTGCAGGCCAACAATGAAAACCACTAAGATGAAAAAATAAAACAGAAAACAACAGAGAGTTTACTTAATTTGTTTAACCATTAAAATTGTTTTTAAAATAAGACCTAGTGGGCAGCAAACAGCAAAGTATCTTGTCAACTTGGTAATTTTCTGCGACCGGTTTCGTCTTATCGTACGGGAGGGAGTTTTACAGATAACAAATAAGTATCTTTTAAATGCCTGTGATCAGTTTATATAATTACAGTATAAAGCACGCCCTAGGGAGGGCGCGATCAGCAAAAAACACCTATAACAAAACTTCCCGCAGGATATGCGGAAATCCTGAGTAAAGTTTGATTCTGGGGCTAGCGATTTAAAAGATGAACTTAGTTGACAACTGTTGACTAGTTTACCAGTTTTTCGGTATTTAAAAAAAACCACCAACTTTAATTTAATCTTCTTTTGAAGGCTGTTCCGAAATCTCACAAAAACTGCTTTTAACATAACTTGTCAAGTAAGGCGCTGTCATTGGTTAATTAAAGGTGCATTCGATTGGGAAATCTGGATTTAGATGTAAAAATCTGGATCTTGATCGGATTTTCAATCGAACAGAATTCTCAACGTATTTTGTTAATTGAACTTCATATCGTGGAATGATTTCACTTAAAAAAAATTCGCCAGATAATCCGTTTTCCAATTTGATTGAAAATCCAAAGCCGACCCGGATTTTAAGGACGTTCGCACTAATTGTTTGTGCGCAACTTTTACTGCGCAGGTGACCCGACTGTAATATGTCACGCATAGCTGTCACGCATTACTTCAAGCATTAGTTAAGGTTAGTTTTAGTCAGCGACGTTGAGTAAATTTAATGGGGTTTGTTTTTAAAAATGCTTTTATTACGTTACGAACTTCTCAGTTCAAAATAAATGCATGTTTTTGAAGTTCTTTTCCCTTACTTTCATGAAAATAGAGCAGAATTAGCTTCTCCTAATGCAGTTGAATAGTGCGGACCTAAGAGGAAACAGCAAGAGATTATATTTCACAAAAACCACACTCCAGAAGATGAGAAAGACGGCAATGGACAGATATGATACAAAACACTGACCAAATAAAGATAACGCCTGTTTGAAACTTCGTTGCTATGCTCGAGACAGTTTTTTTTAACAAAAACTTTTCATCGATCCATCCTATCCTATAATCGCCAAATGTATGTAAATCAGTTCCATACATGGTGGCCAGCCATGTTGGCGAATACAGCGATTTCGGCGAATATGCCGAGTTTGGCGAATTCTTGTCAAATCGCTAAATGTATGTAAATCAGTTCCATACATGGTGGCCAGCCAGCCATGTTGGCGAATACGGCGATTTTGGCGAATTCTTGTCAAATCGCCAAATGTATGTAAATCAGTTCCATACATGGTGGCCAGCCATGTTGGCGAATCTGGCGAATCTGGCGATTTCGGGGAATATGGCGAATTCTTGTCAAATCGCCAAATGTATGTAAATCAGTTCCATACATGGTGGCCAGCCATGTTGGCGAATATGGCAATTTCGGGGAATATGGCGATTTGGCGAATTTTTGTCAAATCACTGACTGTATCGTAAATACTTTTGTTCCTGGGCCATCGTAGTTTGATCAAAAATAAGACACAAACAGCAGTGATAAACATATTGAACTTGTTATATATAACATACTTGAACTTGAACTTGAACATAAACATACTTGAACTTGTTATATATAAATAGCTGTTTTAAATTTCAACGGTTACTTTTGAAAATGTATGTAGAGCACATACGAAACGTCAAGTCATAATCAAAATGAACAAGTTCAATATGTTTATCACTGCTGTTTGTTGTCACTGACTGTATGTAAATTACTTCCATACATGGTGGCCAGCCATGTTGGCGAATCTGGCGAATACGGCCATTTCGGCAAATATGGCGATTTTGGCGAATTCTTGTTAAATCGCCAAATGTATGTAAATCAGTTCCATACATGGTGGCCAGCTATGTTGGCGAATCTGGCGAATACGGCGATTTCGGCGAATTCTTGTCAAATTGGCAAATGTATGTCAATTAGTTCAATACCAAGGTTGCCAGCCATCTTGGCGAATCTGGCGATTTCGGCGAATATGGCAAATGCTGAGAATTCTTGTCAAAGAGGTATACTCAAAGAAACAAACTACTTGTATTTAAAGCAACAAGGAACTACCAGCCAGTAGTTTTCCTACAGCAAGGAGAACTTAGTTGTAGAACTAAGGGCATGATAGATAGCTGATTGATTGGTTGACTTTCAAAAGTGGATGAAATACCCATTGAGGTCAAAACTGCAATGGGAATGAATATTATGATTTGTATGACTTTATTCCCCTAAGCCTTCAGATGATGCCCTTTGTTTAGGACTGAATTTTAATATATCGAAATTGGTCTATTACGTAACTAGCAATACGACTCTGGAACTATCATTAACTATCAAAAGTTACATGGAAAGTCCTTCTCTATAGCAATGGCAACAATTACATAACCCCCCCCCCCCCCACCCAATTTATCCAGCATTAAATCTCAACCTGTCCTTTTTCTCCCTCATACATTTGACAGCCACCCAACTTACAATCAAATTTACCCCTAATTACTGTAAGTTTTGACCTCTATTAAGCAACTCGGTTACCATTTGCGAAGTCCCAGGAGACTTTTTTAGTGTCTTGACTTGTATTAACAGTGACACGGTGTCAATTACTTCTTTATGCAGCTTGAACATAGGCGTACGGGCACGATCCGACCTGGGGAGCGGTGTCCTTTTTGCCCGAAAAAATTACACAGTGCCCGAATGCTTGATTGTTGAAATCCGTTTTTTACTCCCTCAAAATGTACGAAAGAAACATTCGTTTACAATCTTTAAAAGTCATAAAACTGTACGTATTTGAAACGTAGAGTTTTTAGAACCTCACATAATCTATGTAGGTGTACTCGATCTAGTAACTAGTAAAAACTTAGAACCTCACATACTCTGTATTAGTCTGCTCCATCTAGTATTTAAACTAGCAAAAATCTTATTAAAAAAAGTAGCTATTTCTTCCATGGCGTTGTCCAAAAGTGTCAATTATTTTGTCGATACCGTTTGCTATGACTCTATTGCCATAGGCGCGTTCAATGCAAATGATGGCGAGGCTATTCAGTCTATTCTGCCTTATCGTGCTGCGAAGATATGTCTTTTAGTCTCCGAAGTCTCTGAAGTCTCCGCCTTAAAAATGGCGCGAAAGTTTGGCGCGAACTGCAGCAAATGCCAGCGATCAACAGATCAGCAGCCGTGCAATTCAAATGTTTTAAGGATCAACCGCAAGGACTTATTTCAAAACAAGGACTTTAATATCTTTTAAGTTACACAAGTAATATTTTTATACTTTCAAGTGCTCTTTTTTATATTTTTGCCTTATTTATATTTTTTTAATTCCATCTTTTATCGTTTGTTTATTGCCCAAATTTTGAGCGTTTTGCCCGAAAATTTCCGAGACTGGGGGGGCTGCGGCCTCCACCGCCTCCCCCGGCTCGTACGACATAGTTTTTCAGAGAGTGATTAAATAATGGGTGCAGTCATATTTGGGGTCACATAACACTGGCGTTATATCAAGTTCTATTGTTCAGTGTTCCACTTGATATCAAAACAATAGAGTTGTCACTGGAGTAGTGTCAACACTAGTGTTACACTGGTTTCTCGCAACTGAGACTGCAACCAGCGCAACACATGAGGTTCAACAATTTATTTCCTTGTTTGTTTTAAGCAAATCATGAAAATGCCAGAACTGAATGTTTCTAATTTGAGGTCAAACGTCTGAACCACACTGGAGATCGAATTCTTCTTTCATTGATTTTGGTTTGAGCCAATTGCATGAAAAGTGATATTCACTTGGCACCTCAGTACCAGAGTCACCTCCTCTGTTTATGCATTTTCGTTTAATAGTGACCTTTCTAGTATTTGAGAATGTTTAAAAACTCAGTTATTCACGTTTCCATTAGTTTAGGAACATATCCAGTTACATTTATTTAAAGTTCTCTGTCAAGTATGACAACAGAAACAGACACAGATATCAAATTACTTTTCTCAGAACAAATAGGTTGCAAACAAATTCCTCTCCAAATTTTTGTTAGTCTTTTTCTATGTTACTTTGTCAAAGAAGTTATTGTGCAGTCCAGTAGTTTCGACCAAGTAAGTAGTTTTACCAGTGCTGTCATTCAAAATTGTACATCTAGTGATTAACAGGGATAAAAAATAGCATTTTGATTGTATTTGAACTGTATCCTTTGACCTGTATTTTGTGGTCCCTTCCCATTCTCAGAGGGTGATTGCTTAATAAAGGTCTGACTGTATATTAAAGCAGAACAGCTTAAGCCTGTTCATCCAATGCATTTTATTAAACACTTAATGACTGTTCCCTCGGGAAACGGTTCATTTTGTTTCCCCGAAGCCAGCCAAGGGAAACATTGAGATTCGAGAGAAACAAAATGAACTGTTTCCCGAGGGACCAGTCATTATGTGATTTGTTATATAGCACAAAGAAAAACACACAACGGCAAACAGTTTTATTGTTAGATGTCATGTGACCTCAAAGTAACCAATGCGAGCGCGTGCTGCTAGGGAAAAAAACGGCCCCGTATATATATATAACAAAGTGTTTTATTATAATGTTTACATTCAACGCTTTTCACTCAACAATCATCTTCATCCTTCGAACAACAATTCAGCTTGCTTACCATTGCAAAATTTTTAGCACTATATATTGTATCCCCAAAACACACG
>OX421453.1:16883175-16890675 GCA_949126865.1 Montipora capitata
TTTTGAAATTTTTGCTCAGCAGTCTTTGAACGAGTATAGCACTGTATTGAATTGAAGGGTCGAATTAAGAGACAACAGGAGGCGCTCCTGGAAACAGTGCTTTTTCTTCTTGTATTATATCGTGTTGTAAGATGCTTGACATTGCCTGAACAGCAAGGATAATAATGATAGTATTTAAAATGGAAATAATAAATGGACTTCATCAAAGTGTAGTGTCAATTTATTCCGTGCATAATTCAAATCAAATCAACTTTTGTTGTTGATAAGAAAGGTAAAACTGACCACCTGAAGGAAACTGGCTTGCTCGCCTTAAAAGCCCGGAAACAACAGGAGTGGCCGTCCTTTGAGGGTAGACAGAGACTCTAGTAGATAAGTCACGTTCCACCGAACAGAAAAATTGACCTCCAGAGAGATCTGTATTTAACTCATTTCTCCCACACCTCAAAGGATGGTAACTCCGTGATGTTCCTCCGACTTCTTTCAAATTTCAACCAGCATGCAAACAGTTTCTTCCCATGGTGTATTAAATGTTGGAATAAACTTGCCTAGTCCTTGTACAGCTTTTTCCCAGGCCTCACGCGTCAATCCTTTTCGCCGACGTCACCGGGCTGAGCGGCCGTGACCCAAAACGGATTGTCCGCGGTGAAATCAGAGGCCTTGGAACTAGACAAGGAATAAACTACCAGGCAACAGTGTAAATATTAAGAACAATGACCACTTAACGACAGCTGTTCGTAATTATCTTGTTGAGAAAGGGGAGTGAGAGATCATTTTATGGGTATTTAGTCAATAAACTAGAACTCGAAAAGGACAAATTTGATAATTCTATGAGAAACTGAAGGTTGACCAAAATCCTCTAATGAAGGAACAAAGTCCAATTTGTCTTTTCAGGCCTCATGTCAGACCCTCCGTGACCCTGGCACTGGTCGGATCTTTAATGCATGAAATGCGAACCGACGCAATAGCGCTGCACAGTCTAGGCCACCGTACTTGGTTAATTTCATTAGAAATGTAATTGGTTGTAAAATTATGAACTTTAGAGCGGTTTTCAAATGAGTGTCGTAAAACCAAAACCAAAGTAATTACTTTGGCCAATCAAAAAGGACGGAGACAACCCAGTAAACCAATTAAAACTCGAAGTAATTACACGTAGCCGACATAGAACGCGGGAAAATGTGCACGCGCGAGCCACGATTGGTTTTGGTTTCTCTTCTGATTGGTTGAAAAAGTGGCACGAGAACTTTGAACCAATCACTGAGTGAAGTAATGTAAAACCAAAGTAATTTGCTAATTACTTTCGACACTCAATTGAAAACCGCTCTATGTCTTGTGGCTCTGTGGCACTAGTTCATTGAAATCAAATTAAATGGTTTTTTTTTTAGGAGAAAGGAAGTTAAAACCGAAGAACACGAAGAAAAAAACCTCTTGAAGAAGGAAAGCAACAAACTAAATCCACTCATGACGCCGAGTCTGCCGGGAATCGAGCCTGGGTCACATTGGTGGGAGGCGAGTACTCTCACCACTGTGCTATCACTGCTACCCCATTTTACCAATTCTCCAAGATGTTAAGAGTGCCTAGTGTCAATGTACATGGACTTAAGTGAATGTTGAAATTGCCATACATGGCTGTTTGATCATCACAGAGTGGAATCACAAACTGGCACTGCAACTCTTTAAATTTGTATGTACAACGTGAACAATGTTAACGGGCTAAAAAACAAGATATAAATATTTAGTATCATTAAAAGCCCGTATAATTTTTTCTGTGCCCAAATCTGCTTGGGACAATGCCTAGAATCGACTGAAGAAAAGGCTAGTTTTTCAAAAGTGTCTAAAATGTGGATTTTTTGAGATTATGCGGGACGGGTCCGACCAACACAAAAAATGGTTGATTTCTTAAGGAAATTTCTAGAAGCTGAAAAACTAGGAAAGACATGTTGCCTACGGTCCTTATTCAAATGCATTGAATGTTTAAGAGCAGTAGAATTGTTCTAAGAAAAAAAAAACCGCTTGGAAAAAGGCCTAGAATCAGTTCAAATGTCCAAAATAAAGGTATTCTGAGATTACCGTGGGGAAGATAGGGTACACTGTTCAACAATGGCCGATTTCTTGTGGAAATTTTTAGGGACTAAAAAAATTGCATTCTTTCTCAGTAAAATGCATTGAAAGTTCAAGGACCTTCTGTGCTAAAAACTGCTGCTCAAAGAAATAGCAAGTTTTTCAAGAGTCTAAAATGTGGATTTTGTGAAAGGATCAGAAACTCCACGTCGACTCTCAAGAAGCTAGAGTCCACTCGGCTGTCGCCTCAAGCGACTTTTTCGCTTTTAATCACAAAGGCATGTAATTGTCTTATTTTAACTTGATTGCCTCTCTCTTTTCAGGCGTTTATCCATATCTGTAGATAACAAGCAAGAAATGTGCCAGAATAGAACAGGCTTCTCTGACTTTTGGCAAACGCAGGAACCCATGACTAGGAGCGAACAACAGCCCTACATTCCTGTCACGACGTTTTCACAGACCGATTTATTTTTAGATTGAATTTCCCGTGAATAAGACTGCCGCAGGAGCAGGAGCCCGATGACCAATCACAAGAAACTAACTTGACGTCATAGCGCCACCGAACCGGAACTGCCTTTGTTTTTCCACGGATAGGAAGTCTAAAAATAGATCGGTCTTTAAAAATGCCGTGACATATAGTATGGGAGATGTTTGCTCCTAGTTTATTCTTTCACCAGACAAAATGATCGATTGGAGAAAAGGTTATCCACTGGCCTTAAATATTCTACGAGTTCAAAACTTATTTTGAGAAACAACGCAACAGTTTTTACTCGGGTCCGTAGGGGCACGAGTTATAAAAGACGTTTGATTTCAGTTTTTTTTTCCTGTGCAGCGAAATGCACAATAGAATAACGTGTCGGTGTTTGATTGGGCAATGTACAATAGAAAGCACGTGGCGGTGTTTTGATTGGGTAATGCACAATAGAAGCCACGTGGCGCTGTTTACATTGGTTATTTAAAGCAAACACGTAATCTAAGATCATGAAGAGCACTGTGATGCGTTGTTTCGGATTACTGAAGATGGACGTTGCGTTGGCTTAATCGACTTCTTCTTGGGGCGCTCAAAACACATACAAAGAAAGGCATAGGCTTTTCGCGGTAGACCCACACTAAAAGATGTCAAGCGTTAGCATTGAAACGAGTCGTTCCGCGAACTGAATGAAACAAAAATATACTCGAATGTAACTGAAATGGACGCAACTATTGAAAGTGATACAAGTCAAAATACAAATTCTTTAATGAGCAGCGGGTACCTTATTGAGAACTACTCTGAAGATGACAGCGACAAAGACAATAACTCCACAAACAAATGGACACCATATTGGGATCTTGTGAAGACAAAGTAAAAACATTGGCACAGCGAACAAATGGCTTTACGCTTGTACCATTTTCACCGCGAACAAACAGCCTCCCGCTCAGTGTACCATTGACTACGGAGATAAGTTTTTTGTCTATTGCGTTTTTTAGTTTGTTATTGTTAAACAGTTTGTTTCTTGTAGTGGTCTAGCTTCTATCCTTTGTTCAACTAGCCATATTAGCGATCGTTGTTCACTGCCATCTTGTGTATATAGTTCTGTTCTAGTTTTACAAGATTTGATGTCATGAGTGGAGACTGTGATCAGCTCTTTAGAAAATAAATGTGATGTAGTTTGAAAGGCTGTACAGTTATTTGATTCTCAATGGTAATAAAGACTTGATTCCAAAGGAGAAATAGACGTCTCGATAAGCACAAGTGTGTTTACTTTAGTTGTGATTTGCGTGTGCATTGACATAGACGTGCCCGAGAACCGAGCAGGATTACAGAGAAAAGGCTGAGCCGTCTATTTTATAACAGCAGAAAAAAGAGGAAACTTGCTGGAACGTATTTGGTTAACAATGTACCGAGGTCATTCACATTTCATCGTATTACTAGCCAAGGAGCGGATCACTTGCTCGTGAACACAACTATAGGAGCTACCTCAGGTATGCGTTTAAATGTAAGCATGTGGTATGTAACACTTTTCCAAAAGCGTGGATGAACAGGTAAATGCAAAATGATGTTTGAAACATCGAAGCATGTTCCTTAAACTTAAAAGTGTGTTTGTATTTTTAAAAATATTAGCAACACTTGTGCTATCCAGACCATTTGGAAAATGAAAGTTAAATTTAATACAGAAATCAGGAATACCCGGTACGATTTGTAAAAGAATGTTGTTGTTTTGTTTTCTCAGAAACGGAACGTATTTACATCTACATCTACATCTACATGTTCCAGCACTCGGCAAAGTCCCTTTTTGACTAGTGGCTGTTTCTGCTTAGGTGGCCTCATACACCACAAGCCTTTTTAGAGACATCACCGCCAAGCCGGCCACTTCTGCTGGAGAGAACAGGACAGCCACAACACCGGGAACTTTATCCCCTACTCTTCTCGAATAGTGTTTGGGTTCTTTAACGTCCCACAGGGAACTTATGAACATAGAAGACATTTGTGAGACGGGGCCTACCGTTTATAGTCCTTATCCGAGAAGACTTGAAAGTCTAACCATTTGCAGGCAACACTTTCTCCTCAGTTATTTTAAGATCCTGAGTGTTGATCCGGGCGGAGTTGAACTCACGACCTCCCGCATGACAGCCCGATGCTCAACCAACTGAGCCACCGGTGCGCGGTTTGAATTTATTTTGAATTCAGGGTGAACTATTTACACAGTGAGATAGAGTGACCAATCAAAGCAGAGTTTGTAATTGGAAATCTAAACATCTTCGAGATACAAAAACAAAGTTGTGAACACGTAAACCTGAAATATTGCAAATCATAATGCTGACAAACCCAAAAACGAAGGAAATGGATCATGGATAGGACGTTTTGGATATCTGAATGATTTTGGGTTAGATTAAAGGATATATTGTTAGAAATTCCCAAGTTATCCCTTTTCGTGTTAATTAGTAATGCAAACAAGTCTTAGTAGTAAATTGGATTAACGAGGCACAGGTAATCATGAGAAGATTCACGGAAAACGGAATTTGAAATGTTATGCAGGGGTAAGTATTTGAAGGTATCTGCAGACTTTATGCTTCGATGTATTGTGCACATAAACGAGTATCTGTTCTTCTCTTTAAATGAGATTTTACAGCACTATCAGTAAATACGGTTAATGTTACGTGACCGTACTAAAAGGGCTATTCATGTCGCGATATTTGTCTTCGCGTTCTTTGTAGTCGGCCGTTCAAGGTCATACAATCAACGGGTTTCTTGTAAATAAAACGAGGACATGAAGGCTTTGTTCCCAGATCTCAGATTATAACGTACACCTGCACTGGCCAAATCTGTTAAAGCCTCATTCATTAGTGCTAAAGAGCACGGTGTAATGCTTACCTGCTACGTGGTAGAACCTGTGCAACTGGCTATTTTAATAGACAGGGTCTAGCTATAAAAGCCTCAGTTAGTCGTCCAAGGTTCACTTGGCAGTTTGTCTTCTATAGTAAATCAACTAGCTGTTTGCAATTTGTCAAAGTTCTCCCCCTCCCTCCCTTTCTCCCTTTGGAGATGGGTTTTATTTATCGCTTTGCCGTCATTAAAATTGGGTTGCTCCTGCGTGGTGTAAGTCTGCGCAGCGACTTCCCCCAAGCTTGTTGACTCGTTGCCTTTGTACATTGCTCAATAGTCAATACTCTTGTCCGATCTAGCACTTCCTGTTTACCACTCAGCTCGTAGTGCTGGAGAGATCTTTGTCACGCAATCTGGAAGTCGCATAGGCTAACCAGCCGCAAGGCAGTGTTTCCCTCAAAAAACCCCAATACGTCTGTTGTCTAGTTCCATTGCGCCTTGCGTTATGTGTTTAAAAGCGAATTATGCATGTTGATACCAAGGACACAGTGAAATTAATGGTTAATATTCCTTGACAGGCTTCTCACTGTTCAGAGAGTTTGCGTTTACATTTCTATCTTAAAGTTTATTTCTCGAGAGTTTCAATGCACAAAGCGAAATAACAATGACAAGCCAAGTGATCCACATTACAGTATTCCATCTTTTCCCCTGCCCTTACCATTCCGGAAACGAAACACAGTTTTTTTGACACTGACTCTGTTTACGTACAGAGGTTATTTTTCATTAGACAAGAGGTTTGGAAATAGAATTCAAATAAAAAATATTTCTCTTTGAAATGTTCAGTTTGTAAGTCGCTTTAATACTGCATTCGCTATCAAGCGCGGTGCGAGTCAACAATTAAAACAAGTGATTTTAAGAGAGGATGGGAGAGAGAGAGAGAAGAAAAAAAATTTATTTACCAGCAAAGGGTCTGTCCGTATAGCAAAAAAATGTGATATCGGTCTTGAAAAAGCTACCCTCGACCTGCGGCCTCGAGCATCAATTTCAAGGCCTCGGCCACAGTTTTTCTCTATACGGGCCTCCCAGCTGGCAAATAACATATTTATTTTGACAATTGGGTGCATGCTACTGTGAGTATTTAAATTACAACAAATGGTATATTTTAAACACTTGATTCTCGTGTTATGGATTCATTTGGCATGGCCATCCTCAAGGGACTTTGTACTTCTGAAAGTATTTTCAAGAGTTGAGATATAGTGCACATCTTCACGTGTCGCGCACGTGACAAAGTGTTTTTTACGTGCATCAATGCACGAAAGTTTAGTCATCTTTGAAAGATGTTTATACATCTCACCTTCGTTTCTCTTTCATCTTTTTTCTGCAAAAGATGTTTCGATGAGTCATTTCGTTTCATCTTAAACCGTTCAATTAGCGTTTCCTTTCTCAAACACTGAGCAAGAATAACCATCGATCAGTAAAAAACAATGTGCTTTTCTCAAATTTTACCTGGTGTCCAGTGGTCATTGTCACCACCTGTAATGAAGGTAATCTGGGTCCGGGTATTCACTACATACACAGTCGAACATCATGAGAATCGCAATGTAAGGCCGATGTAAGAAGGACAGACTTCTCTGTTTTCTTTTCTTTAGTGCGAAATTAACCATACACCACTGTACTTTTGCAGGCCCGAGTATAGGCTACTTGTAGCCTCTTGTTAAATTTAAAAACATGTTTCGACAGAAACTTTTGTCATCTTCAGTTTAAATTACAAAGTACAGAGTTGAAAATATAGTATGAACCAAAATGCTAATTAACTATAAGAACAAAAGGAAACATGACAATGTAAAATATTACAATGACTGTTTCAGCATCTTAGATCACGCTTCTACCACCTTCCAACTTAAGATAAAAGAAGCTATTCATATTCAATGAAAGAAACCTACACTTAATCATCAACTGTATCATGTTAATTAAAAACTTTCTTTGTAATATTTTACATTGTCATGTTTCCTTTTGTTCTTATAGTTAATTAGCATTTTGGTTCGTATAATATCCTCACTGCATACTCATTACCTCATCGCATAAGGTTAAGTTATGGGAAGATTTCGCGACTGTTGAGGCTATAGGCATGCAACGAG
>OX421453.1:16893175-16898175 GCA_949126865.1 Montipora capitata
CCGGAACTGTTCACAAACCTTGTCGTTGTCAAGTCGCATAGGAGGAGGGAACAGCAAATCATACGAGGAGCCTTTAAAGTTTCCTCTGAAGGGCTTGAAAAGCCGATCGATCCTAACACCCTCCTTAATAATCTCCATAAGGTCTACCTGAGAAGAACCACGCCCGCTCAGCAAGTGCTCCCATACTGACAAGTGGTTGTGGATTTCGCCCGCTCGGAAATACTCAGGGCTGAGGAAGGCCGTGACCATACTTCGTGAAGGGAGGGGGCCAACGAAAGGGGAGGGCCCCGGCATAATACCACATAGGGGAATATCACCCTTTGACGAATTTGCGGCAACTGCAACAACCCTGGCATGGACAGAAGCAGGGTCCTAAAAAGGGGAAGAAAGGGAAAAATCCCGTGAAAACCAAAAAAGGAAACAAGCAGGGAACCCACCCCTTCGTTGACCCTGAGCTCCGAACTAGGTCCGAAATTGAGACACAGACCAGGTCCCCCCAAGGTCAACGAAGAAAGCGGACGTGGAAGAACCAGAAAGGGAACGAAAGAAACAAGGCTAATGAAAATAACAATTTATTTGAAAATACAACACAAACTGTCTCAAAAGCCAGGTCTAGGGACTAAAAACGCCCGGCTCGTCCCCGACCACTTTGACGTCTCACCGGGTTATTACGGCATGAACGGGCAACATGTCCCCATTTAAAGCATCGAAAACACTGAGTGCTTTGCTGAGGCGGCAAAGGAGACGGTCTACGCGCAATGGATCCATAGCCAGAGTGGGGAGGAGGAGCCTTGTCCACGCCCTTCAAAATAGTACTGGCTTCCCTGGCAACTTTAGCACGAACAGGATCCCCCAATAACCCGAGAAAAGTCGCTGCAGCTGAAGGTCGTCCAAGGCATCCGTCCTTGCTCTGATCTCATCAAGAGCAGCCGCATACTCGTCCGCCTTCTTGTGGCTTTCGTTTCTTGCCATACGAACCAGAGACAGTAGCAGATCAAAGGCCTCATATTTGCCGAACATCGCGGTAGGGCGACTAATATGTCGACGCAAGGCTGCGAGAGCTGACTCTGAACTTTGCAAAGTCTTCAGCTGCTCCAACGACTTAATCTTGTCCTCAAGAATCTTAATACGGGCAGCGGCTTATGACAAAATAAACAGCCCAAACCAATATGATCTAAAATTCCAATTTACTTTTCATAAACAATATCTTGCAACACGTAATACCTTCCATAATGGTATAACGCAACAATAGATTGCCAATACCAGAGGTACACGCTTAAAACGGTCGCGCAACAACGCGTTGCCCGCAACAGTACCATACAGAAACAGTCACGCAACAGCACGTTACCTCACCAGCTGTGTACGCAAGTACAAGACGTTGCTTTCACCAGTGGTATACGCAAAGCAGCCACGCAACAACACGTCACCTTTACCGGTGGCATACACAAAAGAGTCACGCAACAACACGTTGCCTTCACTGGTGGTACCCGCGAAAACAGTCAAGCAACAACGCGTTGCCTTCACCGGTGTAAAACGCAAAACAATCCCGTAACGATATGTTGCCTACACCAGTGGTACCCGCAAAAACAGTTACGCATAACACGCTATCCTCATCAATGGAAAACGAAAGAAAACACGCAACAAGACGTTGCCTTCACCGGTGGTACACGGAAAACAGTCACTCAACACATTGCCCTCACCGGTGGTACACGCAAACAGTCACACAACAACACGCCGCCTTCACCAGTGGCAAACGCAAAAACAGTCACGCAACAATACGTTGCCTTCACCGGTGGTATACACAAAACAGACGCGCAACAACACGTTGCCTTCACCAGTGGTACACGCAAAAAACAGTCTCGCAACCACGCGTTGCCTTCACCGGTGGTATACGCAAATAGTTTACCCAACGATATGTTGCCTTGACCAGCCGTCACGCAAAACCAACATGTTGTCCTCACCGGTGGAATTCGCGAAAACAGCGCCAAAACAACAGGTCGCCTTCACCAGCGGAATACAATAACAGCCATGCAACAACACGTTGCCTTCACTGGTTAAATACCACAGTAACGTCAACGCAATTGCCTAAACCGGCGGTACGCCGCAAGAAACGCCACGCAACAACAAATAGCCTAGACTAGCGGAAAACGCATGCAAAAGAACTAAACCACAGTTTTTTTTTACGTAAATTCACCCACACCGGGAGACGAGCAAACACCTGAACAATGGTAGCCGAAAACCAAAACGAGTAAAGGCTAAATTGCGGAAGCTGAAAAACGCAATAGAGGGCCACAGAGGCATGCAAAAATACGAGGAAACAAAAGCCCGAAAAACAATACGGAGCATGAAAACAATAGCTTCAAAGGAATATACAGGTTTACCGGAATAAACCCAAACAAAAGAACCGAGAAAGAAAATATAAATGAACCGGAGACAAACGTAGGCACTAAAGCTACAGGCAGCGGGTAAAATACGATAAAAAACATAAATCTGGCTAAGGACCAACAATATTGCTAGGAAAATTACCTCTTCCACGGTTTTAACAGCCGTGGCCGGGTCCGCCACTAGAACCGGAGCCGGGGGCGGTGCGAGAACCGGATCAACAGCAGGCGGTTCTTCTACAACTGGCGGTGGCTCAACGGCAGCGTGCTCCACGATTGGAGCAGCGACGGGAGCGGGTGGAGGGGGAAGACGATGTTCTGCCATCTATGCTGGTGGCGGTTGACTGTGCAAGGAACAGAAGCGAAAGCTGGCCGTCGTCCCGGAGTACGGTTAAAATGACCACGTTTCAGGCAGGGCGATAAAATATATACTCTAAGACCGCAAAGCATCAACACCGCAATAAGCGTGCGCGGAAACGGGGGAATTCGAACACATAATGAAAACTTCTGCCATGAGCTAATTAATTATGCAGTGAGAATAATATTATATATTCAAATTTAAACGGAAGATGACAGAAGTTTCTGTCGAAACATGTTTTTAAATTAAAAAGTGTTGTGTTGTTTCGCAAAATATCGATATGTCTGCTACTATCCAGACCTTTTGGCAGTTCAAAACTTTACGTGACTTCTTACATTTTATTTGTAACTAACAACTTCCCAAAAACACAGGTCATAACACTCAACGGAAGAGATATTCATGGGACATATTTTTCTTTTGATGGTCTTTTGGAGGTCCTACACTATAACATCTTCACCTGCATCGAGAGCTATTGCTTAATTAATAAAGAAAGAACACATTCCATATTTCACGAACCCGGCAAACCCCAACTCTGAAAATTTTATAGTGGTTAGGGAGCAAAATATGCTGGCAGCTACACTGAGTTCAAATTCCGCTTTGTTACTGATTGTCACAATATTCTGGCCACCAATTAGGTACAAATGGGTAAAGAAGTAAATGGAACGACCAAGACATGGTCACCTCAGAGACAACATTTTTGTCTCGGAAGCAGCTGTATTGCCGTCAAAGCCACTAAATTAAGCCTGTTAAATGTCAGTGTCAAGACACTGAAAATTCAAACTCTATTGAAAGTTACATCATACAGCTGTGTTAACATGCACGAGCCACATCGCAACTTCATTTGCCTTTATGCCAATAGCTAGTTTAGCTTTCCTTTACTGTCAACATTTAAGGCCAGGCTTTACAGAATTCTCATAGTTGGAAGCTCTTATAAAATCACTAGCGGAGGGTCTACCAAATCCGAACTCGTGCTGACAGCACAAAGCAGGTTGTCGGCACATTTACAAGGCAAGCGCGAGTTGCATAAATTTTCTCGTTAACTAATAAGAAAAAAAAAAAGTTAATTGGACATTCACCCTTCAATTAAAATAGAGAATAATCTTGCCAGGACATCATTACAAATGCAAAAGTTACCATGGCCGACCAGTTCTGCGTTTACGAGTTACGAGGAATTCGACTTATTGCTGAATCTTATAGTAAAGCTCTGTTTTCTCTGTGCGTATTACACTTTGGTTTTTCACCAGTGGCAACAATTGGAAACGTTCTGGCTATTCGCGCCTTGTGGAAAGCCTCATCGCTACCAGCCAATTTGAGGAAGCTGTTACTGAGTCTCGCATTCTCTGATCTTTTTGTGGGATTCTTCGTTCACATGAAGCTCGGAGTGGTTTTTAAATTGGCTTTGAGTGAAAACTACAACCTTGAGAAACTCTGTCCATTTACTTTAACTCCTTGTTACCTTGTTTTATATCTTCTCGCGTTCGCATCGTTCCTGGATGTCTCCGCCATTGCTGTTGACAGACTTCTTGCCGTTTCTCTTCATTTAAGGTATGCAGAACTTGTCACCACAAAACGCGTTGTAAGAGGCTTGGCCACCATATGGTTGGCAAGTTGTGTCGTTGCTTCTGTGGTGGTCGCAAACCTTAACTTTTTCGTTTCCATCATTATATTTTCCTTGGGATTTATGTTGACTACAGTTGCATATTATCGCGTTTATTTGGTTACGAGATATCATCAGAATCAAATACGCATTCAACGTCAACAGCAAAATGCGCAAGCCGCAACGGTTCTCCTCCGAGAACGAAAGTCTTCCCTGAATGTTTTGTATATTTATATTGCCTTCGCGGTGACTTATCTCCCGCGCTTTTGCTCAGTACTAATACGGAAATCAAATCCTTCAAACGATTCTGCTTGGGTAGCATGTTACATGACAATGTTCTTGGTGCTCATCAACTCGTCGATGAATCCTTTAATTTACTGTTGGCGATATCACGAGGTTCAAAAAGTAATAAAAAAGACATGCAAGAAAACATTCTGCTTCTAAATGCCTGCAAACTGCCGCGGAATACCTTCATCTTTTTTTTGCAGTTTTCGTTATCTTCTTTCCAAGGCCTAGGAAGGATGACTGAAGTGTATATTTGTTGTCGGTCAAATCCGGTGTCAGGTTTAATCCATATTTGCCCAGGTTAAATTGGTGACCTCATTTTACCTAGGTTGAATATGCGCTCCACCTAGTTTAAAACAGCTATCAACCCCCCCCCCCC
>OX421453.1:16903175-16938175 GCA_949126865.1 Montipora capitata
AACCTCTCGAAATCGCCAACAATAAACAAAGGGTTTAAACGACGAACTGAGAAGAAAATAAAGAATGTCACTTCGCAGACGACCAAGGAAGATTCACGGGAAATAACTAATATCAAGTGTCTTAATTACGCCCTACTGATGAGGCCCAGGAAGGCCGAAACAAATCACCTTCCGTGAACTTGTTTTCAGATTCGGACACTTCAAGACAGCAGATCATCAGTACACTCTATTGCTGTCCCTCTGAGCTCACAAACGGCTCACAAATGGAGGAATCTCCCATTAACAAGAGGTAAGTTTTGCACCCTGTTTGAGCACTTGTTCCACTTTTTCACCTTCTTTTTTATCCATTTTCACCATACCTTGATTTGTTTGTTTTGAAAAGAATTATATGACTAAACAACTGAGGTGGACAAGACAATCAGGCCGCATGCTGTTTTGAAATTATAATCTCAATGCCAACAGCTATGATTTGTGGTGATTTTATTTCATATTTTGAGTTTGTCACTTCGTAGACTACCAAGGAAGATTCACGGGAAATAACTAATATCAACTGTCTTAGCTACGCCATACTGATGAGGCCCAGGAAGGCCGAAACAAATTACCTTCCGTGAACTTGTTTTCAGATTCGGACACTTCAAGACAGCAGATCATCAGTACACTCTATTGCGGTCTCTCTGAGCTCACAAACGGCTCACAAATGGAGGGATCTCCCATTCACAAGCGGTAAGTTTTGCACCCTGTTTGAGCACTTTTTCCACTTTTTCACCTTCTGTTTTATCCATTTTCACCATACCTTGATTTGTTTGTTTTGAAAAGAATTATATGACAAAACAACTGAGGTGGACAAGACAATCAGGCTGCATGCTGTTTTGAAATTATAATCTCAATGCCAACAGCTATGATTTGTGGCGATTTTATTTCATATTTTGAGTTTGTAATTTATGCGGATGACATAACAGGGGCACCCAACGAGAATAAAGTTCAAAACCATTTAAACATAGCATTGTTAAACGTATTTTGGTATTTAAACGGTAGATATAGGCATACTTTTATCCCCTAAAAAATCTGTTCGGATTTCCTAGCTGAAAGTCTAGTGATCCGAAAATTCTAGGGATCAAAACTTACCTTTTCGAAAATTTCAGCCAGAAAAAAGGCTCCCGAAAATTCTAGGTGACCTTTTTAAGGGTAAAAATCCCTTAAAAATGGGCAATTATACCATTTTTTAGATGTGCGAAAATCCTTGGACAGGGAGGCAAGCAAGACATTTTTCAGCAAATGTTCCGAAAATTCTGGATCTTACATCGTCTTCCGAACAGATATTTTCCCAAATTGACGTTGGGTGCCCCTGATATAAGTGCAAAGGTTTTCACTGATGCCCTTGGCTCACGAAACTGGCAATTTGTACTTGCAGAAAAAGTGGAATTCTTCTTACAGTAGCTTCCAAACTTGTTTCCAAATATTGTGTTGTAAGATCACCCTTGTTATACTTTTCCCCTGATTTCCCGCTACCCACAAATAGTTATGGAAGGACGGAGTTCTCATGATGGGTTGATTTAGCAAAAGAACGGGAACCTCAGTTGACGACGGGAGAGCGCACGGCAGTCTGGATTCTACTCTAATTTGATTCAATACGATGTTCCCGTTCTGTTGCCAAATCAGCCTTATACCACAAATACAAACACACATGCACCTAAACAATTTAAATTCTCACTTTGAGGGGGGGAGGGGGAGGAAAGAGTGTCTAATCGCGTGGGTGGGTGGGTTGTGAGTCGTCTGTCGTGGGTCCGAGTTCCTCCATGTATACACGTCATGTATACACACTTTTTAACCCTAACCCTAACTCTTAGGGCAATTGCAAATTTGGACCGAGCATGAGGGAGCTCATAGAGATCTCTTTTTTATCTTCAAACAAACACGACTCACGACCCACCCACCCACGCGATTTAGCCTCACCCTTGGGGGGGATTGACGAAACGACCATGAATTCATTGGAAAGGAAAGATCAGCGGTATCAGAGAGAAATGTATTGATACATTATTTAACACTCTCTCATTTCAACCGAGAGAATTATGAAAAAGGGTAGGAAAATACGTTGAAGGTGTGTCATTAAGATGAAGACAATTTAAATAGGCCTTTTGCAACAAACGATCACATGGCACAAAATCCGCCATGCTGGAGGGCAAGCTCATTATTATTCCCCCACTGGGACATTAAAACAAAGGCAAGTCAAGCTTGCATGGTTCAGGTCTCTTTGTTTTAATGTCCCAGTGGGGAAATAATGATGAGCTTGCCCTCCAGCACGCGGGTTTTGTACCACGTGATCGTTTGTTGCAAAAGGCCTATTTCGATCCACATTCTTCCCATAACATATATTCTATGCAAAAGTTTACTTCATTGCAATTAGCTTCAAGTATCACTTTAAATTATTTAGAGCTAAGGAAAGCTCTATTGGACAAATACAAATACAAATTATATCAAAGATCCAATAAAGTTAAGGCCTGAAAGAACAGTTCACATTAATTGGTGTAAGCATTTTAAGACCAAACCGACATTCAAGATTCTACAATACAACTTCTCTTACATAGTACGCGCACGATGATTGGTCAATTTATTACATCCATTTAGAAATAACTCCTTGCAATCTGATTGGCTCTCAGCAGTGTGATTTATTCCCAAATCGCACTATTTTTTGCTCAAATCGCACCATTTCCCCAGCCAATGGAAAGAAAAACTAAAACAAAACAACCAATCAAATTTCAAGGCTTGTTTAAGGTAACCAATCATATTGCAGGAAAATGAAGGACAAAGAAAACTATTGTGTGGTGAATTTTAAAGTTTTGTTCCGAACTAGATCAATGAAATATTGGCTTTGACTAAAATCCTACATTTCAGCGATTGTGATTTCTAAATGGATGTAATAAAGTGGTAATTGATATTCGTGTTGTGCAATTTTGGTCTGAAATCATACTTGTGATTTCAAATTGAACACGCGCTTCGCGCTCGTTCGATTTTGAAATCGCTCGTATGATTTCAGACCAAATTGCAGTCCACTCAGTTCAATTACCATTATTTACCAGGCCATAATGGTATTCTACACCAAAGCCAATGCTTGACTTCATGTTGTCCTTTTCCGCGCAATTTGATCACAAAAAGATATAAATAGGGACCTTAAGCAAGGAAGACGAAGACGGCTACGCGAATGCCACAAAACGATAAGTTTAATTAGCAAAAACAATAGTTTTGCACGCCCTGCACGTGCGTTTTACATTTTAAAACATTTCTTTGCCGTTCTTGTCTTGACAACGACGTGAAATGATCAATGATTGAGGTCATGTGGAGGACGAGAGAACCTGACGAAGTATTTTCTCTCTCACACTTTTCAAGCCAAACGACTTGGAGTGTTCGCAAAATTATTAGAGTAACGGAAAATAATATTTTTAGACAACGTTCTCGTAGCTTTTAAGGTCCCTAATAACTATTTCACTAACCTTACTTTCTCAGGACGAACTGTAAGTTAATCTCCTTGTTTTATTTGAGGCTTAAATTAAATGTTCTTGTGCTTTGCACCGGAAATATATTAAACTAGAATAAACACAGGCTATAGAATAAACACAGGCTTGTAGCTCGGCCCACGAGCTCGGTTGCCAAGAGGTCTCTCTGACATCTTAAAGGAAACCTCCACTAAAGCAAGAATACAACTTCAAAATATTTAACATAATGTTTACAATCAAAATTGTTCAAACGTTTTCTAATGGAATCGTTTGTATCCGAAATAAATGAATTTCAAAAACGCTTGTTTTGGTTTTCAAATTTCCTGGGCGCCGCCATCTTGAATAATTGTGACGTGTTATGGTTGCTCTTTTGTATTTGCACAAAGAGCTTTTGTTTTAAAACAATAGGGCAACCATGACACGTCACAATTATTAAGATGGCGGCGCCCGGGAAATTTAAAAACCAAAACAAGCGTTTTTGAAATTCATTTACTTCGGATACAAACGATTCCATTGGAAAACGTTCGAACAATTTTGATTGAGAGCATTATGTTAACTATTTTAAAGATATATTCCTGTTTTAGTGGAGGTTCCCTTTAAGGCCTGGTTTTCACTAGCGACGCAAGCATAAGCACATGCAACACACGCAGGCGCATTTACTTGTTGTTAATTTGTGTCTATTGTATTATTGGTAAATTGCACAAGCAGCACACGCAGGCGCATTTACTTGTTAATTAGTGTCTATTGTTCTAACAAAAGGCTCTAATATAATAAACTACAAGCTACTGAGTTTGCGTATGCTTCTTGTGCTTATGCTTGCGTCGATGGTGAAAACCAGGCTTAACAGCCAATGACGTGTATACATTCATCTGCACCGTCAGTTGACTGGTGCTTCGTGTTTGATGTGTGCTACAATTCGTCATGATGTTGGACAGCAAAGTTATACAGACTGTTCAAATCCCTTGGGCCTTTGTACTCCTGCTTTTGAACTCCTCTGCTAAAGAGTATCAGGGTGGGGTATGCAGAAATCTGTCAACAGTGGAATGAGTTAATATAGGGAAAATTTACCACAATAGATCTGCTCTACCAGCTAGAATATTTCATTTTCTAGGGAAAACGGGAGGTGAGTGATTTTTGAGTAGGAGTTTCTTTTTTTAAAGTAACACCTTTTTAACTTAGTTACGAGGAGCTGACTGAGTTGTTGAAAGTCGGTTTACTCGAAATCGGTATGGTTGCCGAAATGTGTCAATATTCGATGTCGCGTATATGCGTTTGATAATTTCCACACATTGACAATAAAATTCAAATACATGTATACTTGAGTTTTTTCGATAAACTTGTAGCAAAATTCGATAAATTCGCCTCGATAGGCATTCGATTCTCTCCTCCATTAATGAAACAATTCAAGCAATATTCATTCGATGGTTCGAACAAAATTCATTCGAATTCAAGAAATATTCATTCGATGATTCGAACAAAATTCATTCGATAATTAAAGAAATATTCATTCGATGAATCGAACAAAATTCATTCGATAATGCACGTGACCTATCTTCCATATTTGGATTGAGGGCTTGGCAACTGAGTTTACAAAATGGCGGAACAAATTGATTGGGAGCCTTTGGCGCTAAGCCTGGATAAATTTGAAATAGATTCTGAAGAGGTAACCTATCCTATCGCAGCCAATGTATTCAATGGCGTTGAAATGGCTCTTTCTGTTATTCTTGTCATGGCAGATACTATTACTCATGAACGACAGTCTCTGATATTACCGCGGCCCAACACAATGCAGTGTTGTCAGGATCCACTCCTGTTAGACTTGTCCTTACTCCGTCACGTTGAACTCGTAGTCCCAGAGATCTTAGGTGCCCAATTAGAGAGGATTGACCTGTGGTGAGTCCACGCCGGGAAATATAATCTTCTGTAATAACATGATCAAGTTCTGCATCAGTATGTCTGAAAACGTACTAAGACCTTGAAGACCATGATCTGTCGCACGTCTGTGAATCGTAGAACGAGAAACATTTAACATTTTAGCAATGCGAGTCCAAGTGAACCCAAGCCCTTTCAATTCTTCCAAAATAGCAGGTGGTATATCGAGGGATGGATCTCCCGCGTCCGCTCCTTTTACAAGAGGGCTTGCCTAAATCCACAGCACTGGTTTTCCTTCTCTCAGTCTCAGCAAGTTGTTGCCACCAGTATCGATGAATTTCGCAAAAACATTCACCACGCTCAAGAAACAAAGACTGTCGTTGATCATTAATAGTATCTGCCATGACAAGAATAACAGAAAGAGCCATTTCAACGCCATTATAATATATAAATACATTGGCTGCGATTGGATTGGTTACCTCTTCCGAATCTAGTTCACATTTATCCACCGCCATTTAGTAATCTCAGTTGCCAAGCCCTCTATCCAAATATGGAAGATAGGTCACGTGCATTATCGAATGAATATTTCTTGAATTATCAAATAAATTTTGCTGGAATCATCGAATGAATATTGCTTGAATTGTTTCATAAATGGAGGAGAGAATCGAATGCGTATCAAGGCGAATTTATTGAATTTTGCTACAAGTTTATCGAATGTATTGAACAAACTCAAATATATTTGAATTTTGTTGTCAATATGTGGAAATTATCAAACGCATATACGCGATATCGAATATTGACACATTTCGGCAACCATAAATCTGTGGACCAAGATTCACAAAGGATGCTGTCAGACATGTTGCGCTTTATAAGAATGAATTGGCTCACTGACCCCCTGCTCTTCGTTTTCTCCTTCACCTCAAATCGAAGCGGATTGATGTAGAAAGGTACAGTGACTGAATTATCAAACGTAGGCGAACACAAGCAGGTGGTAGGATCCGGACTGGGAAATTAACAAACCGAAAGTGGTTCAGCGTTTTGTCTGTGCTCTTTCAGTACGCACACTCTCATTGGTCAATAGCTGTGTTTAAATGACAGTATGGAAACACGGCTGTGACATCACACGAATTTTGATCGGTTATGTAGTGTCACGCGGGCGTTTTGATTGGCTGGTAGAAAATATGAGTGTGTATCAAGAAATCTGTTTCAATCAAGAAGTAAAAAAACCAGCATTTACCTTCATTTGTCGAATTATCTCTGAGGAATATTTTATAAAAGCAATTGAGGACTTTTTTCCTGTTTCCATAGCCTCATCTAAACACTCGGGGGAGTTGGGCGAACTCTCGACAGTTATGCAAACCCTCGACTGCGTCTCGGGTTTGCATAACTGTCTCGAATTCTCCCAACTCCCCCTCGTGTTTAGATGAGGCATGGGAACACGGAAAACGCCCTCTATTGCTTAAATCGACAACGATACACGTATTCATCATCACCACTGTGATGACGAATATCGCTGTCGACAAGAGTACAGACAACGCTGAACCACTGTCGATTTGTTTTTTACCACAATATTCAACGCCAAAGAAAGTGTTTATTTCAGAGCCTGTCCAAAATCAACCAAGCGACAGCCTGTCAACGATACTAAGTTTTAGCAAAGACAATAGCGTTTTCAGAATCACCTCTTTAAACATTAGACAAACCCATTTTCACTTGTCTCTTCTAAGCTCTCCTCCTAGACCTTTGGTCACAAAACAGTTCCAGGGTTTTCATAATTTTTCAAACACAGGTGGATTTATTTCCTCTTGTCAGTCAGGTTTAAAATGCCCATGTTTACCGAAAGACATTGCGGGCTTCTAGTTCCATCGTTTTGATTGGGTACTCGCCGGTGATTTTCGGATTTTCCGTCTGTGAGAAATTCAACGCGCCCAATGTCGTTGGTTGAACATGGGCCTTTAAAAGTAAATTCCGAAAAATCACTCGAGGTTTCAGAGTTCTGCAGCATTCCTTTGGAGCGGCAAACATGCTTTACAAATAATTAAATCACTTACGCCAAAACTTTGACAAAGTTCTTCCTCTTCTGTGCAGTCAACCTAGGGAACACAAGACAGGTAAAAAAGTCTCTGCATACGAGCCAGAAGGCCCATCAGGCCGGAGCTTATCCCGGTTTCCATGGCATGAAGCGACCAGGAGTATTTCTAGGAATCAGGTGACCGATACTGTATGTCCAAAAATGCAAGGTTATAATAATAATAATAATAATAATAATAATAATGATGATCATCATCATCATCATCATCATCAATTCATTACCTCCAGAGCGCTATTTAAAAAAAATTTAATAGGTCAATTGCGCTTTACAACACAGCATTAAAATTCTCCGATTCAAATGTAATGATAGGTTACAAATCTAAATATCCCTATAAAGTCTCTTGTATTAACCATCACTCAAAAAATTGCCTAAGAAGAAATGTCTTGATTGGCTTCTTGAACATTTCAACAGATTAAATAGCGCGCAGATGTAATGTGAATCCGCTCCACAAATGCGGCACTGCATCCTGAAAGGCGGAGGCCACACAGGGTTACCAACATCTTACCCCCAGGTGGGTCTAATAAAATGCCTGAGTTTACTAGATGCCAGACAATTTTATCCCAAACTTCATCACTCGTGACAATCTTTTCCTAGAGTAAAAAGGAAAGCTGTCTTTGTGCTGAGGTAAAAATAACGCTGACCTCTGTTGGAAACAGAAAGTAAACGCTTCGACTTAACAGGACACTTCGCACTGGATATCACTAAATTGAGCGTGCTTCTAATAGACCAATTTCGATGTATTAACATTCAGTCCTCAACAAAAGCCATCATCTCGAGGCTCTGGGGAATAAATATACGGATTTGTATGAGTTTATTCCCAAGAGCCTCGAGCTGATGCCTTTTGTTTTAGACTGAATTTTAATACATCGAAAGAGGGCTATTCCTTGCGTTTCTGGATATCAAGGAATTCACACACGGCTGAGTCCAAAAAATTGCCTTCCCCCAGCATTTAAGAGGCAGCGTCCGGCTCGTTTAGCCTTACTGGACCAATGGATAGCAAGAAGGAAAGCTATATTTTCAGAAAATCAAAATCAAAATCAAAATAAGCAATCTTTGAAGCCCAAAGGCTCACGATTTCGCCTTTCAAGTTTGAAGTATACAAGGTTACAAATCCACAGTTTTCATAACTTTCATGAAAATATCTTTGCTTGACGACAAACACGATCTTTGAAGGTCCGTTATTTTCATTTTGGAAAAAACTACGCGCTTGCTTATCAAGATACATGACAACCTCAAGTTTTTATTTTAAGTGTCGTCAAAATTTCATCATTAGCATAACTTACATCATTCCGTTAGCTTGACTCATTTTGAGTTAAAAAAAAGAGCAAACTCTGTCAATAAGGTTTTTTTAAAAATTAAAAACTCACTAATCACGGAAGCTACGAGCAAGTATTATACGATAAAAACTAAAGTTCCTCCGCCTAGCGAATGTATCCGTCTCTTACTCTTGGATGTTAAGGCCCGTTTAAACAGTTTCAACATTTGACCAACATTGGTTCAACAAAAGTTGAACGGAAGTTGGGCAAATGTTGGACGCAAAAACAAATTTGTGCGGAGGCCGTTCAAATGGTTCCAACATTGCGCCAACATTGCGCCAACATAAGAAGAACCAACACTTACTAGAAAGCAGTCTCTTTCGTCCAGATAAACTACGCCATATTGACTTTTGTGGCCTGATGTGAGCATGCATGTGTTCTCCAATTGTTGAACAGAGTGTTCAAACGACTTCAACACCATTAAACATTTTCGAGAACAAAGGAAAAGTAAAATCGATGTTGAATGAAAGTTTAAACCGATTTAACCTTGCTTCAACACGCTTTGAACAAGCTTTCAACATTTTTTACGCTTTCAACAATGTTGGACGACCTGTTCAAACGCACCGAACATTTGGTTCAACAAAGCGTTGAATGCATGTTGAAGGGCCTTTACATGCACGTGAAACAAACCCGAGACCAGTTCTCAAAGGGGCGTTGAAAATACTCACAAGATTGCTGCATTGCATTTCTACGCATAGTGCTTGGCACCAAAATCTTGCATGACATTTTCAACCAATAACAAGTAGAGGCCAAACCAATTGTGACCTGTTGGCAGGCATTACTACACCAGAAAACAGCGAAACACCGAAACAGCTATTTCAGTTTTTTACTTTTTCTTTCTCGAACACTGAAACTCACAAGGAAGCAAAATGAATTCACCAGATGCTGATCCTGTTGAGAATTTTTCGGCATCTGCAAAGAGGCTCGGTTTCCAGTCGTGCGTGTCTCGATGCGCAAACTTGGTACAAATTTAAGTCTTGTTTCGGTGTTTCGATTCGCTGTTTCGTGGTTTCGTGGTTTCGTGCCCCCTGTTCACACATGTTTTTCCCGCACTTTGAGCTAGATCAATGCATTTGTCTTGCGCTATGATTGGTTGTTTTCAATATTGGCATATGTTGTGAGTGGCCAAAGTCATTACTTTGGTTTCAGTTCTACAGATCCAATTGAAACAAACTTATGCATCACTGAGCCAGTAAAGAATCCTCACAAATTACTTCCAAACCTTGGCAATTCTCGGACCAGAAGAACTGTCTGCACACTTGTTGGCGAGCTGATCCCAGATAGGAGCAAGTTCCTGACAGTGCCGACACCTACAGTCAGATTAACACAAGGATAACGATCATGACGATGATGATCAGGACCCGGTTGTTCGAAAGCCGATTAACTTAATCCAGGATTAGCGTAAATTTTCGTTTCATGTTTTCAACTTTTTGGTGAAAGTTTCTTTTGCTTATTTTTGTTTTTCAAGATTGACTTCTTCTAATGTAAAGTTTTGCCGAATATCAGCGTTGAACAGCATTTAGGAGTAGAGAAATTAACTCCTCGGTTAATTTTTAATCTGGGATTAGCGCTAATCGGCTTTTGAACAACCGGGCCCAGGACGATAGCAACTGTCTTTCCACATTGAAACAGACTGTTATCTGCTAGTTATTCCACAGGCGCCCCAAGCCCCAAGCGCCCCAAGAAATTTGCGGTTGGCAAAACTACGGTCTGCCACCCTGGGAAGGCTCAGTTCGTTATCAAAGGTCGAAGCCGTGGCCTCAGTATGTGGTGTGCAAGCGTACGTTTCGAAAGCTGTTTTCCTGCGATATTACCGCCTGAGGTCGCTCGCAGGACTGCTATTGCGTTGATGGTGGGTTAAGATGAAAGTTTAATCTTTGTCAATTGATTGTGATGTGGAATTGTGACCGTGGGAACATTTTATCTAGGAATATTCGACTCAAATTGGGGGCACCTGAGAATTTAGTTTCCAGCCTTGGGATTTTATTATACAGTTGACAACCACGAAATTGTGAAATGGCTACCCACGTTGGCAATACGGCTAGGCTTTTTAATTGAGAATTTTTTCATATAATTATCTTCTTCAGCTTGTTATCGGGATTCCCATACAAATTCTTATACTTTTGTCGGCCATGCTCACACTGAGCTTGGGCGCCTGTGGTTATTACTGCTCTTTTATACCGCCTGCTTAGGACGAGTGTATATGAGAGAACGCATCATCAGTGATCCAAAAGAATATTGAAACAGCTCAACCAAGAATTTTTCAATCTCTTTTAAAATAGCCCACGCTCCATCCATGGTATTCTGGACACAGCTTATCTTCAATCATTGTTCCATAATTCTCAAGGAAACTTCAATACGAAAGAACAAGGACATTTCTCCTAAAAGCCTTGTAGTAACATAACGATATTTCTCTAAGTTTCTTCACAGGATAGTGAGAATACTTACACTGTACAAAGGCTCGTCGACACTACGATCAAAATAGTTTGTTGAGAGTGGCTAATGTATTAGGTCTATCCTACTTGATCATGTCATTCTTTCACATTTCTTTGAGGTTGCGTTAAAATTGAAGAACGTGTCAATTCAAGGTAAAACAAACCAATAGACAGATCCAGCATCACGTTTACGTCCGGCAAATTGCAAACCTCAAACTACAATTTGCATATTGACAAAAAACGAAGAATCGTGTTTGAAACTAACTCATTCCTTGCCTGTTTGCTACAGGTATCAGGTACCTTCTTAAAAGAAAGCGTGGATAAGAATAAGGAATTTTAATGCTATTGAGACAAGAAGCAGCCTGCTGTTTGCCATTTCAAATAAACATGAAGCCTGATCTATCTACTATCAGCCGTAAAATGACTGAATTTCAGAAGTAAGCTTACCAAGGCGCATAGAACTTAACAAATGTTGTCCCGACGCTGATCATTGCATCAAAAGTACTGTCAGTTAGTTGGAATGGCTTGATCTGTAAAAAAGAATAACAGTAATAGTTTTGAACCTCATGTCAGATACCCTGGTCTCAGAGGTTTTTATTGAGCTGCGAGAGAGCCGCGAAGGGCCACGAGTGGCGAGAGTGGCGAAGCGGCGAGAAGAGAGAAACCTCTGGTTATCTTAGACTTGAATCTCACTTTCATGCAGACGCCAGCTGTCAAAACGCCTCAAATTGATAATTTCAAAAGGGACCAATGGCAAATTAGCTATCACGCGTCCCCTCGGTATTACCAATTAAACGAACCAATCATATTGATTTGCGTGCTGGTTGAAACATCAACCAATCCGAGCCTGAGGGTCAGATCCTGACCCTGGCATCTGCATGAAAGTGAGATTCAAGTCCAAGGTAAACCAGATGTTTTTCTCTTTCTCCCCGCTTCGCGACTCTCACGGCCCAAGAAAAACCTCTGGGACCAGGGTACATGTTATATATAAATTCATGCAGAAAGACTGAGTCATTGCCACCCATTACTGGCTCAGTTTCTGACGTACAACATACAGGCTTCCTGTCATAATAAACCATTTAAATTCTGTTATTCTAGCTTACATGTAGTTCTAATGCTTGACAGCTTACTTGGTAGCTGTAGCCAAGAAGCGAGAAATTAGTTGAAATCAAACTTGTTCAGTATCACAAGCTAACAGCTGAGAAATGACATCAAATATTAATAGATAATAATAACAATGGCACTGGGGCACTAACTGGGGACACTGCTGTACAGAAATCAAATAAAATCAACTCAAAAAGTGAGTTTCAATCGAGTGTCATACAACCAGAACCAAAGTAATTACTTTGCCGAATAAAAAAGGACGGAGACAATTCAGTAAACCAATCACAACTCGAAGTAATAACACATAGCCGACACAAAGCGCGGGAAAAAGTGCATGTGCGAGCCACAATCGGTTTTGGTTTCACTTCTGATTGGTTGAGAAAGTGGCGCGAGAACTTTGAACCAATCACTGAGTGAAGTAATGCAAAACCAAAGCAATTCACTGATTACTTTCGAAACTCTATTGGAAACTGCTCTATCAAATCGTAGGTTAGTTTTTTAGGAGCAGGGACGTATGTAAAAGTAAAGTCTGCTAAGAGCCTAGAAGGCCCATCACGTCAGCGCTTATCTCCAGTTACTGTAGCATGAAGCGATTAGGAGTATTTCTACTCCCCCCGGATGGGATGCTAGTCCATCACAGGATTACCCCCAGCATTAAATTTAGCAACACCCATTTATACACCTGGGTGGAGAAAGACACCGTGAGAGTAAAGTGTCTTGCCCAAGAACACAACACAATGTCCACGGCACGGTCCCCAGCCAGGCCCCGAACCCGGACTACTCGATCCGGAGTCAAGCGCACTCACCATGAGGTCCGCGTGCCTCCCAGGGAAGCAGGGAAGTACCTGGAGAAAAACCTCTCGAAGAAGAATAGAGAACCAACACCAAGTCTGGGAATCAAACCCAGGCCATATAGGTGGGAGGTGAGTGCTCTCACCCTTGTGTCATCCCTCAAACAAAATAATTATATTGAGAAAGGGCAATAAAATAAACCTCCCCTGGAGAGAAAAAACCTCATGACTATGTACAGCTGTAATTGAGACGGCCCTAGAGTGAAAAGCTAACGAACTGCACAAGAAAAAGATCCCGCTATGTGGGAAGGCATTCTTGTTCTCAGCATCATGGATAACAGTTCCTGGTTCTTAAATTAGTTAGGCACGGACCTTTGGATCTTCAGAGCAGTCTCCCGGGATAAATTAAGTACGTTTTTGAGACGTCTGTAACCCGCACTTCAAACATAAATTATTTTCTTTCATTCATCAGTCCTTTCACAGGAATACTTGAACCCAACAAATTGACCTGCTCCCAACTGAGTGGCTTCATAGCTCAGTTGGTCGAGCATTGCACTGGCATTGCAGGGGTCATGGGCTCAAATCCCGTAGAAGCTGCCTGAATTTTTCAGTTGCCTAGAAGAGACAATTGCTTAAATTACTTGACCTGCTCCCAACTGAGTGGCTTCATAGCTCAGTTGGTAAAGCATTGCACTGGCATTGCAGAGGTCATGGGCTCAAATCCCGTAGAAGCTGCCTGAATTTTTCAGTTGCCTAGAAGAGACAATTGCTTAAATTGTCCGGACAAATGCGAGGATCACAAATCTTTCGAAAATAATAATATTAACTGCATGGCATCTGTCTGAAATGGCCTATTACTTGTGTTTCCATGTCTGGGTCATCATCAGAAGGTACCTCCTCAGCTGACTCACTATTGTCAGTTGTTGCACTGCTTAGAAGACTATGCTCAGAGATCTTCAAAGTCAAATAATTCTTCAAGTCATCTAGAGAACGAGGCCCCTCGTAAATATCCACCTGAAGCAACAATAAACCATTTTAGAAGATGGCATTAGGATTCCCGGATTTTCCATTTTTGTGCCGAAATTTTTCGATTTTAGTATTTGTTTTGTTGCGGTTTGTGGTCGTTCCCATTCTTAGCGTTAGGTTTACAATTTTCGGGAAAGATACAAGCAAGTTTTCGGTTTTGGTATCCAATTCCTTTTTCAGTTTTTCCTACAGCATTTGGAGTACGGTTTCAGTTCATCATTAGGGACCGTAAGCAATTACACCGATGATAGCTACGAGAACATTGTCTAAAAATATTAGGGAGCTTAAGCACACGCGTTTCTGAGACATGGAAGGAAACCGGAAGAGGACATTTCTCGTGCCAGGACAGTGGTGTCTCCCAGATTTTTATTTGAATCATCTCTAATGGAGAAAGGATACTTACCAATGTAAATGTGGTTGTCTGAAGACAAGTTAAAATGGAAAACAGTTCACTTCCAGTTGTCGTCTGCATCTCAAAAAAGCGTGTGCTTATATAAGCTTCCTATTAAAATTAGCGAGAACAGTGTGGATATTTAGAGAGAAAATTGAAAATTTGTCGTCAGTTGCTCTCGTCTTCCACATGACCTAAAATTTGATCATTTCATGTCGTTGTCAAGATAAGAACGGCAAAGAAATGTATCAAAATGTAAAACGCACGTGCAGGGCGTGCAGAGCTATTGTTCTTGCTATTTAAACCTATTGTTTTGTGGCATTCTCGATGCCGTCGTCGTCTTCCTTGCTAAAGCTCTCTCATTACTTGTGTCAGCCACGTGCATATTCTACAATGTTACACCCATTTCTCGACTAGTTTCCGATGCAGACTCATACGCTCTATAGACCTTATTCATAAATGGCGGTCAATTTATAATTCTTTTGTCCAAATGCAAATTAGCCTACCAAGCCTCGACACCATAAAGAGAATTGAAAAGAATTGTTGCTCTAAAATGAGGCTTGGTAGGCTAATTTGCACGTGGACAAAAGAACTATAAATGTGACCGCCATTTATGAATAAGGTCTATTTGATTACGGTTTTAAAAACTTGACTTTGATGGTTTTGCCTGCATTTATCAGATTGTTCAAAATTTTGGTTTTGAGCAATTTTGTGTGGTTTTGCGGTTTTTCATGCCCATCCCCCCCCCCCCCCCCTCCCCGTAATTAAAAGAGTGTGTGCTGAGTTGCACTAACCATTATTAAATTTAGTTTTTGTTTTCTTGTTTACTCATATTATGCTTTATGTAAATACAATTTCACTTAAGAGTAAGGAGAAGATTACTGAGTTATTAAAAGCAACATACAATTTTGGTACAAGATTTGCTTTGCTACTGTAAATTGGAAGTACAAACCTCGCGTCCATCTTTAAACAATTTAAGTGAAGGAAAACCTTGGATTTTATGTTCTGCACACGTTTTACCTTCTGTTGTGCAATCAATCTGAAGAGAAATACAGATAATGATGTCAAGTAATGCAATGAAATAATCATAAATAGCTTTTGATCCTTTGTTATCATGAAAAAATGGGAAACATATAGCAACCGTTAAGTGCCCCTAAGTTCTTTAAGCTCTCACTTTGTTAAAAACCAACCATTTACATCCAATGTTGTCTTAAAACAAGTGTGGTCTTTTAGCCTTCCCGAGTTGCCATCAAAAGAAATACATCCCTTCAACTAAATTTGAGTTCGGTGGTTCACATTTAGGAGCAAGGATTGGCACAGTTGGTTCGTGTTCAGCCTTAATGCAAGAGATCCCGAGTTTGATGTCCCCAGATCTCACATCCTTGTTTTCGAATTCTGTCCTTTCTGTGTAGCTTAAGTAGTACTGATGGAGAGGGGTGAGTAAAATGTGCACAAGTTCGTCGACCTCAGGTTTGTCAGTTGAATTAATTACTGTTATCCACTTTAAATATGGTCGCTTTACTTTTAATTACCTTTACTTTATATTCATCAACAACAAAAAAAACCAGCATTGTGTGTATTATTCAGATGTGTCAAAAAGCAGTTTAGGTGAGTAAAATCCAAACAATATAAACAACTTTCAGGTATAAAAATGGGGGTCTCAGAAGTACAATCTATTCCACTATACACCAAAAGGCAAACCAGCCATATTTAATAATATTACATCAACTTCTACATTATCCAAAGTGCCGCCATTGCTGCCCTAGATTGGTCATGCAAAAATAAACTACAGCTTAACGCAGATAAGTGCAAAGAGATGGTTCCTCGACGAAACCTCGAGATTTTCCAATTAACGACGATACATCAGCGAAGGCATGACTTGTGTGACAAATTATTTAACCAAATCACACGTCAGTTGCACAAATTATTTCATCTACTTCCACAAAGACACCAATCGAAGTATAATCTCAGGAGAAAGAAAACATTTGATATTCCTCGAATAAATACTAAGCGTTACCAGAACACTTTCATCCCATCGATGTGCTGCTGCCAAAATAAGTACAAACTCCAGGAACATTAATTTTTATATAACAAACGATATTTTTAGTGTTATTATATTTCACATTGTTTATAGTGATTACAAGCCTATTTAGTGACATTACGCAATTCAGCTCAAGGGCCGCTATGTAATTATTTGTTAATAAACTTATCTATCTATCAATCTATTTAGCATCAGAGTCAAAGGTATACAAGTTAACAGTCGGCTTATCAAAAACAGGTCACTTGATCAACATGACAGGAGAAGGCCAAGTACATGCACAATAGTGTAAACATGCGCGCAATAAAGGAAGAAACAAATTGTACAGACAGTTCAATGAGTCTTCTTAACATGGCTGAGACAAGGGCATGTACCTTAGCAATTGTGATATCCATATTGTCCTTATGAAACTCAGCCAATTCTTTCCATGTGGGTGCCAGTTTGCGGCAATGGCTACACCTGTCATGAAACATACAATGTACCTGTAAATATTTTTTCATTGCATATGCCACTATTTTACAATTTTAGTCCAAGTAGTACTACAGGCAGATTAATAGCTATATGGACTATTAGCCTATTAAAACAAACACCTGACTTACCAAGGGGCATAGAACTTTATAAAATGAAGTCCCATTTCCACATGTCGGTCAAAGTTTTCTGCTGTCAGCGTGTAAAGGCCATTATCTGGTTCATTTGTCTCTGTTATGTCCTTCTCTTTTTCCTAAAACAAAAATCTAACCTAATGGCTGCTTCATGATGGAGGGCTGGTGGTTAAGTAGAGAGAGAACTTGGGATCGCAATAATAACATGTGGCCATGTTTCATTAAATCCATGTGTGATTCTTGAAGCACAGCCAGGCATAATTAGCCAGGGATAATTACATGTAGCTGAGTCAATTTTCATTACCCAGAGAGAGACCTCGGCATTCGGTTGAGATGAACTGAAACTCTGCTCACATATAAATGAAGTTGGAAGTGTGGTTAGTGACCGCTTTACCAACCTGATTAGGGGGTTATCCTAGATGGTCATCCATCTAGGTTTTAACAACAGGACTTGACTTTGGTCAACAGACAGGAACTGGTGTTTTCCTTTAGGCAAGTGATATGCTACCCTGGTCCCAGAGGTTTTTCTAGAGCCGTGAAAGAGCCGCGAAGAGGCAAAGTCGAGACGCGAAGCAGTGAGAAGAGAAAAACCTCTGGTTACCTTGAACTTGAATCTCACCTTTCATGCAGATGCCAGGGTCAGGATGTGACCCTCAGGCTCAGATTGGTTGATATTTTTGACAAACACCATATGAATGGTTCGTTTGACTGGTAATACGGAGGGGATGCGTGATTGGTAAGTTGCCACTGGTCCCTTTTGTAATTATCAATTTGGCGAGTTTGACAGCTAGCGTAAGTGAGATTCAAGTCCAAGATATCTCTCTTCTTGCCGCTTTGGGACTCGTCTTCACCGCTTTGAGGCTCTCTCGCAGCTCAAGAAAAACCAAGGGACCAGGGTAGTGATATGCCCCTGATGGTGGTGATGATGACAATGATGATGACTATGATAATAATGATGACGATGGAGATGATTGTACACTATTCGCTTGTTCTCGACCAATGGCAACATCAACCTGTGGTAATGCAGGTAATCCCATCAAAAGAGCAATTCGGTAATCCAAAAATTTCCATGATGCCAACCTTAACGAGCCGTGAACAACACTGCTTCAGGTACTAAAAATAAACACTAGTAACAAAAGTTCTAAATCTTACTTCAGATGTTGCCAGAAATTTGTTGACAAAAGCTTTGAGGTCATTCATTCTTCTTTTTCCATTGTATCTCTTGATTTCACCATGATCAAAATACAATTTTAACCTTGATAAAAGAAAGAAAAGCACACCTGCTTTTTGAAAGACTTGTCATCTCTTCATTTTAAGAACAAAACAACAATAATTATTGTAACAACAGTAAAAAAATAATAACAGACTTAATTCACCATTTTAGTTAAACGCTAATTTAACTAAGTTAACCACCCTCAGCATAGAGGTAATCTTTCTAGCATTCCTTGTTTTACTGGTCATCGCTTATAGCAGTCATCATTTCTCTTGGGCGGTCTTTCGGTCAAGCTGTCAGCAGTCAGACTAATAAGTGCAGGCTCGCATGGATCGTTGAAATCAAATTCATTAGCCACCTTTTTATGAACTTTTCTCAGGCATTTGGAGCTGTTTTCATCATTAGTTTTTGAGCTTTCACCCACCCCACCCTGCCCTCTATTTTTCCTTCCACTGAGTCCATCAGTGTAATGGGTGCCTGGAATGGAGGCTTATATCTGGGTTGTGGGGATTTGCCAGCCATGGCCCGGTGGTACTCTATCTAGGGGCTGGCTGGCCAATGAGTATTCCCTGGATACTCTAGGCACCCACCTCCCATTTTAGCAAGGCAGCTGGTTAACAAACATTAAATTCTCAACCTCGGATAATGCAATTCTAGCTTTCTAATTGGTTCACTGGATCTCAGTTACCAGCCATTATACCTGCGTTTGACCTTATATGGTCCAAATGAATGCGGCAAATGTCGCTCAGCATAAAATTTTTGGCACCCGAAAGTCATGTCACTTTCCGGTTGTTTTCTTATACTTAAATAAAATTTAGCAAAACCCAAGGTTGAGAATTTAATTCGCCCTTGTTGTATACGAATTTAATTCGCCCTTGTTGAATGTGAGATTGGTAATAGCCAACTTGGTGCTATGCGCTACATTGGCTATTTGCCATCTCGTATCCAATGCTAGCTCATGGAATAATAATGATAATATTGTTAATTATTCAAGAGTGAACTGTATTTACAGTAGTACTGGGGCACTACAACACTAGACAGAATTCAAATTAAATCATATTGATTGTTTGTTTGTTATTTATTTGATTGAGCACGTTGAAGTTTTGGCAGCTATTCAGCTGATGTGGACCTGCTATACCCACCCACCCACATACACACAGAGGACAGCCACAACACCGGGAACTTCATCCCCTACTCTTCTTGAATAGTGTGTGGGTTCTTTAACATCCCACAGGGAACTAATGAACATGGAAGATTTTTGTGAGACGGGGCCTATGGTTTATAGTCCTTATCCGAGAAGACTTGAAAGTCTAACCATTTGCGGGTGCAATTACAAAGACAGCACTTTCTCCTCAGTTGTTTTAAGAACCTGAGTGTTGGTTCAGCTGGAGTCAAACTCGCATGGCAGCCCGGTACTCAACTAACTATTAGCCACCGGTGTGCGGTATCAAATCGTAGGTTGGTTTTTTAGGACAGGGGAAAACCACAGTACCCCGGATATACACACTCACGTTGGGTATGCACGGATGTTTTGTTTTGCACAGAGTGGTGTCTCTTTTGTGCAATCAACCTGTGTAGAAAAAAAAACAGATGAGAGGAAAACTTCCCTCAACAAATGGTACAAACATTACAGGACTTGTCTAGGAAAATTTTCACACCAGAATATAAATACATTTATTTCATAAAGTTCACTTTGTCACACATAACACAACTTTACCACAACATATTTTCCCACCTCAAACTGCCCTAAAAATTGGCGAAAGAAAGGCTTTTGTGTCAAGACATCGATATCGTCAAGAACTGAACTTGGTTTGTCGGTACCTTGGCTATTGCTACATGTTCACTTTGAGGAATTTTGCTGTAGTGCTCAGCTAAAAGACTCCAGGTTGGCATGAAATTCTGGCAGTGCTCGCACCTGTTGGCATCAAATCACATTATTGCATAAGCTGACACCTGCTAATATGCAAGCTAAATTTAAATCTCAAAGCTCAGAACATTACTTCTTTACCATTTAACAGTTTCAGTACTAATGAACTTCTACAATGACCGCTGTCGGTAGTTATTCATGTTGCCTTGTGACCAGTACAACGTAGCTGTCCATTTAGAAGATTCTTTCTACTACCGACGTACGAACTTGCGACCTACAGGCCAGGCGCCGGCTACCTCTCTTAACTCTTGCAAGCAGGCTTAATATTTTCTCATCTTTTCCCTCCTCGTGGCAATTTGTTCCACAGTAACTGTGGAATTATCAGTTTAAAATTGAAGAGCAAAATACAGTTAATTACTACAGTGCAAATGCACAAAAAAAGTTGTATTATCGCATGTAGCTTATATTTAAGCTTAACAGCTCACCAAGGTCCGTAAAACATAACAAAATGCGAGGAAGAACCAAACACTCTGTCTTCGAAGTCTACATCTGTAAGCGAAAGCACATTGTCGCTTAGGCTTGGAGAAATAACGGTGGAGAAAAAGAAAATAAGGATTTCCTTTGCAGCCATAATTTCTACAATTCCAGAAGGACACGTTTTGTTTCGGTAGGAAACCGCAGACCACTCAACACTTAGCAAAGCACAGAGCGACCTAAGGCGACCTGGGGCCAGTTGTTCAAACGTTGGATAGCGTTACCCCTGGATTATATCTCATCAAAAGTTAATAAAGGAATTTGTATGATCGCAAGATTGAGACACCTTGTCCCACTTGCTACCCTGCTTAACATCTACCGCTCCTTAATTGAACCCTAAATTTCCTATGGTCTCATTGCCTGGGGCCAAGCTGCTAACCGAAATTTCATCCTGGATTTTCCAATAGGGGTTTAAGAACGTCTGGTACTCTGGTTCGGTCTGGCCAGCCTTCACTGCAGTATTGCTTCAGTTTTTGACAGACTTCGTCCTCTTCTTGTTTTTCTTTTATTCGCTCAAGCTGTGTGTTTGAGGCTGGGAGGGAGGCAAATACATGTTGAACGTATAAATCGATCTCCTCTTCAGTACTGGACTGCCCATCCTGCTGCTCTATAGGTGCTCTTGATAGCGCATCAGCAGTAATCAGGCTCTTTCCGGGAACGTGGGACACTGTGAAGTCGAATCTTAACAATCGCATACGGAGGAGTCGTTGGATCCGTGGTGACATTTTCTTCCAAGTTTTTTGAACCAAGGATTGGAACCAGAGGCTTGTGATCGGTTTCTACCTGGAACCGCTTTCCGATAAGGTAATCTGCCAATCTCTCGCAAGCCCAGGTAGTGACGAGGGCCTCTTTTTCAATCTGGGCGTATAGTGTGTGACAATTGCTAGGGCCAAGATTCCATTACCCAAGAGTAAGAATGTCCCATTTAGCGTTAGAAAAGTGTCAATTTTGAAACGAAGTTTTGCGGGAAAATATACAATAGACCAAATCGACTAACTCAATATTGTACCCAATTCAAATCTCCGGGGTTAGGATTCTTTGTGTATTGTATTGGAATTTTAACTCAGAGGGACCGGACCGAAGCAAAATAATGCAATGAAACGGACGATTTCTTAGAACTTCTAAGGCCCGGTTCAGACGCCGTACTTTACATGAGCCGAATCGAATTCGAATTTAGACCGACCCAAATCGGTCAGTAGTAAAATGCAGACTGCAGACCCGGTGCTATTAAGGCGCTATTAAGTTCGGCGTCTGAATCAGTTCAGCCGGGCATGATTAATTAATTTGGATCCGGTCAGTGTAAAATGCAGACTGCAGACCAGGGGTAAAATGCAGACTGAGGTTATAATGTAACTGTTGAAAAACCCAAACCCTTTAGAGATGCTAACAGTTAAGCCTAATATTGTTTTAGCCCTAATTAGGCCTAAGGTTAGTGCTTCTAAGGGATTTGGGCTTTTTCAACAGTTACATTATAACCTCAGTCTGCATTTTACCCCTGGTCTGCAGTCTGCATTTTACACTGACCGGACCCAAATTAATTAATCCCGGCTGAATTGATTCAGATGCCGAACTTAATAGCGCCGAAATTAATTCAAAGAAGCATACTATGTTTGAAGAAACTTGCAAAGTTGTAATAATTTCTGGATTTGATTGGGCTCATGTGAAGTACGGCGTCTGGATGAAAGCCACTTCACGTTTCACAGCCGTAATTCCCGGCTAAGCCAGGCGGGAAAATTGCGAATTAGACCGGTTGTTCTGAATTGATTCACACGCCGTATTTCACTTGAACTCGATTCAGATCATGTAAAGTACGGCGTCTGAACCGGGCCTAAGGAGCTAAAAGGTGGGGAAGTAAAAGTTGTCTGATCTCTTAATTTGTGTGCATTTTAAATAAAAAGACTGCAGATCCCGGAGAGAAGGGACTTTGCATATGCCGGCATATATGCTTATCGAATTTTTTGAATTAAACTCCTAAGGGAGACCAATCTGGGCGTGGCCCAGGCTTTTTTTGGCCCCCTAAATGAGAAAACACATTAAACCCTTAAAACACATTAAATAGTCATTTTTAAATTTCTTCTCGTGCAACCCTGAACACGACCTTGACGGCTACATATGGGCTACATATGATGGCGTTTTGCCATGAACACCCTAAGTGAGACCAAAATCCGAAATTTACACCCCTAAGCTAGCGAGACGACGAGCATTCCAGGGGCCCGTTTCTCGAAAGTCCCGAAAACTTTTCGGGCCCCAAAAGCCATTTGTGAAATTGCCAACCGCTTGTTTTGGAAAGCCGATCTTTTAACATGTTTTCAAGGCAACAAAAAGAAAAGTAACTGTGAAGTTTGAGGTATTAAATTCTCTCCGTTCTTGAGATACGAAGGGAATTGTGACACCCGAAAACGGCCCGTAAAGTTTCGGGCCCCAGGCCTTTAATATGCGAGTCCCTTCTCCGGGCTGCAAACAGTTTGCTTAGGCAAACGTCCCTATTTCTTTTCGCGATTTCGAAAACTTCCAGAAGGTCAAAAGGTACTGTAGGTAATAAAATTGTTCAACGATGAAATGATACATGAAATGGATCATATATGAACTGCGGATATGAAATCAAGCAAAGCTATGATCCTCGCAGTTATGAACGCAATTTCTGCAATTGCGTAAAGAAGCCTGAAAAATTCAGGACTTCACATCCGCAGTTCATATATGATCCATTTCATATATCATTTCATCGTTGATTCATTCCTCACGGGAAGTTTGGAACCCACAAATGACCAGCTCCCAACGTCAGCGGCTTCAGAGCTCAGTTGGTTAGAGCGTCGCACCGGTATCGCGAGGTCACGTGTTCAAACCCCGTTGAAGTCCTGAATTTTTCAGGCTTCTTTACGAAATTGCAGAAATTGCGTTCATAACTGCGAGGATCATAGCTTTACTTAATAAAATTGTTGCTTGATCTCTTAATTAAACTTTCTTTCTACAATCTTTAAATTTTCAATGCAAACCAGTTAGGTGACGACAATCGATATCAATATCTAGACTGCCGAATGCACAGTAAGAAGGAAACGCCTTTCTTCAAACGGGCGGTGTAATGAACTATCATGTGGAAACACCATTGTTTAGATATCTTGTAAATAAAGATATGAAACATATAATTTCGTCGAGAAAAGAACATCCTGACTGGCCATTGCTTTATTCATAGAGATTCTCGAGGAGAAGAATTACGTTGATCATTTTATTGTCCGTCAATGTAATCGTCGCCAATGGCAACGTGAGCGCAGATTGGCTACCATAATGACAACAGTCAAAAGTGTTTTACTGAGTTTTCAAACACCCGGCTTGAAACAATTTCTACCACTTTTTGTTATTTTGTTTTGTCCCAAAAACTTCAAGCTTGCTCACAGTCCTGTATGAATTCATTAGCCTATAAAGGAACACATGTATTCGCAGCTAGCAATTGCAAATGTATGTTTTGTCGTTCCGGCAACTGTACAGTTTAAATGGTTGAAACAAAGTTATGTCCACAGCCAAATGGACTTGTCAATCTCTTTCCACGTGTTGTTGGACTGAGGTGTTTTTGAACACGTCTTCTTGTCAGTTAAAGATTAGTTTTAGCTTCGATTAGCTCTAAGCAAATGAAAGTTGGAAATTTGATTTCCGTTCTGATGCAAATGGTCCCAGCTATACGATCGATCTCCAAAACAGCAATTTAACAGTTACAAATTGCATTTCGACCTCCTAAATGTGATCTTAGCAGTCATTTACCTTTTGTCTTGGGCAACTGTGCAATTCGAATACCAGAGGACTTTCCAATGTAATATTTCTCTCATCAACAACAACGAAAAACGATCATGTCTAGTGCTCCATGCAATGCGTTCACTTGGATGTCTTATTCAAAGTCTTAAATCATACCTCTCAGATCATGAGTACGGGCGATTCAATTGGCCAATTCAACGAGTCGTATTCTACAGTTTACCGATTTTTTGTTGCTTGATTCAATGATATGGAGATGTAACAAATGTTTTATAAGTTCAGTCTGTTTGTCTCGTAGTGGAGACTTCACACTAGAGAAAAAGGTGGCTCTAACCAACAGTTCCCCCGGCCAAAAAGACTCGGATAATGTAAGAGGTGTACACCAGTCGAATTGGAAGAGATTACAATTAATGCGGCCATTCTGCAATGGAAGAAAGGCAGTCACTTTCAGTAAAGCCACATGAAATCGGTGATTTAGAGGCAGTAAAAAAGGCCAAATCGGTAGAGAAAATTAAAAAAGCAACGGTATGTGGCAATTGTCAGCTGAAACTAGTGTTATACCCGAGCTTTTACGAGTCTCTTATACAACTGTGAAATATACAAAGTAAGACAACAGATGTATAAATCAGTAATCTCTAAGAATTGCAGAGGTTACAGCAATTATCGTTGTTGTTTAAAGATGACGTTAGGTCTATTTTCCTAATGTTCTTTGTAAAAGATTTAATGTTGAAGGAGTCCTTCAGTTTAACAACCTACAATCCTCGCCAAATTAAGTTGGGACACCATGTACAGCACTAATATTCTGACTTTTAGGTGTGATCCTTCCTCCCCAATGTTGAATTCACTGATTTAGAGGAGCCATCTCGCAAAACCAACATTGGGAGAGCAGAGGACATTACTTGTGTCTCAACGAATGTGACGAGGATTGTGTTTTGAAGGAATTTAGAGTATGTGGTGTACAACGGGGAATGGCGGGAAAATTGCGCGAGCTTCAAGGTCGTTGTTGCTGAATAATTTTCATCAGCGCAGAGCTTAGAAGTAAAAAGGTAAACAGCTCAGTGTTTTGCACTCATCTGGAGATCAGTCTGTTGGGTTTTAAATAGGGCCGAATGTCTCCTAATTTTTTAGAGATGGCGTGGTGGTTTAAAACCTCTCGGAAAATGTACGAAAAGAAATACTGATTCTCAGTGAAGTCATAGACATCTACCCGTGTTCAAATAAACACTTATCATTTATGGGAGGTCTCGTATTTAGTGAGTTAAAAGTTACGTTTATTTGTGAAAGTGTGCACGAGTCATCGCTAGTCACTAGTCAAATTATCCTTAGACAATTTTATAAGAACGAGAACGTCACCATGCACAAATCAGAAAAAAAAACTAGTTGAAAACAGGTCCCAAGACGCAGGGAAAGCGTAAAACTTATCACTCTAGTGTATTAACTCACCATTTACACCGTTGTATTTTTAGCACGAACTACGGTTTTACCAATTTAGACCAATTAAATTTTGGTAACTCGTTGTGGTGAAAGGATACTGCTCTTATGGACACTTCCCTTTGTGAGATTCCTGCCTCTTCCATGAGCCGCTTACAAGTAAAGTTAAATCCCTTCTCTTTCTCATAGACGGACTACCGTTCTCAGAAGCAGTCTTCCCTGCTGGCCACTCAATTCGGGACTTGGGCCCCTCTGAACACTTTCCTTACACTTAGTTGAGAAAACATAAGGTTCTTTTGCTATTCTCATTACACTTTCATGAGCAATATGACAAATTTAGGTTAATCTATGTACAGTAAAGTCTTTAACAGAACATTAATAAAATGCAAGTACCGGTACCTGTGTCACACAATCTATAACACGCTTAAAAATTATCTTGTTAAATAAATTTTCTGCTCGCAAAACAAAGTCAGTTGTTCAAAAGTCTCCAGGACACAGTTTTATGTATACATCAGTTTCCCGTGGAATAATTTCGATTTCATCATATCACATCTCCCAAAACAGACATTGTAGACCATCCGGCACTCGTCGGGGGGGGGGGGGGGAGGACGCGTCGTACATGACCTACTAATGGTCACTAATCAATGTTCTTGTCTGTCAACGCCTCTCAAAATTGCTAGTGGAACACAATCCTTGCCAAATTAAGTTTTAGGTGTGATCCTTCCTCCACAATGTTGAAATCACTGATTTTTTATTACAGTTCAGGAATGTAACTTCCATTTTGTAATATGGATGTATGTTGCTTTGAGCCCACGAAATAAACAGGCCTAGTATAATCGGCTAACTCAATGATGTACCCAATTCAAACCCTTTAGCAATAAAACGTTTTGTTCCAGGTATTTCCATATTATTTAAATGTGCGTGATATATCAAAATTCTAATACACAAATAATCTTAATCATTGAGTGAATCGATTTAAGCCCGGTTTACACTACAGAAAATTTTCGGCACGGCTCGTTGGAAATTGGCACGGGTGCCTAAAAAGAGCTCGGCAAACTTTGTTTACACCATACCATTTTTACCGTATCAAATGTACCGTGCCAAAATTTATAGGCCCGGGTGAGTTCTCTTGTAGACATGCGCAGTTCAATTATAATCAAGAACGTCCGCGTGATTTTGGTGGAGAATGAGCAGCCATCTCGAAATATACGCAAAAAAACCGCTAGCCTATATGAATTAAGGCTCAAATTTGGCCCTTTAAAGTGTTTACACTACTTATTCTATCCGAACCGTGCCTATTTTTTCAGCACCCGTACCAATTTTACCCGTGCTCGGACTACCTCGCCGAAGGTCCCAGCACGGGTAAGAATTTTGGTTCGGCACGGATGAAATTTGGCACTGACAGGTTGTTTACACTGCAAATTTTATCCGAGCCGAACCTTTTTTTTGGGACCCGTGCCAATTTCACCCGAGCCGTGCCAAAAAAATTCTGTAGTGTAAATCGGGCTTATTTAGTCATATATTGTTTACTTTCCCGCAAATTTAACCCGATTTGAAAATAGACATTTTTCTGACCCTGATTGGCACAAACCTGATAAATAAATATATCAATTTAAAAAAGCCATCGTATACCTACATATCTTGTACCTCATTAAAACCTCCCTAGGTCCAGTCGCTTACGCGCCGTTGGACTAAGTGCGTTAACTTGTGTGATTGCAATTCGTTATATAGCATTAAATTAACAATGACGTATAGTGTGTTGGCATCTCGTCAATTAATAATTTTCGATCACAGCAAAGTTTTCTTATTTTCGAGCATTTCGGTATTTCTTTTCAGTTTCTAAATGTCTCTATTCTGTTGATAAAGATGTTCTTTTAGCCCCACAGTTTGAGACTTCGTTATGTGGTTGTTGAATGTGAGTGAAGACAATTTGCGAGCCAACACTGTGGCAAGCCATGCGAGTCAACATGCGAGTCACACAGTTATTGAAAGCTAACCATTTTAAAATGGGTACTTAGACTTAATAACTGTTTATCAGCGCTATTTGAAATGGGTGCTTAGACTTAAATGGGAAATTCGCATGGCTCGCAGATTTTCCAGCCCCGTTGAATGTCCACCAAGCTGCTTGCCACTTAAGAGTTATGAAGCTGAAACTGTCTGTCTCTGATGTTATTAGCGTTGGTGGCTCGAATCTTGCGTGTGCTGCGATTTTCCCTTTGTTTGTGTTGAGACCTATTGGATTTTGACTTTGTTTGGAAACCATTTGTAAACCCTAGGATTGACTACAAAAACCAAAAATTGTAAAAACCTTTCAGAAAAAGAAATAAGTGGTCGATAGACCAAACACAAAAAAAACAGATTATTTCTTTCTCTACCCATCTGATTTGCTTCCAAAGCGATTGCCGGGCGAACTTTAATGATTTACCAGATTTCAGGTCCACTATGCAGTGCAAAACATGAATAGAAAGCCATTAGGTTTGTTTGGGCAGTTTCCGCCGAGCGCCGTACAGTCGTAATCACACGTGATTACACTAGGATAACTTCGACAACTAACCCTAACCCTACCTAAAATTACAGAGCTAAGCAGCAGTTTACAGAAACAGCTACTGCCAGAACGAAGGCCAGGAAACCCCGTTGGGGGAAAATAAGGCAGGAAACCTGGGTAGGATCCATGACTTAAGCTCTGAATGCCAATCCTACGAAAGCCACGCTGCTAAGACAAAATTGAAACGAAAGCGTGAACTACTATTTAAACTGTGGTAGAAAAAGAACTAAGAAATAAAAAAACGTTCATAGTATTGGCGTTGGCCAAGAATGATCTCCCATGTGACAAAACTCTCTTGTATGGCTGTCATCGTGTCCCATGATGCACTGAACAGGCCCAGTCCCCACTGCTCTCATGCCTCCGAAATATTTCATTTCCAGCTAATTCATATTCATGCAAAGGCCGGCTTTTACATATTTCAGCTCTACTACACTACGTTGTGTACGAAATCGGTTTATCATTTTGGAATTAGCTCATGAAACGATTTAGTTTGGACTAGACTTCTAAAGATAAATTCGTTGGAGTGGGGGTTAGCATATAATTCCCTCCTCCTCAATTTTTTTTAAAATTTTGTTATTTTTATATTTTATGACATATCTAACTCGATCTTCAACTCGAAGTCCAACTCGAAGTCTAACTCGAACTCGAACTCGAATGCAAACTCGATGGTTCGGGATTCCCGTGGTTATCCATGCATTATCGAATCTTGTAGGAAAACTTTTAACTTTCATAACAAAATTCCCTTATGTCCAGTATGCATTAAAAATGTAGAACTGGAGCGGAAAGATGAAAAGTTCTCAAGAGAACTAACAAATGGAGCAGCAAGAAGAAGTCATTTCATACTCGAGCAAACTGCACAACTGATCAGTGAAGCAGTCCAATTTGAACACTGATCGAGGTGAGATGACTGTTCCATTCCTCCGAAAAACTCAAGTGATGGTTTCGTTCGGCGAGGTTCAAAGTTGTAAGGAGAACGGGTACATTATACATGTACGAGGCTCCGGTCTTGCTTAGCTTTAAGTAAGACTTTAAAGCGAGTAGACATTAAGGGTTTGTTAATTATGGCTAAAACTGATTGAATGCATTCTTCATCGTCATTTGCTTTGTGACACCCTCAATTTTGAATCTAAGCGGATTCAAAAACTAAAAACCCTCTCCGTTCAGGAACAATTCAAGATACATCATTTAGTTACTTACTTTCTCGATGTGCAAGAAAAGAATGGAGGGCAGTATATACATTGTAGTTCGATCACACAAGAAACAAATAATTTAGCACCGTGACCCCTCAAGCTAATTGTTACTTATTACCTTGCAACGACAGACAAATATCTGATTACACCCAGCAAGCTTATATTACCAGATACCTTGCAATGTTCCTCTTTAAAACCTTGTGAGCAGGAATAATGAATCCGGCTGAACAAAAAATTAAGGGATAAATAATACTGGTGGATCATTTGGGTGCGTCATTCGCAACTGATCATGAGTGACGGTGATCATGATCACTTTATAAAATAAACATATCAAGAATTCTGACATAGTCACTAACTTATCCAAACTGAGTAAAGAGAAAACAACAAAAAGTAACGCAAAATTCATCAGAACTGGTTTATCACAAATCAATTACTTGTTCGTGTTATTAAGAAATGAGTAACAGTGAGCAACTTACCAAAATGGGTGCTAATCGACGTGAGTCCTCGACAAAAAGAAATGACTCTGCAAAATTTGATGATTTAATGTGGCTATCCATTTTAACTTTCATAACACAAATCATTTATGCCTAGTATGCAAAAAGAGTGGAACTGGAGCGGAAAGCTGGAAAGTTCTCAAGAGAACGGATCGAGGTGAGATGACTGTTCATAATTGCTCGGAACAACTCAAAAAATACATGGTTTCGCTCAGCGAGGAGTTCAAAGTTGTAATGAGAACGCATACATTATAGGAGGCTCTGGTGTTGCTTAGCTTTATGTAAGACTTTAAAGGGAGTATACATAAAGAGTTTGTTATGGCTAAAACTGATTGAATGCTTCTCAATCGTCATTTTGCTTTGTGGCACCCTCAAGTTTGAATCTAAGCGGATTCAAAAACTAACCTTCTCTGTTCAGGAATAATTCAAGATACGTATCATTTACTTACTTTCTCAGAATGGTGGGCAGTTTATGGTTCCATCACACAAGAAACAAATAATTTATTACACCCTCAAGCTAATGTTACTTTTTACCTTGATATGTTCCTCGAGTCGTTAGAAATGAATTAATGGGTAAGCAACATTGGTTAATTGTTTGCGTGCGCGGTGCGTGCGTGCGTTGGTGACAACCAGCCAAGCTTCTGAGTGATCGTGATCACTCAGAAAATAAACAGTTAAGTTATGCATAAAAGAAATGTGTGCCGACATAGTTACTGACTTTAATCCAAAGAAAAGAAAAGAGAGGCGATTAGGAAATTTATTACGCATGCATTACTTGTTCTTGCTATTAAACAATGAGAAACAGTAAAGAGTTTAAGGAGGCTAGAAAGGGTTTTCAGCTGAGCGCGCGCGCTTACCCACACACGCAATTCGTAAGCTGCTCGCGTCAGCTCGTGATTCAAATGGGTCACAAGAAATAAGCAAATACCGCTAAATTCGCTCTCCTTTCTTCTAATTCCTATAGACATGAATATAAATAGATATCTCCTATTCATGAAAACTACGAAAATTCTACACAAACGGTTTAATGGTCATTTAAATCCGTTTGTGTTGACCTTCAGCTCAACTCGCGCGTGCACTCGAATGAGCGGGTGACGCATGCGTAAAGGCCCATCTTGTAACCCCCTCATTTTTCCTGATTTTGCAACTTTTTTCGTTTATATCTCTGCTTCCGGATGGTAAATTTTTTTTCATTTTTTGCATGTTAGCTTAGATTAATTAAAACGTTCGTCTTTCAAATTTAAAAAAAATTCTGTAGGAAAAAAAAATTAGAGGCACATTTCAAGAAAACTTATTTTTCTGAAAAACTGAGAGTATTTCAGAGAGTATTTCTAACATTATCTGGTAACACTAAATGGGAAAATTTCACCGTCCCGTTTCTTGAAAAAAGGCAACATAAGTTGATTTTAAGGCTCAAAGAAGTGCCTAATATCGTTGCCATGGTAACGTTATTTTGGAGGAAAATATAATGTGAGAAATCTACGATGTGTGCTTAATACCCTGGCCAGATTTCGCCTTAATATGATTACTCTAACTGTATCTAAGGACAGAATATGTTTATTTGATTGAAAAAAGGAGAAACTATTTCGAGCCTCCTTAATTTAAAGCAGGCTGATGAGACATATTATGTGATCACAATGTACAACTAATTAAAGAACAGAAAGCAGTATAGTTCAATCAAACAACAAAAAAATAATCAATTAGGAGTGTCTCATTACCTGGAAACGTCCTCGTTGGAAGGTGTGGAGCAGGAACAAGGAATCTAGTTACAAATAAATTAATGGATAAGCAATATCGGTGGATTGTTTGCGTGGGAGCGTCAGTTACAACTGAATGACCGTGACCGCTACAAAATAAATGTAAAAACAATACCGACATACACGCATGATGGAAATGTGTAATGGACCCGAGGGAAGGACTTGATACAACACAAGTTGCGTTGACAACGGGCAACGGGGGTAGGACAACTTTAAAATCAGAGTCCTGGGCAGGAATCAAACCTACGACCACAGGCAGACAACCCTGAGGATGAGAGAGCGCTTGACGTCACGTTATTTTGAGACAGTCAACTAATCGAGAAAAATGTTCCATAAAAACTTCAAATCGCGATGTTTCTTTTCGAAAACTCATTTTATGGACAGCTAGATAAATAAAGTTCACTCAGCTACTATTTTCTACGTTGTCCTGGATGATTTGATGGTTTTTTGGGACCCTTCGATTTCCTCTTCAGATCACACGCGTCGTCAAATACGATATAAATAGTCTATTTGCAACGCATGCGCATGCATCAAATGGGATTCCTAACGGACCAATCAGACAAAAGTCGCCATTGCTAATCATATTTCGAAAAGCAATGGAGACTTTTGTCTGATTGGTCCGTTAGGAATCCATTTGATGCATGCATAATCTCGTTGCAAGCAAGATGGCTGCCAGAGAGGAAGAGAACAAGTCATCGAGCTTTCTCAGCAAAGGGAAAGAATCGATCGCTTGTTCTTTTTTTTCTGGAAGATTCTAACTTTTAGCTGGTAGCCGCGTTTGCAAAGGTGGGAAATGATGAGGGGTTGCAAAACTTTTCACCATGCGAAGGACTTTTTAGTGTAAGAAGCTTGCGTGCAAGTGATGTACCACTATAAAATTGGCTGTCGTGTTAGCGGCAAAAAACACGTTGTTTCGCCTTTCGTAAAAACAAACGAAAATCTTCTTTGTAGAGGCCGCTATTGTGCTGAAAAAACTAAGAAAACGCGCAATCGACGAAGCGAATCAAGACAGCGGGTCAGGTTGGTTTGAGCCATTAATTTTCTTGTTGTCAGTTTCATAAATATTTTGAGAGTAAGTTTACAAGTATGACAAAACTTTTGTTATTTGTTTATGTTCGGCAGGAAATGAAAGCTCTTCAGATGCGGTTAGAACTTTTACAACTGCAACAGCAACAATCGGTAAGCTTAAGTTATATGTAAGTTACTTAAGTTTGTGACTGGAAAGTATACATCCAGATACAGTAAAAACCCGCGTGTAAGAACCTACATTTTTCTAAGTTTGGCAAAACAAGTTCTTATATTTAGGGGTAGTCATGATTGGCAATTTAGGCTAAAGTAGGTTCTTCATAGGTTCTTAAGTTTTCAGTAGAAACCATTCCTGTACAAGCAGAAAAATAGGTTTGGTCCTTTATATGATACAGCATTTATTTATAACTGTCTTGTCATGAAGATTGTGCAAGACTAACTAAAAAATTATATACACTATAAACAAAGTATCCTTTGAGAAATATTTGCATACAAAATAAAATACTAAATGGAATAAGTAAAAAATGCAAAAAAAGTCCTGTTGCCTTAATTTTCTGGCCACATTCATTTTATGATGGAATCATCATAATTGATCATAGTGCTAAAGTATATGAAATGAAGCAAACAAACAAACAAACAAACAAACAAAATAAATACACCTCTTATAATTAGTGTTCAAAGAACTACAGTTTTCTTATTAAAACTGTACGTGCATACTTTCCATGAAGTGTTCTCTATTTCCCAAAGTCACAAAAGTTATACTTCTTAGTTTAAAATCTTATAAAAATATCCCATAACTCACATTTAAGAACCTGATAAATTTTGCTTGGCTAAACAGGTTCTTATATTTTGGGGTATAAAAATGGGACATTTCTGCCAGCAGGTTCTTAAAACACTAGGTTCTTACATGCGGGTTTTTACTAACCTGCGATCAGGCCCATTTTTAGCTTCGCCCATATATTCTCTCATGTCGTCGCTCGCTAAAATTGGGCCTGACCAGAAGTCTCTCAAATTTTGGCCGACCAAATTCGTGATCTGATTGACTGTTGAAACGCCGGAAGTGAAAATGCCATCGTGATTGCGCGGAGCTCTCGCGAAGTCCTCGAGACTAATCCGCCATAAGTGTACGAAAAAAATTTGCTGCTTTTTGTTCTCACAATTGAATTTGAACTGAATTTATCCAATACCGCATTAGTATGGCATTTGTTTTTCTTAGCGCATTTTAAATTTTATTCATACAGAATTATTTTATTGTATTTCATTGTTGTATTTGTATTTCACCGAAAAGCCCCTTGGGGACGTGAAATAAACGTATGTATGTATGTATGTATGTATGTATGTATGTATGTATGTATGTATGTATGTATGTATGTATGTATGTATGTACAATGCCGTGGACGGTGCAACTTGATTTTATTTGTATAAATGGAGATATGCCATCTGAAACATCTCATAACTTGTCCAGAATCGGGTTTGAATCTCTGGTAAGAGTGAAATTAGCGATTCCGGTTGTCGAGCTCTGTGGCCATGTGGTTGAAAGTACTTTGGCACAAACTTCTCTGATGTTTTGAAAGCTAAATAGCTGGTTCTTTCAAATGGCAATGAAAGCCGATGCTTATTGGTTTCCTGGATGAGACAAAGGACATATATATCAACAGGAGGAGATGCTGATAAAATCGCAAGTTACACGAATGCATGTTTTGAACATCTGTGTATCAAACGGCATTATTTACTTACTGTACATGACACGGTCTGTTTGCACAATTTGGAGTCAAGATTGCTTCATAATATTTCCAGTTGATTTAACTTAAAACTCGCACTCCAGAAACTAAAATGGCATGTTTCCAGAGAGACCAATTCTACAAAAATAAAAGAAACTTCGCGAGTCCATCTTATTGTTCGTACTTCATCAAAAAATAAACGGCCAAACTTATTGAAAGTTATCATGATTTTACTGCGCGCAATTCTAGAAATACACTGCAACTGAAGATATTACCCGAAAAAATCACCAAAGAAACCTTCATGGGCAAGCACATTAAAGGAATAA
>OX421453.1:16943175-16955675 GCA_949126865.1 Montipora capitata
ATGACGCACCCAAATGATCCACCAGTATTATATATCCCTTAAATATTTTTTGCAGCCAGATTCATTATTCCTGCTCAAAAGGTTTTAAAAAGGAACATTGCAAGGTAGTAAGTGATATTAGCTTGCTGGGTGTACCTGTAATAAGTTATTTGTCTGTCGTTTGATTGAACTGTGACAAGGTCACTTGTGTTCATTTTGTGTTTATTTTTATTCCAATGATTTTCAACTTCTTTTCATGATCCTAATTACTATTATTTGCTTGTTTACCCATAATTACTCAATTTCTTCACATTCTTGCTTGTGTAGTTGTGTTATCCCCACACATTTCTCTTACCTAATTCCTATTGTGTAGGATTGGTAAACTCCCTCTTTCCTTAGGTAAATCCTGTATTAGTGGGTAGCAGATTTACCCCCTAGCCTTATTTGGTTTTTAGTTATTTTTCTATTTTCCTGAAATCCATTATAAATTGGCTACCATTTACTCAGTAAGTTCAGTTGGTTCAGTTAATTTATCTGAAGAGTGTCAGTCTTCAAGACAAGTCATTTTCCAAGGCTTCTCAGATGTGTAGTTATCAATAACATTTGGTATGTTATCAGTATTTTCCTATTTCTTGATTTTTGCCTAGCCTTTAGTTTAGTTACTAGATATAGCTTTCTGTTCTTGATTTTAGTTCTTAGCAGTGATTGCAAAATTTCATTTGCTATTGTCTAGGTTTATTTATCTATGTTGACCTCAGTTTAGTCTGGCACAGCATGTGAGTTGCGCCTTGAATATGTTTGCTGTTTTCCAATGAGTAATTAGGGACTTTAAGATAGTGGACAACGGTAGGCTGGGACGGTTGGATGCGTATACCGGAGACTTTGGACGAGTACGGTAGAAAGGCGCGAAAATTTTTAACTTGAGATTCGGCCAACACGACCGTAGGACGGTGCGATAAACATGTCTTTTGAAGAGGCGGGAAATTCTCTTGTAATTTCTTTTGCAGAAGGTTCAATTAGCGAGGAGGAAATTCTTATTTTATACCCTGAATACGAATCAGTGAATCCTCTTTATCCTTACTGGGAATTTGAACCATTTTGTTTAGATTCCTTGGATTCTAGCGAGTGTAAATCCGCTAAGGGGAATTGGTTCATAAACAAAAAATGCGGCTACAATTATCTCTTTTACCTTTCTTTTCTGCTTTTCTCCTGTGTCATGGTGGATTATGGATAACGCTACATTCAGAACAAGCACATTTTGGTTTGAGCCGCGATGTGGCCGAGTGATGTCTTTGAATGAACTCAGAATTTTCGCTAGATTTTTTCATTTCAGCGATGGATAAATCAAGACAAACACAGCCAAATGCACATTTAACCCATTGGGTGATCAGTTTTCAATGCATAATAAAGGAAAAGACTAAAATAGTGCGAATAAGTATGGATGAATTCCTACCGTTTTCACCGTAGGTTCCACGACTAGAAACCCGGCGAAAACATCCTAGAAGCACGACGGTCAAATGTCACGGGGATTTTGCGTGACATGACACTCATCTAACCGTCCCAGTCTACCGTCATGTACTATCTTAAAGTCCCTAATTAATGTATTTTTGTCTACCCCTTTGTATCCTTTTAATTGCATTTGATTCCAAATGATCCTTTTCTTACCATTATTTCACAATTACTAGTTTCAATGTACTATTGTGGGATTATTGTGCAATATGTAATTTGAAGCTCTTGCTACAGTACTGTGCAAAAAGAATGCAAACGAATTTCGTCGAAATTCGGTTATTGTTCTCTCGAAATTTCGGGGGAAGAAGTGTGATTTTTCGGCCGAAATTTCGAAGAAATTTCACTGAGCCGCACGAAAGTTCGAACAAAGGACGAAAATTCGCTAATCTGACAACGAAATTTCGGTTGGAGTTCGTACGTACTGAAACGAAAATTCAACAACCTAATCGAAATATCGTAATCTTGAAAATGTGTCGGTTAGCGTTTCGCATTTTAATGAATGAATGGAATCAACAACTGTACTCTTCTCTCAACCTTGTACGTGTAAACACGACGTGAATGAAACTGTTCAAGTCACGCAAGTATCACGCAAAGAAAAAATAAAGTCGTTTACCATTCAACAAATTAAGTCAACAAATAAGCGAGTATTCCGGTAAACGAAGAAAGAATTTTCCAGTTTTTAATAGGTGCATTCCCGAACGTAATCTTTTCTACCATCAATAATAATTTTAAAATCCCACAGACTTTCGCTGAAAGCTCTCGTTAGCGACCACCCTCTATTGTTTACAATTTTGGTCGCTTTAATACGAGAATCGGCTCTCGCAAATTCCCGGGGTGATCACTTTCAAATCCATGCTTCATATAATAGTTCTGGGATTATAACATTGTTTAGTTTGTTTACAATTTGAAGTCGTTTTACTCGTTTTGTTGGTAATTTCTTTGCCTTTTAGTTCGCAAGCATGTTTCTTCATGTATCAGCTATTTACCATAGTTTTTATTGTTCAGCTTGTAAATAATATCAATTTACTATGTTTAATCCATTGGCTTATTGTGGCTTTGTTTATCTGTTCGTTCCTGACTCTAATAAACTCGTAAAACTTAGCTCAAATTTGTTGTTCTTGCGTCAACTGTTTTGGCCGTCTTACGGAACTATACTACCCTCTATTCTTTCCCTACACATCGATAAAGTAAGTGATGTATTTTGATACTTTTTTTTGTTTACATTCACTTATCTCGATCCACGGTGTTTGCGTAGGCATCAATGATTTGTGTTAGAATATTATTTCCCACTAAATAATGTTTTACCGAAAGACTTGGCAGTGGATAACCACACGAAATTAAAATTTTCAGAGTTACGAAAAATGGGGCGAGACAAGAAGGAAACGCTTGCAGACAAACCCCTGCATTTTGAAAACCGGCAAGTTGACCTGTGATGCATGTCATCAGCTGTCATAAATTGACCAGGAAAATATTTGGTCTTCCATAGTGGAAATTGAACCTTGTGCAAGAGAAGGTTAAAAAATTTGGCAAGGAAAATAAGGGCAACCCTAAAACCTAGAATCCGGAATCCGGAATCACAGTACAATACAGAGAGTAAACACTATCCTAAACATTCATAAAGGCTAACCTTAGGCCTAATTAGGCCTAAACAAACGTTTTTAGGCCTCATTAGGCCTAAGGTTAGCTTTTATGAATGTTTAGGATAGTGTTTATTCTCCGTATTGTACTGTGATTCCGGATTCCGGATTCCGGATTCCGGATTTTAGGGTTGCCCGGAAAATAACAGGCATAACAGGCATTTCTACTCACGTGTAAATGAGCACCTTTTCTGGGATAAAAATGATCACATTTTCAAGCATCTTAGTTTGTCTAAACATTGTCAGGATAATTGCGATGTTTCTTGCTTAAAATTTATTGAAAATGCTACCTCTTTCTATTAACTCAAAATCAAGGAGAGCTTCCATATTGAGCAGATGAAACCGGCCAAACTCAACAAACAAGTTGATCATGTCGGTTTATCATTACACTTTTAAAATTTTACCATTGTGTCAGTTACAGTATGTTTTCTATAATATCGTTGGTTAGTTTGAGTTTCACCTCCTTGTAAGGAACATTTAAGAGCGCCTCTCAGCAATTTTCACCTAAGACCGTGCGAGATAAAAAAATCAAAAATTGCCAAACTTTGTCACAATAAAGGACTACCAAAACATTTTTAGAAAAATATGTTTTACTTTGTTTCGATAATTACTTTACCTGGACGGCAACTTTTTCGGTATGGGGCCTTGCGAGCGAGTGAAAACGACTCCAAAATGTTGCTTGTTTGAATCGCTCTTTTTGAAATAACGAACAAGTAAGTTGAAAATCAAAACAACATGGTACAGCTAGAGTAATTCATTTACCCTTTAGCGCTGTTAATGGCACAATATACCAAAACTGGAATTTTGACCAAATTTTAAAACGTAACCTTTTTTAGATTGATTACACACCCTTGCAAAACAAATCTGGAATATTCTGGTTATTTCCAGAATTTTTCTTATTCCTTTTCTGGTTAATGAAACATGCTAATTAGGGAGAAATTGCCAGCTTTATTCCAGAAATCATAATCTGGGATCAAATCAGGTTTTTCCAGCTTTATCCAGTTTGTTACAAATGCTGCTTTCTAGATTTTTCTAGAAAATTCCTGCATGCTATTAAATGAAAGCGTGTGAAGATCATGTATTAATTTCCAGCTTTTTTCAAGGAGATTCCGCAGTTTTTCATGATTTTCCTCTGCCTTTTCCCACCAGTTAATTTTATTCCTTGATGGTTTTAGCTTTTGGTTCCTTTAAGGCAATTCAACCATTGGTAACTTTTTAAATTTATCACGAGTAACTTTACTAAGCTTCTTATTCTAAGCAGTCAAATGCACAACAAAAACAGGCATCATTTCTTGTCTGTATAAAGAACTACCAAAGATCATTGATTACTTTGTTTAACTATAAAGTTATCGGTCATTAGTGGTAATCAGGCAGTCATGTCTTGTACCTTCCCTTGTAGAACCAGACACTGTGTAATCTATGTAAATCCTATGTAACGACCAAATGTAAATGGTATGTTATGATATACATAAATTGGATACAGAAGCCTTATTCAAAGGCTATGTTATACGTATGCCTCATCTATATATTTTGAAAGGAAATGCTATGTTTTAGCTAGTCAAATGGAACCTTTACATAGCATATGTAAAAGCTATGTTATGGGGTGTTTGTGTCCAAAAATAAAAATAGTTTCAACATAGTTTCTACATAGATTCGAAACAGAAAATACACAACACATACATAATTATCCTGCTCCTATAAAATAATATTCCAGCAAATCAGAAATGTGCTGGAAACTACAAAAAATCTATTGTAGTCAAGCTATTAGCAGTTATTACCATAGCTCACAGACAAAAAAAAATAGACGACAGATTTCAAAGCAGTTACAATTTTTTATTGCATGAACCTAAACATTTAATTCATGCCAAAATCTTTGGATTGGGTTCTTGTTTTAAATTTAACTAGACCCTCCTTGAGGGTACACTGGGTTGCTTGTGGTACGTGCACGTAGCCGTACTCGTCGTCTTTGCTCAAACTCCCTAATTTTTTTCAAGTTGGGAGGTCATTAAGCCCATTTAAGGGGTCACCCAGAAGTCATACCAGCAGAGGCCCTTCGCACGACGAAACAGATCCTTTTCTGAGGTTAAAAACCTGGCTACCAGCCTATTATTTAATCATTTGTCAGAAAGAAGAAATTCCTGTCTTCTTTAGAAAAAATAGACACGCATTGCTTACATGTGGTAGTGAAGTAACACAGCAATTTATTCCATATAAAATGTCAACTGAGCTGTGTGTTGTCTTCCAGGAGATTCAAGTTGTCCTTGCGTAATATGTCGCTCTAACAGTGCACGATATTGATTTGGTATTGTCTATCATTGTAGTGCCATGGTAGAAGTCTTGGGTAAATAGCCTGAGAAGACATGTGGTTATTACTAGCAAAGTACTGAACCCAGAAAGATTGAAGAAAATAAATGGGAATTGAGAAACATTGGCTTCTGGGTTGACATGTTGATAATTTTTAAGCTCCTTCACAACTTCTTTCACCACAAGTTTAAGCGTGCCCTCTGAGCATCTGACAGCTTTGTAATACTAAAGTTTACTAACGTTTACTAAAGTTTACTAAAGTTTCCCTGTCCGGCGGGGTTAGTATCAGGATGGGTGACCTAAAACATATACCCCTTCGAAAAACAGAAGCATTGGACCGAAAATACTATTAACGCTTACAAATGCGAACTCAGCAAGGTGCAGATTTTGTTAGCTTGCTTTATGCAAAAACAAATATTGATGCAAAAGTAAATTGATGTACAGTTTTTAGAAAGAGCAGAAGGAAGTTTCCAGGACGGTCGCTCGAGAATAACATATTTACGACATGAAAACAACATTAATTTTGAACCGTGAATATAGAATATAAAAAGTTACGATCAGCGACAAACATTTTGGGATATTTTTGCTACGTTCAATTTTGTTATTGTAGTTTTGGTTGCACAAATTAATCGCAAAATCGAAAGTGGCATCGCCGGAATTCAGCGGGCGCCGTGATTAAGTTACCGCGGCATGTTTACTCACCAAACAGTGAAGCATCTGTGTCAAGTGATGGCAAGATACCGGGTTTTAGTAAGTTTCTTTTTCTGTCAAGTGTTATAAAGTTTGACAATAAATGAGCAAAGTCAAAACAAAGATCACAATCACCCAAACTCTTGAGGTTGACCCCGGGGTTGACCATTGTTTCTGCTAATTCAAAAATTTACTCTCCAAGACAACCAGGTAATTCCATCATTTTGGAAATAGCAGCTACTTTATTATTCATCGGCGTCACAATTTTTTGCTGATTTTGGGGCTCATTTTGTTGAAACTCAAGCACGCTTCCAACTGACCTGTTTATTTTCGTGAACCTTTCCTGCTTACAAAGCAATACTAAAAATATCCTCCCGTATCACATTTCAACCTTAAGCTCGAAAATTCAATACACAACATGATATTATAATTCACAAAGGCAGAAAATATCACAGAATCCTTTTCCAGCAAAACATTTAATTGAAACAAACAACATAAGATGCACTAAAACGCCGTTCGCGTTGCAGTGACTTTCCACGTCACTGCTGGTTAACGAGAATAACAAACTTACGAGGCAAAATGTATATTTATATTTAATTAAGTTAGCACAACAGAAAGACACTAACCTCATTTTGACACGAAAATGCTTTACTATTGCCATAAAAACTATCCAGTTAAGCTCGCATATTATGAAACATGATGAATTCATAAAGGCCACCTTTTCCAGCGAACAATTGTTTGAAACAAACAACATATTTGCTATTAGAGGCAAAACCCCTTCCTATTTCATTACGTGCGTGAAGAGAAAAAACTCAGTCGTGCCAAATATGCGCAATATTACAACAAACTAAAATTTCAGGATCAAATCGTTTCCATGAAGAACCTTTTCCTTGAATAATGAAGCACAAAATAGACGATAAGCTTTCTTTCAAATAATTCTTGGCTGTCACATTTCCAAGTTTTTTTTTTACCTGAAGACTGTGCAGAGTTGATCACAGACCACTTAAGGTGTTCGATTCGTTCTCTGTCTTTGTTGAACCCATAAGTTGCCAGAGAATTTTCCATTTGGTTTCAGTGTTCTACATACCAGCACACTTGGTAAAATTTTATTTTAGAAATAGAGCTCACTTTGATTTCAGCTCGACGGGCGATAGATTGTTGTCGAAGTCCATTACTCGTCGCTTTTGAGATTCCAGGATTCCAGGTGTTGGTTTTTCACCGCCTGCCTAGTTTATCCAACTGACTTTCCATTATTCAGCTCCATAAGGGTATATTTTGTTTAAGGACCCACTAAAACTCCATTCGCCTTACATGACTTTCGACGCCATTGCAGGCTAAGTTAATGATTCTCCTGTGTCCACCAGAGAAATCTACGCATTTCCACTACCATCTTGATCCTAAGAAAATACGCGCAGAAGGGTCTATGCACAAAGACACCACTTACCAGGGGAGTGACAGGCCAGACTTTTACCGACACGGAAAAAAAAAACTAAAATCAAAGTGCCACTGTCGTTACTCGTGGATATGAAACTTACCGCGATTGTTTAAAATTGGCAGGCTGAAGTTTTCTTTATGCATTAGCATTGATAGTTGCCATGGATAATTGTGTAACAGCATGGTGGGCTCTCATATGCAACTAGATACCCAAAATAATGCATGTATGTGAGGTAATCCCCTTTGCTGGAATTCAACCCTGTGAAGTAACTATACCATTTCTCCAATAGGCATAAGATTACTCTTTACCACATCCTCTATAAAGAGCAGTGCCATGTGTTCAAAGTTCGTTGCACTTTTTTTGCAAGTTATACATTCTTCCAACAAACCTTGCGAATATTTATCACTATATTTGATACTGTTACCCTTAGAAACAGATGATCTGAACCATAACTGATCACAGCAAGTGCATATATATTCAGGGCCATGTGTTATCTTATCACGAAAAAGACTGAATCACTTTTGACATGGAATGTCTACTAGAGTCTTGACCTTGACAAATTTCAGTTTGGTTTAGCCTTGAGCTTTGCATAGCTTTCCTTAAATGGTTTTATGCTTTTCTGTTTAGGTCTCTGATATGTTCTGGATTGCTTTTCTTTTCCTATTCCCTTGCTGCTTCAATATTTTCAGATCTGTTTTGCCGTTTTGCATTGTTTTTCTTTTCCCTGAATTCTTCAAGTGATTTTGTCTCTTCCACTTGATACATTCTCTCATATAAACTCTTTTTTGCCACTGCTTTGTAGAAATTATTACTGACACTCACATCATTTTTGGCCATCGTTAATTAATCGATTATTTACCAGGCTCTGAATAATTGTTAACATTGGTAACACCGCTGATTTCATAACCTGAAATACTGTCATTATAATAATCTAACTGAAGTGCTGAAACATAGTGTCTTCCATCTAGATGTCCAATGTTCACAGTAGTTCCCTTTTGTCCGCTTATAGGACTGATAAAAGTTACTGGTGCACACCCCTCAATGGATTCATTTATACGTATAGTAACATTTAATACATTGCAAACTGCTTGCACAATAAGTGCATGACACCATGTATGTTGCTATGAAAACAAGCACACAATTGCTCTGTAATGGGTCCAATAAATTTTTGACGGTTCTTTCTGACGCATTCAACTCCAGCAGTATTTCATTCATGTGATAGGAAGGATCATTGCATAACTGGTGGCCAGCAGAAGAAAAGAAGCATGAACCATCTGAGGTACATTCTAGTACCTTCAATCCCTTTTGAGCTAATCGAGCCTGCAACAGTCCTATAGAAGGATTTCGTACTATTGTATGTGCTGTATGTGTACTCGTTCGATGAGCAGCAGGGCCTGGGTTCGATTCAATGTCTCCTGATATCAATAGCTTTTCTCTTGATAGACAATAATTCTCATTTTGTTGGTTCAATTTTGTCGAATGCGTAGTAGCAGATTGATCTTGAATACAAAATAGGACTGACAAGTCTTTTTTGTGTTTAGCAGTCCTGTGGATAATAAGATAAAAATGACGATTAGAATCTCCTACTCTCGAAGATTGTTATGTCTGAGTTGCGGTCTACAATCCTAGACAAAACTGTTGGGAAGGTTAGCACTTTTGAAGTCTTCATTGCTTCTCTCCCCTCCCCCCTCCTTCAATGTTGTGCAAAACTGAATGGTTTCAATGAAAAATTGTTGACTTACCTTCCAACATTGAATAGGGGGGAGGGGAATAGGGGGGAGGGGGGCTATGTAAGAGAAAGTGAAACTATTTCTTTTGAGTTTTAACAGAAGGAGGTTGAAATACAGCTCTGGTGTGGTTCATTTACATAACCTTCCCAACTACTTTTGTCTATGATTATCTGAAAAGTCTGGGCGTGGTCTTAAATTGGAAAGACGACTTTTTTCTTAGCGTTTACAGTGCCTTTGAAAAACAAACACAATTAGTGCTTGCTTGAACATTTAACTGCTTTTTGCCATGTTATGGTGAATTTTAGGCGTTCATCTGGTTAAAAATAAGGCAAGTTTTCAACTTTCATACATGTGTTAGGACGTCATGTTGCATTAGTGTCTCAATGGTATTAAATTGTAGAGCAAATAACATGATGAAAATTCCTTCGTAAATGAACAGAAAGGGGAGGAGACTAAATGATAGTTAATTAAAGCCAAAAAGCTGGTCTTGAAAGGTCAAACGAGTTCACGGACTAAACTCTTACAATGGCGGACGTCAGTTGCACTTTGCCAAGTTGAGAGCAGTACCTTTTAAAAACGTCATGTGCATTTCAAACAGAGTCACATAAAATAATTAAATTAACAGTGATTACTTTTTTTGCACCAGTAGCGTGAGTAGGATGGCCTGTCAATCATTGACCTATTTTGGGAACAGTAAACATGTAGGTGAACATTACTCCATGACATTACGCCATAAGAAAATGCGAAATATATGCCCAATGAATGTGATATTTTGCAACAATAACGTAGTTATATGTAAAGCATACTGGAATACGTACACTGTATTTCTGATTATGGACAAAGGTTATTGTATCTACTTATTTTCAACATTACTCCATTGAAACCATGTATACACAAAGGTTAATTAGATGCGTTATTTCAATTTAAGCTCTCTTTATGGAGTAATGTTGCAGTTTACCGAAAATAAAGCTGAAATGACCATGCAAAGTCCTACTACTATTTCCTTTGAAACCCTTTACATTCCAGTTTCAATAATTTATCTGTAGCTGTGCTGTAAAGGCATTATTTTAGGCTTCGAAAATGGAGTAATGTTGGGAGTGATGTCGGGAGTAATGTAAGTGCTCTCGCACTGCTCGCACCATTTCTTGCTAAATCGATCGAAATAAAACAGTTTTTGGCATTCTTCCAACGTCCTCCAAAAAAGAAAGCTATCTTTTAACGAATATGAAACATCAAACAACAAAAATGTATTTTTTATGGCATTCTTAGTAAACACTTCCTCAACTCAACGGATTTTGGAGTAACGTTGTGAAGCGTCACGCAAGTCTGAAATCCAAATCATAAAACGATGATTTTAACCAAATTTCAGTATTGTGAGATTTTATTTATGCATTGGAAAGTACATTATAAGAACATGTCCAGAATAACAAATGGAAGCCACATGTAAAATACTACGAGAGTTATAAGCGTTCAAAGCAGATTTCCTACTCTCATACAATCCTAGACATAACTGTTGGGAAGGTTAGCACTTTTGAAGTCGTCATTGCTTCTCTCCCCTCCCCCCTCCTTCAATGTTGTGCAAAACTGAATGGTTTCAATGAAAAATTGTTGACTTACCTTCCAACATTGAATAGGGGGGGGGGGGGGGGGCTATGTAAGAGAAAGTGAAACTATTTCTTTTGAGCTTTAACAGAAGGAGGTTGAAATGCAGCTCTGGTGTGGTTCATTTACATAACCTTCCCAACTACTTTTGTCTATGATTATCTGAAAAGTCTGGGCGTGGTCTTAAATTGGAAAGACGACTTTTTTCTTAGCGTTTACAGTGCCTTTGAAAAACAAACACAATTAGTGCTTGCTTGAACATTTAACTGCTTTTTGCCATGTTATGGTGAATTTTAGGCGTTCATCTGGTTAAAAATAAGGCAAGTTTTCAACTTTCATACATGTGTTAGGACGTCATGTTGCATTAGTGTCTCAATGGTATTAAATTGTAGAGCAAATAACATGATGAAAATTCCTTCGTAAATGAACAGAAAGGGGAGGAGACTAAATGATAGTTAATTAAAGCCAAAAAGATGGTCTTGAAAGGTCAAACGAGTTCACGGACTAAACTCTTACAATGGCGGACGTCAGTTGCACTTTGCCAAGTTGAGAGCAGTACCTTTTAAAAACGTCATGTGCATTTCAAACAGAGTCACATAAAATAATTAAATTAACAGTGATTACTTTTTTTTGCACCAGTAGCGTGAGTAGGATGGCCTGTCAATCATTGACCTATTTTGGGAACAGTAAACATGTAGGTGAACATTGCTCCATGACATTACGCCATAAGAAAATGCGAAATATATGCCCAATGAATGTGATATTTTGCAACAATAACGTAGTTATATGTAAAGCATACTGGAATACGTACACTGTATTTCTGATTATGGACAAAGGTTATTGTATCTACTTATTTTCAACATTACTCCATTGAAACCATGTATACACAAAGGTTAATTAGATGCGTTATTTCAATTTAAGCTCTCTTTATGGAGTAATGTTGCAGTTTACCGAAAATAAAGCTGAAATGACCATGCAAAGTCCTACTACTATTTCCTTTGAAACCCTTTACACTCCAGTTTCAATAATTTATCTGTAGCTGTGCTGTAAAGGCATTATTTTAGGCTTCGAAAATGGAGTAATGTTGGGAGTGATGTCGGGAGTAATGTAAGTGCTCTCGCACTGCTCGCACCATTTCTTGCTAAATCGATCGAAATAAAACAGTTTTTGGCATTCTTCCAACGTCCTCCAAAAAAGAAAGCTATCTTTTAACGAATATGAAACATCAAACAACAAAAATGTATTTTTTATGGCATTCTTAGTAAACACTTCCTCAACTGAACGGATTTTGGAGTAACGTTGTGAAGCGTCACGCAAGTCTGAAATCCAAATCATAAAACGATGATTTTAACCAAATTTCAGTATTGTGAGTTTTTATTTATGCATTGGAAAGTACATTATGAGAACATGTCCAGAATAACAAATGGAAGCCACATGTCAAATACTACGAGAGTTATAAGCGTTCAAAGCAGATTTCCTACTCTCATACAATCCTAGACAAAACTGTTGGGAAGGTTAGCACTTTTGAAGTCGTCATTGCTTCTCTCCCCTCCCCCCTCCTTCAATGTTGTGCAAACCTGAATGGTTTCAATGAAAAATTGTTGACTTACCTTC
>OX421453.1:16963175-16965675 GCA_949126865.1 Montipora capitata
GCACACCCTGAAGGATACTCCGCGGGCACACCCTTGTGAAGGAGCTTATTTACCGTACTGAAAAGAATTCGGGGATTATTACTACTCTCCTGTATAATGCCTGAGTAATAATCCACTTTAGTTTTCTTGATCAAAGCATTCACTCTGAGGCATTGTTCCTTAAATCTAGAATAATCACATTCTCGTTTTGAAGAACGCCAACGCCGCTCAAGAGCTCTGCGTTTTTTCTTTTCAGATCGTAATTCCTCAGTGTACCATAGGGCGGTTGGGCGAAGAGTAATGGTCTTATTCTTCAGAGGCGCGTGACTGTCCAACAACGACTTTAATGTAGTATTATACTCATAAACAAGTTCACCGAGACTGAAAGAAGCAGCATCTCTCACTAGCCTGGTGTCCTCCAACTGACCACAAAATTCGCTAAAATCAATATCACGGATTTTGCGATAAGAGATTCGTTTACGCTCGAGTGGTATTTTAGCAAGGTCCAACAAACTGTGTACAGCAAGATGATCCGAGACAAAAGGATTATCCACAGTACAGCGGCCAACTAATTTCTCATGAGATCTCGTTATAATCAAATCGAGTATGTGACCATTCTTGTGAGTCACTTCAGAGACGTGCTGGGTCAAATCGAACGATTCCACAACTTGTAAGAATCGTCGGGCGTCACAATCATTAGGCTCATCGATATGAAAATTAAAGTCACCAGCGACTAACAGGGCACTAGTAGTTAGAACAAGTCCCTCCAGAAAAGAACTAAACTCCTCCAAAAACATTCTAACCGTGAATCCATTCTCAAGACTAGGTGGAGCTCGGTAAATGACAACAAGCCTAAGATTATGATTGCAAGCTGATGTAATATGACTATTAATGAGTTCAAAACTCCTGTGGATCGTTTGTACTTCCTTCTTGACCATCTCCTGTAAACTAGAGCAACCCCTCCACCGTCGGCATAATTCCTTGGTAACTGCTCAATCTTATACCCTTCAGGACAGATATCACGACAGTAGAATTCGTCCGAAGAATCATCAGTGAGCCACGTTGCGGTAATGGCGAGTAAATCGATATCATGTTCTACAGTGTAATCCCTCAGTAACAGCGTTTTCTTGCGGATAGAGCGAACATTCAAAAGGACGAATTTCAGAGATTGTTGGTGATTCAACTGTTGAGGAGCATGGGGGATGGGAATAAGGTTATTTCTGTTCACTCCATCCACGTGCTCCAGAGCGTAACGAGGCCCTTCAACTTCAATTCGGTTCGATGCAATCACTTTGATTCCACGAATGAAATCCCTTCGTCCAGCCCTACATCCTCTCAAATGAAGCAAGCCAGCTAAATTCAAATCAGCAAAAGTCCGTCCCGAAAGCGAACAGTTGGAAACGCGTCGGATCTTGAATAGTTCATTCCTTGAATAGGAAATCTTAGGTCTTGAAGAAACAGTATGCAAATCCGCGTGAGTTCTTGTGGTGGGTTTGAAATGTAGAACCTTCGGACCTGCAGTCTGTGACAAAATTCGTTGGAACAGTACACGACTATACAGATCTGAAGTTTTCGCAGCTCACTCTCCCCTCACAATGTTGTTTTAACGCGAGTTTCTGAGCCCAATTGCCAAAACAACATTGTGGGAGGGCAAGAAATTGTAAAGTGTTTCAACAATTTTGTCCGGGACTGTATTTTTGAGGAATTTCAGTTATGAAAAGAATTGGCGGGAAATATGCTACATTTTAGGAGAAGGAAACCCTTGATTTATAGCGGCCTAGAGTGAGATGTTGCGCCATATTTGTGATAAATTCGACAAGAAATGGAAACATACATCATGTTCAGGTTTGTTTGAATTTGGTTGGTTGTTTCTCGTTCAAAAAAGAAAGCCTTTTCATAGAAGGTCGACTGTGGCTGAGCATGTTCTGCTTAGGAACGACCTTAACCAGGATGAATTTGCAGAGGCCGTTCGAGTTTTATTGCGTGAAGGAAAATATCGTAATATCTTGGTAACTGGGGTTGCTGGTTGCGGCAAAACACTTTATAACTCCTCTAAACTCTGTTTTCCAACCGTTTTGTAATCCTGGTACGACCACGATCGCTTTGGTTGATACGGTAAGTACTGACAGCGATGAAGTGATTCTCTCAAATGACGTTCGTTGGTGTCCCTAAATTAACGCACGGCACGATTTTTCACTTCTTCTGGAAGGTCACAAAGTTCATTTACCTACACTCAAATAACATTCCGCACGGGATATTGACTTTTAACCCGATTCTCCAATATTTTGCACCAGCAAGGAAGAGTTCACCTTTGTTAGATGCGCGTTCGCTGGTCGAAAGTCTTTTCATTCATTTCATGCGGCACAAATCCCCGAAAAAGAACAACAGTGTATTTCCCCATGCTCCCGTTTTATTCGGCCTTGATCTTCTCACAAAGTTAATTAGCATGCATCTGTAATTCAACGAGTCACCAACGAGTCACCATTTTTAAGAAAGCTTTTTTGGTGAGAAATATGCACAA
>OX421453.1:16970675-16983175 GCA_949126865.1 Montipora capitata
CTTTTCAATTAATCTTGCCAGTTTAGCATCCTGTACTCTGAGCATTGAACCTATTGTGTTTTCGCTCATTTATCTTCTAGGTGCACCCCAGATTTCTGAGAAAAACTTTCTGGTTTTGATTATCAACAATGGTGGATAGAAAGTTGGACGTTTTGGAGCGGCATATGCAAGAACTTAGTGTTGCAAGAAAGGAGGGAGACAGACAAGGCGAGGGTTTGGCTTATTTCAATCTTGGTAGATACTATCAGGGCACAGCTCACTTTAATCAGGCCATAACAAATTACACAGAAGCATTAGCCATTTTTAACGAAGTGGGTTTCAGGGCCAGAGAAGGAAAAGCCTATGGCAAGCTCGGCAATGCTTATGAAAGTCTTGGTAATTTCAAGCAAGCCATAGAGTACCACCATAAACATCTTAGTATTGCGAAAGAGGTAGGGGACAGGGCCGGAGAAGGAAGAGCCTATGGCAATCTCGGCAACGCTTATGACAGTCTTGGTAATTTCAAGCAAGCCATAGAGTACCACCATCAAGATCTTAGTATTGCAAAAGAGATAGGGGACAGGGCCGGAGAACGAAGAGCCTATGGCAATCTCGGCAACGCTTATGACAATCTTGGTAATTTCAAGCAAGCCATAGAGTACCACGATCAAGATCTCAGTATTGCGAAAGAGGTATGGGACAGGGCCGGAGAAGGAGGAGCCTGTGGCCATCTGGGCAACGCTTATCAAAGTCTTGGTAATTTCAAGCAAGCCATAGAGTACCACCATCAAGCTCTTAGTATTGCAAAAGAGGTAGGGGACAGGGCCGGAGAAGGAAGAGCTTATGGCAATCTCGGCAACGCTTATCAAAGTCTTGGTAATTTCAAGCAAGCCATAAAGTACCACCAACAAGATCTTAGTATTGCAAAAGAGATAGGGGACAGGGCCGGAGAAGGAGGAGCCTATGGCAATCTGGGCAATGCTTACCAAAGTCTTGGTAATTTCAAGCAAGCCATAGAGTACCACTATAAAGATCTTAGTATTGCAAAAGAGGTAGGGGACAGGGCCGGAGAAGGAGGAGCCTATGGCAATCTGGGTAACGCTTATAAAAGTCTTGGTAATTTCAAGCAAGCCATGGAGTACCACTATAAAGATCTTAGTATTGCAAAAGAGGTAGGGGACAGGGCCGGAGAAGGAAGAGCTTATGGCAATCTGGGCAACGCTTATCGAAGTCTTGGTAATTTCAAGCAAGCCATAGAGTACCACCATAAAGATCTTAGTATTGCAAAAGAGGTAGGGGACAGGGCTGGAGAAGGAAAAGCCTATGGCAATCTCGGCAATGCTTCTCAAAGGCTTGGTAATTTCAAACAAGCCATAGACTACCACCGTCAACGTCTTAGTATTGCGAAAGAGGTAGGGGACAGGGCTGGAGAAGGAGCAGCTTATGGCAGTCTCGGCAATGCTTATCAAAGTCTTGGTAATTTCAAGCAAGCCAGAGAGTACCACCATCGACGTCTTAGTATTGTGAAAGAGGTAGGGGACAGGGCCGGAGAAGGAAGAGCCTATGGCAATCTCGGCACCGCTTATCAAAGTCTTGGTAATTTCGAGCAAGCCATAGATTACCACCATCAATATCTTAGTATTTGCAAGGAAATAGAGGACCAAATAGGGCTGGGAATCGCCTGTTATAATATTGGTCTTGTTCATGAATGTTTTGGCTCCTTGAACAAAGCTCTTAATTACTATCGCCTAAGCATTTATTATTTTGATGAAGTTAGGCGTCTTCTTTGGTCAGAGGATGCATGGAAAATAAGCTTTCATGACACAAAGGGGTATGCATACACCGCTCTGTGGACAGCACTCTTGAAGAATGGAGAGGTTGATGAAGCTTTGTATGCTGCTGAGCAAGGACGAGCACAGGCTTTGGCAGACATTTTAAAGATGCAATACAGCATTGATGAGAAACCTATGATGAAGATAACTATCTCTTTGGTCATGACAGATCTACCTTCACCAACTGTTTTCACAGCACTTGAAGGGAACACGATCAGCTTCTGGTTTCTAAGACATGATATTGGGATAAATTTTAGACAAAAGAAAATCGAAAATGGAAGTGCCAAGTCTCTGATGAAAAGTACTTTTAAACAGATCAATGCGGGGACCGTTGTACGATGTGAGAATCGTTCGCTCGACAGACAATACAGTGACTTCTCGAGCAGTAGGGAAGTTGTTGAAGAAACCGTTCAGTCCTTGAGCTTCTCTGTGCACTCTTTGCAGCCCTTGTATGATATCTTAGTCAGTCCTATAGCAGACTTGATCCAGGGTGATGACTTAGTGTTTGTTCCTGATGGACACTTTTGCCTGGCTCCTTTTTCTGCAATGAGTGACTCTGTCAGGATCCGTGCAATTCCCTCGCTGACTGCTTTAAAATTGATCACTATGGCACCTATCGACTTCCAAAGTAAGAATGAAGCACTGCTTGTAGGCGATCCGTGCTTGAGCGAAGTCACTCGCGGCACTGGTGAACCCATGAATGGACGTTTGCCGTGTGCGAAAAAGGAGGTGGATATAATTGGAGAACTTCTGCAGACCGTGCCTCTTACAGGAAAAAATGCAACCAAAGCTGAAGTGCTGAAAAGAATGAAGTCAGTTGCCTTAATCCACATTGCTGCACATGGGGATGACAGATCTGGAGAAATTGCTTTGGCCCCAAATCCCGAACGCACATCCCAGATCCCCAAAGAGGAAGATTACATGTTATCGTTGAGCGATGTTCAAGCAGTTCGCCTTCAGGCAAGACTGGTTGTGCTTAGTTGCTGTCATAGTGGCCGGGGAGAGGTAAAATCTGAGGGTATTGTGGGAATAGCCAGGGCTTTCCTGTTTGCTGGTGCCCGGTCTGTTCTGGTGTCACTCTGGGCAATCGACGACGAGGCAACCTTCATGTTCATGAAGAGTTTCTACCAACACTTGGCAGATAGAAAAAGTGCAAGTACAGCTCTTCACCATGCTATGAAATCTCTTCAGGAGACAAAGAATTATTCGGCCATAAAATACTGGGCGCCATTTGTGCTCATTGGTGATGATGTCACCTTTGAATTTGGGGAGCTCGAACACGAAAACAATGGTAAGTGCTATTTAAATATAACTTTAATGACTGAATCGCTGTACTTTGTACATGTTTTTAATCGGGAAGTTGTCGAAAGGAGCAGGTACGTTCTTCACAGTGAAATGGCTTAAAAACGGTTGCCAGAGTGGTTATTTTTACTCGAACTGCTTTGGCTAATACCTGAATTAAATAATGTCTGCATTCACCGAGTCAACTGGTTGAGCCCGTGTTATGATGGACTGACTGTGAAACTAATCGGTAATTGTCGATTGCTTATGTCAAGTGAAGTGAGTTATTGAGGTCTTCAAGTCTACATGTCAAAGTAACAGTGAATAGGAATTGTTGCTATTAACTCTAGTACAAACAGTTAAATGAATGAATTAAGATAATTGTTATATTATTTACTTGTCAATCAGAACGAAATTCGTTATTGCCATTTAACCCACTACTTGTTTCTTTCTTCCTTGTTTTGTTTTTTCAGAAACGATGTCCAAAACGTGAAAAACTTACTTGGACTGTGATACGTCGATATGTTACTTCGATTATATGAGTTATTGAAAACAATTCAATCATTGATACCTCAGTAGCAGTCAGACACAAGATATCATGGTAATTATAGTTAAAGTACCATGAGATTTCAGTAGTATGAAGATACTGTCCAAGTCCTTACATTTGTGCCATCTTTTGTAAGCATCTGTTCCAGGATTAGTTAATCACTTGATAGAAATCAGGGACTTGGCAAAACGGTTTGTTTCCATAACTGAGGATCTAGCCGTCGTGTTATTTTGGCCCTTGAAAATAACTCCAAGCTTTTGCGGTATGTTTCTCAGGTGACAATGTATACTCTTTAGCTTGCTATACCAACTTTCCATTTACAATATCATTAAGTGACAGTCTCGGGAAATGTGTATTTTCTGTGTTTCTGTAAGGTTGGCCAAAGCTAAATAAGCAAATTAATTGTTTCGGGAGGCAAATGTCTGTGACCTAAAAAAAAAACCTAGGAAGTAGAAATGTTTCGGAATTACAAAAATTTTAATGTAGCATTCACATTTAAATGATATGGAAATTCCTGGAACAAAACGCTTTATTCCCAAAGGGTTTGAATCGGGCACAACATTGAGTTAGTCGATTTGTTTATTCTTTATTTTCCCGCAAAAATTCGTTCAAAAACAGACACTTTTCTGACTCTGATGAGGACTAGGACAATTTGGGTAAATCTAACTCTTGGGTGAGGGACTCTTGCTAGGGCCTAGTACGAAACAAATGGAAAGTTCTTTACTTTAATTTTGTACATGTTGATTTTGTGATATTTTGTCACAGAGGGACTGGACCAATGCAAAATAATTCAATGAAATGGGCGATTTCTTAAAACCTCTAGAAGGTAAAAAGGTGTGTGGTGCAAAAGTTGCCTAATCTCTTAATTAATTGTGTGCATTTCAAACCCCTGGGGAGGTGGGACTTTGCCCATGCATATGCTTGTGGAAATTTTTTGAATTTTAAAAATGGTATGACTACCCGAGTCATGTCATTTCATACCATTTCACACCATTGCAAACGTTGGTCAGTAACTCTCGAGTTGACAAAGGTATTATAAGGGAAGCATTCCATCCTTTTTCCATGTTAAAACTGACAGCAGGATGGGCACCCACCTCCTAAACCGAGCACCCGAAATCGAGAGTAAGGTCTATCAGTACTGGTCTACTTCTCCACTACGGCTGAACGTGCAAACAGATTCAATCCGAGCTAAAGTCTTTGTCTAGCTCTCCTCCAGTTACGCAAACTTGGAGTATTTTGTACCTGTTATGAACGCTCATCACTTCTTTCCATCCCTCAAACTGACATTTCCCTTTTTATTCAACTTATACGACGTACAGTCTACTTTAGACTTCAAATCTACTTCAACGAAACAAAGATTTTAAACAAGCTGAGAAGATTCAAAATAGGCGAGGCAAAGAGTTGAACCCGGATCGATGGCTTCACCTTGCAGTTTCCGATATCCACTAGACCAACGAGACAAGTTCCCTGAAAGTCGAATTTTTTAGAGTATTGACATAATAGTACCTAGCAAAACAATTGAAAGTTAACCGTCTTCAACGGGGTTTTTAGACCTAAATACTGTAGATCAGTGCGGCATAGCTTAGAAACGCTATTTCTTGTTGAACTAAAGCTGTCATTCTGCTTGTTTTCATTCTTTTTAGAGCGGTAAGCTTGTCAATATTAACATGACATAATGCGTCGTGTAATTGTTACGAAATGTTCAATGTTTGAGGGATGGAAATTAGTGTTGACCGTTATGAACTCGCATGTTCATTTCCAACTCCTTGATAATTGCGTCATGAGGTCTTCGAAACGTCGTAAGTTTAGCTTTTTATCGCTAGTTTTTACATAGAGGATATTACACGGTGGCGAGAAGATATGAATTTTATGTTCGAATGGCAAGAACAATATCTCGTATGGAATCTCCGAGTGGTTTAGTTCCCAATAAAACACTCTCCTCCATATTACAAATGTCCGTATTTCACTGTTTTCATCTTTATTTGGTAATTTAACATTTATGTTTCCTGATTTCTTTTTAGGGGATTTAAACAATCATGTAATTAGTTTTCTTAATATTTAGCTTGTTTAGATCGCACCATTCTTTAATTTTAGCCAGTTCTCCGTTATTTAGTTTTTCAAGATCTCGAATAGAAGGTGATAAAGCAAAGACATTAGTGTCATCAGCAAAAATCCTTAAGTTCAGTTTATCAGAGCAGTAGAAATGTTGTTTATATGAAGTAAGAATAAAAGAGGACCAAGGGAACTACCCTGTGGTACATCACATTTCATTGTTTGTTTGTTTGTTTTTGCCATTTGGCCAAAAATCGCGATTTTCAACACTTTTGGAAAAATCGTTATTTCTCTTCTAATAGGTCTTACTTAAAGTGTTTTTTTTTATAGCCCAAATCTATGATAGTTAAGCTTTCCATTCATAAAAATTAGGCTATAAACTGACTTGTATTTCCCAGTTTTTTGGCCTTGCGAAGTTTGCCGAAAAATGATTTGGCAAGCGGGAAAATGGTGCTTCAAAAATGGCAAAGAAGTGCTTAAATAATGCTCGACGTTTGAAAAAGGTGCTCGAAATTTACTGATTTCATCAGTATTCTCTATTTTCGAATTCCCCATAATACACTTAGTTTGCCCCCCAAATTTTGCATAAACCATTGTTTTCAAATGCTCTTGGGAATATGCAGTGTCCCCAAGAGCATTTGAAAACAATAGTTTATGCTAAATTTGGGGGGCAAACAAAGTGTATTATGGGGAATTCGAAAATAGAGAATGCCTGTTTTTTTTTTTTGTTAAAAAAAGAATTGCCCTTTCGTTAAAGGGAAACAAGGGTCTAGAAAAAGTTTACCTAAAATGAAAGTTCATACAATAAAATACCTGAAAACAGCAAAAATTTGCTCTGTTGTCATCTTTGTCGTAAGTAATCGGGAAGGAAAAATCGTCATTTTGCTATTACTCGCCGCCATCTTGAATCTCTTTCATGTAAGGGAGGCTGTGACGTCAGAATAGTCAAGGCAGTAAAACATGGCCGCCCAAGACACAAACAGTGACATTGAAACACCTTTTGAAAGCGATAGCGACTCATCGCTCGATCTAGAAATCGAGGCAGATGGGGTTATACGCCCGTTTATGTTTGAGCCACAGCGCGACACCTCCGAAGAAGACGAAAGTGACTCAAACGTGACTCAAGAGCCACCGGAAGCGGTAGAGTCGACCGCCGACGGGGCAATTCAATCGCGTCTTGGCAGACATAACTGGTGCATTTGTACCAATTGTCAGGGCATGCCAACGGAAACTGAAAGTCTTTGTTGCCAGGAGATGGACGTTCTCGGAGATCGCTTGGACCTCGAAGGTACAAATTTAAATTTCTTTAATAACAATGTTTTAATTCACCTGTTGTAATTACAGATTTTTGATAAGGAATCTATAATATTTACCTCTTTAAAAAACAGTTTGCAAATATTACAAAAACTGAAATGGTGAGCTGTTTGCGGTTTTTGTTTTGCAGGAACGCGATACAAGTGCATAATCGAGCATGAATCATTTCGACCGGTTTGCCTGCAACCAGATGTTTTAAAAACAGCTCTTGTTGGGCTCCATCAAGTTCGGAGCGATCGTCTAGAAGATCCCCCGCCAAATGCGTAAGTTTGTAAACGGTTTACAGATATTTATAACAATGAAGACATGCAATATTAATAATTATCACGCTTACAGCTTGCGTAAGGCTTGTGAAGTATGTTTTAGATAATTGTCCTCCTTGCCAAATAATAAGGAAATCTTGGTTCTCTGATAAAAATCTGTAGGTGTACAGACAAAAGTTTGTTACCATGTTTTTGTCAACATTCTCCAGGATTTCTTTCTTTGTTCGAGTTTTATCTTGTTACAATGCTGTAATTTGCAGCGCCCAATATACTCGTGGCAAGAGTGTTAAAATTTTTAATACCCCTTCACCGGGGAAACATTTTTTTTCAAATAACAGTATCAGTTTGAATATATGCTTTCGTAGGTAGTGAAGTCAACATCAACACAACAACCATAACCTTTTTGTGTTTCCCTTACCTTTCACTCCAGTGGGAGATAATTCCGAAACCTTATGAACTAAACTAGTTTTGATATTTTAAGAATGCACGCTATTACATCATAATATTCTTGATTATTTACAGGAGTATGAGATTAGCTGGATACCGTCAGTTTACGTGGTGGACTTACAACAGGCTGGGAAAAGGAAACAGACGCGTTATCCCGTCTTGTGTTGTTTGGGCCATCCGAAGAGAGTACCCGGAGGAAAGTGGCATCTATACTGGATATAAGGATGCGGAGGGGAACTATTCATGGCCGGGATAACAATGTATGCAAAACGGTCAATGGGAATAGCTTGTTTCCTATTCTGAGATTAACTTCAACAAAAAAAGTCCTCAATGAAACAGATTATTTAAGCACGAAATGTGAACTGTTATGTTAAGATTCAATGGTTTTGAAACTTTGAACAAGAACAGCTAAATTTTCTTTCCAAATCTAGAAGCGTGGCGGGCGAGCAGCTCCTCTTTGGGTGGGCGGGGTACTGGCGCGATGTTCCTTGGCAGGTCAGGAACCTCAACCTCTTCGATGTCCTCCCCTGTGGCTCTCGATTCCAAAACCCGGTGCATCATGTCCCTCACGTGCTGCTTAGACTTCTTCTCGAACACAGGCTTAACCACCCAGTCTTTCATGCCCTTGGGATAAATGTAACGATTCTGCTTATCACCACGTGATGTTACCATTTGCTCCCGCCCAGTTCCCGAGTTATGGTCTAAAGCAGCCAACTGCGATCGTGCAGACATTCCTTTGTGACTAAAATGTTGCCTTTTAGGCATGTATTTGTTGTAGAGCGAGTGATAAACCTCAAGGGCTCCAGTATGGATGAACTTGGAGAGAAGTTCCAGGTCGTTGAGAAGCCTCTTTTCCATAACAACCTCCTTCAGGGCTTCGTGTGCAGGTGAACCTGCTTTTAGCCACTTAGTTTTCCGGCGCGCAGTCGCAGAACTGGGATCGTGTGGGCAACGGTTGTAGAGGGTGGATGAGTCCCAACTGTGCTTGTCAGCAACATGGTGCAGTATGCTGGTCCATTTTTCTTTAAGGAGCTCAGCATTCCCTTCGCATGTCATAGACGACCACCAAAGATGATTAGTTACTGATTTAATCCAGGGGGCCAGTTCCTCGCATCCTTTTTTCTTGGCTTTTTTCGCCAGCTTGGACTTTATGTTTTTACAAAGGTGCCAAACGTCGACCTGATGCTCAACTCCGCGATCTTTGTAGACAGTTCTCATCAGTGCCTTTATTCCTGTATGTCTATCAGTGCCCACGACATCCACGGGAATCCCGCTGTCGAGGGCACGGTCGAGGCAACGCTGAAAACCTAGTTTTTCCATTGCTTGGGAACTTGTGGTTTGTTTCACATGAACGACATCAAAATCTACAATATTTTTAGTTTCTGTGTCCATCATGGTATACGTGCCATATTTGGCACTATACCCTGGCGAATCACAGCGCCCGTCACCAATGAGAGTTACAGATTCCCTGTCTAGGAGATCTGCAAGCACTGAAGCCTTTTCTTGCTGCCAACATTCATTTATAACTGGAAACAGGTGCTTGTTTTGATAGTTGAGGTAGTCAGACTCACCAGGAAACGCAAGATTAACTGTAGAAGCCATTTCTGACACGCGAGAAAACGTATTGCCCGTAAATAAAATTGCGCCAGAAAGTAACAGGTTCCCTGCAGCAGCTCTTTTAACGGTCGGCTGAGAAACCCACTCTTTTGAATGAGAGTTCTTACAGAATGTTGTTATTTTCAACATAGAGCCCTTTTTAACCAGATCTTTTTCTAACACCTCTTCTCCGCAGATAACGCAACGATTAAATAATTTCAGGAGTTCATCCTCAAATACGATGTATTTGGGGACTGAACACATTTTTTCAAACTTATCCATTCCATCTTGATCATGCATTTCCAAGTTGCTTTCAATAGTGTCGTCCAGTTCTTCAAAGTTCAACTGGAAAGAGCTGTCATTCTCATCCTCTTCCACTGAAGAAAAGGTGAGGTTAGTGATGATGTCTTCGTCAGGATCGAACAGCGGAGGTTCCGTGTTGGCCGATGACTTCTTTGGAGTGGATGTGAGTGCTTGTGCAGTCTCGGCCTGTGGATCCCAGGGAGGCACACAGGAATAAGTGTGGTCCTTGAGAAGCAATGCGTCTCCTGTGTCAGCTGCAAGCCACTGAGTTTCACGGCTGATAACGTTGCTTACCTCGCAGTTTCGTTCTTTTATTTCTCCGCTTTCCACCAATCTGTTTGAAGAAATAGAGGGCATCAATGTGGTTTCATAGATTTGTTCGTCTGCTTCAATATTTTCCGCTGAAACCGTAGGTGCAGTAGGTTGTTCTTCTGCTTCAATATTTTCCGCTGAAACCGTAGGCGAGGTTGTGCAGCCAAGGGTCAAAGGGTTCTCAGGCGTTTCACCTTCACTTGCCAAAGTGACTTCTGATCCTACTTCTGGAGTTGTGTTTACGAGTAGGGCTTTTACTATCTACATAAAAATTAAAAACATAATGCAGAAACTTAATTTTTTAAATTTCTTTATACACAAGTAAAAAAAAAACTTGCCGCTGTACACTCAGAAAAAAATTAATATGAATAATAGCCAGGATGCTAAAAGGCATACGTTTTTCATTCTAAAAACAGATTTTAATATCTAGAGCACCTGCGACATTAGAAATCAAATCCAGACATTGTGCTTAAACCTCAATTATTTTGTGTGATTTGTAGCCACCTCGAATGTCCTGAACTAAATACTGCTGGTGCTTTACCTTAGGTTTCCTCAATCAAGTTTCCTCGATCAGGCGTGACACCGGTGCGTGACATTCGTACCAAAAACTCACCTCCCGTTTGGTTTGACGGCTTGCTCGATCAATACTTGTTTTACGGACTTTTGTCGGTGGAGCATGGCCAAAAATGCTAGGTACAGCGTCTTCCTTAAGCGGTGGTTTCCTTTTGCGCCTTGTAGTCCCAAGAAGCTCCGCCTGTAAAAATTATTAAAACACTGTATTTTATAAATTTATATATATAAAACACCATTTGCGTGACCTGAAGACCAGGCGATATATTTACAAAAAAGCGATATAATTATTCTTCTTGACGTTAATTAAATTTAGACGCTATTTCAGAGACAAAATATAAGAATCACTCGGCTGAAAATGCACGGCGCCAGGCGGCAGGGACTTTACTTTTCGCGATTCGATACAAATGTCAGACCATTGTCATTACTGCGATCTTGGCGGCCTGTTTCGCGCCATTTTCCAAAATAAATAAATGAAGCGTATCATCTTAAAATAATTGAATTAAAATCTGATTGTAAAGTAAAAAGATGGAATACCACATACTGTTTACCATGTGAATGCGAAGTAGCCGGAGTAAAATTAAAAACTTTCATACCTGAAGATCCCGCTCGTAGTCTTCTGTTGTGAAATGATCGGAACACACACGACAGTTCTCAGGTCTCGGTAATTCTCCCTCTCGTTTTATTTTTGCGAGCCATTGTTTTCTACGATATTTGTCTTCGGGAAGTTTGTGAAAAGTGATACGTCCTTTAGAATTTTTATAAGTATTACTACATCCAACAGCGAGGCAATGAACCATAATTCCGGCCTTGACACTAACTCTTGCACGTGTGCAAAGGTCAAATCCGGGTCAAAACAAACCTTGACTATTGTTACGTCATACCCTCGTTATCATTCCTCACTTCCAATATGGCGGCCAGTGTTCCAAGATGGCGGCGATTTTGAACGATTTCGAAGCCATATGATTAGAATCCAAGTCAGTTCTACGCCAAATGACAACCATTTTTGAAATGCTGAGCAGGTGGGCTTTCGTTTAAGGTAAACTTTTTCTAGACCCTTGTTTCCCTTTAAGTTGTTTATAAATGTTCAGAGAACTAAAACATTAATGTCTTTTGAGCAAAAAAAAAATTCCTCAGTGAAATATACTTTAAAGCCTGAGATGATTTCAAATTGCTTCACTTCAAACGCAGCATTTCAACCATGTAACTTTTCAGGTATTTAATTTAAATTAAAGGGTGTTCAAGGTTTCGTACGCGCCTTTGTACATGTGCTATACGAATACGTGAGAAAATCCTGCAATCTTAATACAGATTGAAACAGTTCGTTAGTGGCTTAAGTTTCTTTTGGAAACATTATTTGTTCGAAACCGGTTTGCTCCCTCTATATATGCTAGTATATATAGAGGGAGCAAACCGGTTCCTCTAAAACTAACAGGAATAGCCGTAAATCGGCTCAAAGACCACACAGGAGGGAAAAAAACACTCAACTAAAGTAAGGTAAGACGATTTTTATTTAAATCGCTATATTTTCATAGGTCACAGAAACAATCGTTATTTTCCCCCTACAAATCCTTATAAATATGCAAATCGCTCGAGTCACGTAACAATGCAAAGGTCATCATATAAAGAGCTGCTCATATATCGAGCTTGGGCTACCTGTGGTTAAAGGGAAATGCTTTAGGAGAGACACAGGATTATGTCAGAACTGCGAAGATCATAGCTTCACTTGATTTCATATCCTCAGTTCTTATATGATTCATTTCATATACCATTTCATCATTGATTCATTCCTCACGGGACCATTAGAACCCACAAATGACCAGCTCCCAACGTCAGTGGCTTCATAGCTCAGTTGGTTAGAGCGTCGCACTGGAATCGCGAGGTCACGGGTTCAAACCCCGTTGAAGTCCTGAAGTTTTCAGGCTTCTCTACGCAATTGCAAAAATTGCGCTCATAACTGCGAAGATCATAGCTTCAATTGAAGTTTTATTGTCTTTTGAAAAT
>OX421453.1:16990675-16993175 GCA_949126865.1 Montipora capitata
CTTGAGGCTGAGATAGCTTTGTTTTGATTGGCTTTTACAACAGTGGACGTGCTGAATCTCCCAAGGAAGGCGTTCTATAAATAAATGAACTCTGGAAATGGTTGACTCCTAAGCCAAATATGGTAAATAGAGGCCTCACTTGATGAGCTACTGATATCAGAGAACAGACTGCGAGTGCAAGTAGTCTCTTATTTCGGCGTGCGAGTGAGGAGTGGGATAATTCCCCTCGCGACGCGCGTCTTTCGAATTCCTCCCGCGCGTGTATTTCTACCGAGCTCCCAACTCGCTCTCCGAAATTAGAGGCAACTCGCAGTCTAATTGGAGAACATATGAAATGATACATATTTCTCGGTTGAAATGAAGGTATAAATATTGATTTTGAAGAAAATGATCATCGCCGTTAAAAAGAAACTTATAATCAGTTGTGATGGAATATGGAATCCCATTCTCCTCCCAGAACAGAACACGGACTCTGGCCACAGCCAAAAATGCGCGCAGTCGCGGTAATGGTATAATGTTGTAACCATTGACGACCGTTATTGTTTCAAATTCCTGAGAATGCACAGAAGAACCGGAAATGCGTAATTCACGGACTTCCTGCTTTGGCTGTGACCAGAGTCCGTGTTCTTGATAAGGGAATGAAAGCTACAATAAGCCACAAAAATAGTTGAGACACTGAACTGGGAAGACAACAATTGGGGATAAATCACCTTAACGTTACATTTTCCACTTGCACTCCCCCCTCTTCCCCCGCCTACCCCCTTCAATGTTTGTTTGGGGGGAAGGGGTTAGATGGAAAGACCTTGGGGGAGGGATTTGTCTGAGATTCCTTAAAAGGGAAAGTGTTTAGCGCTTATTGTAGCAGTCTAGACACGCAAGGGAGCCGAGGGGGAATGGGGAGAGAGCGAAAATTTGGATCTATTTCTCTCCCCATCTTCCCCTCGGCTCTTCGGCTCGCTTGCGTGACGAGAACGGCTCGACTGACTTAGAAGGGACGACCGGCAGTCTACTCACTTAGTAGTTTATCCAACATATTAGACACTACTGAAACGATTTACTCTCACCATTCGATGGAAATATATAAATCGATCGTTTGTATTGAAAATGTAACAGGGATCTCGTAGAAAGCCACGGTAGACAGATTAAACTTGATTTCCAGGCCCCAGTTGTTCAAACGATGGATAGCGCTATCCACTGGTTAAATCACTATCCAGCGGATAAACACTAGCAAAACCAATTGAGTTATCCAGTGGATAGGGATTTATCCGGTGGATAGCGCTATCCACCCTTCGAACAACTGGGGCCAGGCGTTTATTTCAAAGCAATGAGCGCGGCATAACACTGCAAGCTCTCTTTCGCTTCGTAAAACTCATGCATATAACTCACATATAAAACCCTGTTTCACGACCACGTGGTAAATATGTTCTGATGGTGGAGCCAATGTTAATACAATTTACCCTCTGGATTAAGATTCACGTCTTCAAAGTATCACTCCCCTCGCCTGTGTTTTCCTTGTTTAAGTCAAGTACATCTAGTCATCCGGAGAAATCCTTGACTATTGCTGCGTCATAGCCTCGTTTGCATACACAAAAACAAAGATGGCGGATTTCAATTGAAGCGTTATTGTTGGCTACTTAAACACATTAAGCCCAAATGAGTGGTCAAGTATGACAATGCAGATAAAGAACGTTCGATTCAGAATAACTTTTTCTAGGCCGTACTTTCCCTTTAAGTATGACGTTTGCAGCTAACGGGAAACGGCAGGCTCCTACTTGTCATAAAAGCGTGAAAATTCAATCATTTTAACTTGTCTCGTTCCTTTAAAACGTTTCTTGTTATCTCGAGCTAAGAGGACAGAAATGAGCTAATATCAAGCAGGGTTCCTACATTTTTGGCAAAACACTAATTTCACTCACGACGTTTGCCGTTTGGGGTTAACGTCATGCTTAACCTCTCTAATAGTTGTCTCAAACTTTGATGGCTCTGTTCAGTAAATCAGAGTTAGTAGAGGGAGTAAATTAATCACCATCCAATGGACACCTGAGTTAGTTGACAGTGGATGTCGTGCTATCCTCTCCTGTTTCTGAAAAACCCAGACCTGATATTTTGTGCGCTACGTTTATTTGCATTTACTCCTTTTCAGAGGAAAATTATAGAACGTTTCTAAGCAGCTGCTTTGCAATAGGTTTTCACTGCTTTGGCCGGTTCCTTCCTTCCTTGTACTTCTTCGAAGACCCTATAAGCAGGCAATTATTAGACCAAAAAAGACTTAGTCCTCAGGGTAGTTAAGAGCGAGATGATTTCCGGCTCCTACTTCGGATACCCGTTGTTAAGACAGGCGTAAAAGCTTTCCGTATGCCAGTGCGCATGTGCAAAACTGGAAAAGAATGAAAAGCAAATTTTGACAAAACTCAGATTCCCATGGGCAGTTAGGTAGGACCAGAAACCCATAAGGGTTGAAACGTGTAACGGCCCCTTGTGTGCTGGGAAACAAGCTTCT
>OX421453.1:17000675-17015675 GCA_949126865.1 Montipora capitata
TATTTTAGCTGGAATTTTCTTATTTATTGGTCCGCCATTACTAACTTCAAAATCTTGAGAGAGCTGGGTCGAGGAGAAAATGACGTCAAACACTCACTAGTTTAAGAATGCAATGCGTGTGTACGCGGCCTAATTAATATGCAGCACGGGAGTTTCGGGCTTTCAGACTTTTCAACCCGTGTTTTGCATATATAATAAATTGCGTTTACACGCTGAAATTTTAAGCTAGTGAGTAAATGACGTCATTTTCTCTAGATCCAACCCTCTGAGGTCCAACCGGCCAGTTTTGAACGTGAGTAATGGCGGACCATGAAATCCAAAACTTACACTCAAAATAAACAGCCTTTGGATAAAACTCAAAGCTCAAAATTTTGCCAGTTAGGTGTTAAGCGAACACGCTTTCAAAATCAGAAGAAAAAAAGGAAATGATTTTTTGATCATAGTACCACTTTAAAATGTTTAGCTTTGTCGTGAAGTCTGGAAACCGACCTTTATTGTGGTGTTTAATGCTGTTTGTTGACGAGTGATAATTCAGCATCATCAAAATAGTGTTTAAAGTATTTCCCCTGAGCAGCTAGCGAGTGGTTAGTAACGTGTCAATCAACATTCCGAGGTTGGCGTCCTATGTCCGTACGGTTGGATTATCTTCTCAAACAAATACGATCATTACCCATAATCCATATCAAGCTTTCAGTCTTCTAAATTCACGGTAATTGTGAATACAAAGCAAAATAATTAACAATTCAGGCTAATCGTGAATTCAAGGGCGAGAACGGGTTGGCCCAAAAGAGACGAGCTCCGAGGTCGAGAGAAAGACTAGAGACCAGGGGCCGAAAAGCCATTTGTGAAACTGCCAACCGCTTGTTTTGGAAAGTCTATCTTGTAACATGTTTTAAAGGTAATAAAAAGAAAAATGACTGTGAAGTTTGATGACTTAAATTCTCTCCGTTCTTGAGATACAAAGGGAATTGTGACACCCGAAAATGGCTCGTAAAGTTTCGGGACTTTCGAGAAACTGGCCCCAGGCACGGTAACTGGACTTTCGTGCGGGAGGTTCCCGGCCTCGAAGCACCAGTAACCGTCGGTCCCGTCTCGAACACTTGTTCGTGAATAATTCTGTGGGACGTCAAAGTGCTATAATAAAAAAATCGTCCTTTTTTTTCTCTTGAAAGTGTGTTTGCTTAACACCTGACTGGCAAAATTTTGAGCTTTGATTTTTGTCCAAAGGCTGTTTACTTTGAGTGTTCGCCATTACTCACATTAAAAATTGACTGATTGGACCTCAGAGGGTTGGATCCAGGGAAACGTGACGCCATTTACTCACTAGCTGAAGATTTCAGCGTGTACACGCAGCTTATTATATAGGCAAAACACAAGTTTAAAAATCTGAAGCCCGAAACTCCCATGCAGTGACACACACATAGTGAGTCTTTGACGTCATTTTTTCCTTGATCTTTTTAAATTAGTAATGGCGGACCATTAAATAGGGAAATTCCAGTTAATATAGACAAGTGTCTTTTCAAAATCAAGGCATAAAACTTGGGTCACTTTGTGTCTAGTTAACATAGCTTTGAAATCCAAAAGAAGTCATAGTAGCACTTTCAGGCCCGTTTAAACGGGTTCAACATTTGAATAACATTTGTTCAACAAAAGTTGAACGGACGTTGGGCAAATGTTGGACGCAAAAACAAAGTTGTGCGGAGGCCGTTCAAATGGTTCCAACATTGCGCCAACAAAAAAAGAACCAACACTAACTAGAAACCAGTCTCTCTCGTCCAGATTGACTATTATGGGCTGATGTGAGCATGCGTGTGTTTTACAATTGTTGAACAGTGTTCAAACGGCTTCAAACTATTCAACATTTTCGAGAACAAAGGAAAAGTTGAATCGATGTTGAATGAAAGCTTAAACCAATTTAACCCTGATTCGACACGCTTTCAAAAGTTTTCACGGTTTCAACTATGTTGGACGACCTGTTCAAACGCACCGAACATTTGGTTCAACAAAGTGTTGAACGCATCTTGAAGCAAACGTTGAAACCGTTTTAACGGGCCTTTAAAGAACCGTCACACTGTTCGAGGCAGCAGTGGTTACACCCTTTGGGTCGAGTGTGTAGCTGCCAATATATACTAACCTGTTTCAACAAATACCAGGGTTCGTACGCTTTTTTCAACTAAAAATTCAAGGACTTTTCAAGTACTTTCAAGGACACATTTTCCATTTTTCAAGGACTCCACGCACTGCAAAATCAAGCGATAAGCAGCTGTTCATATAGCTAGTGTGCGCCGACTCTCCCATGCTCGAAATGTCAACATCCTTCATGCACCCAATGCATCGTGCCTTGTGTTTGTCACCCTTGACTTCGCATAGCCACTCTTTGTACAGTGGTTTCTGAAGCCACAAGTCGCTGAAAACACACTTTCCCATTTTCCCTTTTATTCATGAAACAATAGCCGAACAAACAACACCCACGCAAACAACAGGAAGCACTCGAGGCACATGGCTTTTCGCGGAAAGAGCGAATACTACAAAACATTTCATTGGCTCTTAAAATTACAGACATTGAACCAATCAGAGCAAGGAATATAACAAAGAACAGGAAAATGTACTCGGCGCTTGATGGACGTTCGGAGAGTTACAGTAATGATCGTTTTTGTTTGTTTTTTTTTTACTATTATGTGTCGCTACTGTTCTGCCAGTAGCATATATTTTCATATTAGGCACTCTAGAATCTAGGATGGATGAAATTAGCTACAAGTTTCAAGGACTTTCCAGCACTGACTGCAATTTTCAAGGACTTTTAAGGCCTTGAATTTTCATTTTCAAATTCAAGGACTTTCAAGTACTTTCAAGATGTGAGCGAACCCTGAAATACACAAGACCAACAATAGATTGAGCTAAAGTAAGTCTGGTGAAGTACGAGTAACTGTGCCGTTACTGAAATTTCAATAACTGCGACATATTTTCCCTCTGTATTTTGTTATTGAGTTACCAATTCGCCGTTAATGACATTTCAATAACTGCGAAAAATTCTTTCTGTTTAACAAATAGATTCCATGTTGACGTGCGTCTGTTCAGTAATAGATCACAGATGACGTCAAAATGTGGTAAGAACAAAAACGTGGCACACGAGGCGATAGCCGAGTGTGTCACTGATGTTCTACGAAATTGTATCCAAGTACAAAATTCTCGAAATGTTAGGTTTCTGTCGAATGAATGAACTAATTTTCTCCAGACCACCCTTGGTTATACTCGAAACGGCTACGTAAATGTTTAAATTGAACATAAAACTCGAACATGTTCCATTTATGAAATGAATCTTTTCACAAAAAGAATCAATTTTCAGCATTTTAGCATTAAATATTCTTTTTATTTATCTTATCTTCTTCGCCACAACTAGGAGTGATCTAAACCAACGAAGTTCTTTTAAGCTACAGCTTCTGACATAAAATCAGAAAAAAGATCCATGCCACTGACTAGCACAGAGGTGGGCCGCCTAAAAATGAGGTCGAGGCAACAGCATTGCAAAAGTATATTAGTTGTGAGCAAAAAAATTCATCTTAGCAATGAAAAATCTTTGATTTCAGGTGCAGTTTCGAGTGACTGTATGGTATTGGAAAGTCAAATCGATTAATTTTCAACACTAAAATTAAAATAACTCCATAAGCTAGGGCAACTATTGCGATCCGTCTACTCCAACTACCTCCATTCCAGCGTGTCAGGTTCCTGTATAAGATATTTCGTAGCCACTATTGAGATACTAATTACTATTGTAATAATTAACAACGGTCCAATTTTGAAAACGCCTAACACAACGAAACTTTTCTCTGTCCTAACCTGTCAACGCTTAAGTGCAAACGTCTTAAGTAACAAAACTACTCTATGCAATTCTCAAATTGATTCTGAATGCGGTGAAAAAGAAATCAAAAAATAAAAATAACAAAGAAGCGACTAAAACCACGATCAGAGAACGCGCATAACTCCTGAATTATTATTCGTATCTGTTCTAGCTGATTTTTGCTCCTTAAGCTTGGACAGATCTCTTTGAGGCTTTTTTCCAGAGTAAGGACTCCACCCCTTGTTGTTAAACACTCTTTTTCTGCCAGGCCGTTGAGAGCTGATCTCTTGCCGTCTAGGTCCGTGGCGTCCCTCACCCATCAGAGGTGAAGTGTCAGTGACAAGACGACTTGAGCTTGCCACATTAGTTTCCACGTTGCCGTCCGAAGTACACAATGGCCTGCGCATCTCAGTTGAGGCAACACTTTTACACCCAAAGGGATTGGCACTTTGTAAATCACGAGCTACCGACGTTTTCTGACCTACAAGTTCATTTGAGTTACTACCAATTTTATATTCAACAGATTCAGGAATTTTAGCAAGATCAGAGCTGACCATGTGTGAGGGTTTACTGTCTGTAGGTTGCCCGCGATGTTGAATGCTCTTGTTCTTTCTCCTCTGTATTCCCTTAATCCTCTGTGGTTTGGGAGGTGGACTTGAGCCTCTCACCGAACCATCGTCTGTCCAGGTTTCGAAGTCTCTTTCCAATAACTCCCCACTAACTTGTTTCGAAGGCTCTTTAATACTATGACAAGAACTGATATCTCCACATACGCCCTCCATACTGCTTCCATCAGGCGAGAGTCGTCTTTTCATAGCTCTATCTTCACGGGACAAAATAGTTATCTTCTTGTGAACATGGACCACTTCATCTGGCGGCACAGTATGTCTGGAAAATTCACTTGAGGTGTCTGAAGGAGTTTCTGTCGTATTCAACGCATCTCCTTTATTACCGGAAACCTCCTTGTCACAAAACTGAACAAGGCTTGTTTCGCAAGTAATGACACATCCTGGTGTTTCAACTGGGTTCAATTCTTGCTCAGTACAAAGTTGGTCGTCTGCTAACGCAGAAACGAAAATATCGTTTTCCGTTGATTCCTTGTCTAAGACTGAAGAGAGTGCATGAACTGAGTAAAAGGAACTGCCACTTACAGTCCCAGTGATTGGTTCAAATGGACTACCACGTGATAACGACTCTGACCCAGGTTCTGGCCGCGTGTCACAGCCTGCTGTTCCACTCGGGTTCAATACTGGGTTTTGATACTCAACAGATGAGTTGACTTGAGGAGCTCCAACGCTCTGATGTATGCTTCCAACATTTAGTATCCCACGCGTAGATTCCTGCACCTGATCATACTGATTTCCATAAAATGGCACCGTAGGGAACGGATAATTTGCTGGCCCGTGCCAGACCTGGTACATTAGTGGTCGGATATGAGATGCCGGTGTCACAGTCGTGGGAAATCCAGTAACTTGAGACACTGTATTGGTGAACACTATTTGATTTCTGTTCTGCAGGTAAGGCGACACAAGCACTTGATGCTGGGGCTGCACCGCAATATGCCGCATTTGCCTGGGATAACCAAATGACGAGTAGTAGGGCTTAAGAGGATGAAGGGGCTGCTGTGCTTGATGATATCCTGCATATGGATAACCATATGATTGAAAGGCACCCTGAGGGTAGCTTAAGCCTACTACAGAAGAGAACGACGGAATCGAAGGGGTTGGATAGACTCCCTCACTGATGCTTCCTTCCCAAGCGACCTGATTCGGCGGCGGCGGCTGCTGTTGAACTTGGTCCGGAGTAAACCCGCGCTCGGCACCTAAAGGTGGGTGACGGTAAAATCCATCCATGAACTCACCACTGCTACTACTGCTTTCAGATGACAGTTCAGCCTGCATATCGTGACGCGTGTTCTCTATATCATCAGTGTGCACACCATGACAAGCTAATCCCTCGCTCATCACAAACCTGTCAAGCATTGAAACATCTTCGTGAGAAGGGGCATGTGGCAATTGTTGCAGTTTATCCCAAGGAATGTGAACGCTTTCAGTCCCTTCGTCAATTGACTCACTTGATGGATTTATCACTGGTGGCACTGGATCCTGAGTGACGCCACTGGAATCACAATCAGCTCTAACTTTGTCAATGTTGGTTTCTTCGTCTGCCTGTCTTGGATCAACAACGCTTGACACGTTCTCCGCAAACGGGTGGCAGTTTTCACTATTCACGGCTTCCACGATAATATCAGTAGTTGTTTGATGAATCCCGTTCACTTTTTGACAACTGGATTCAATGTGATTCACTGCGCTCGGAGACCTTATGGAGGAATCGTCCTTGTCGACCAGCTTTTCAGGCTCAGCCTCAAGTTTGCAGGCATTCGTGTATTCAGCGACACAGTCTTTTTCATTCTGGTCTTGAAAAGGAGTCTTCAAATCTGTGTATGCTGACTGCAGACAACTAGCTCCAGGATCAGGTTTAGGCAATTGAACTTGATGGATTTCCACGGCAGCTGAAGATGAATCTTGGCTTGTTGACCATGTGTTTACTTCTTTGCTATCCGTATCAGTTTTGTCCTCAGTTTGATTACCTTTCACTGAACCCTTTTGCTTCGATGCAGTTCCAGAGGGATCATGTTCCTTTTCACTATCTGCTACAGGCACTGCAATAGCAATGTCTCCAATCATCACACTGGCAAATTTTTTAACCACACTGGCAGTCGCTAATGGTGATTTTGTTTCAATTTTCTCTTGAGAATCTTCTCCTGAGAGATGCATCTGATCGCACGCTAAACCCTTGCGCTCAACGTTGTTTGACATTTCTTGTTCAGTTAAAGAGGCTCCACAACACGACTGATCTTTTTCCTTTAAACTTGATAGTTCTTGTGACCCATCCGCTGACTTTGCTGGTAAACCCTTGGTTTTATTTTTGCAACTCGTAGCGTCCCTTTTCATACTGCCTTCTCGCTTTGGTTCATCCACTGGTTTGTTTCTACTTCCGCCCCTTTTACGTGCATCACTTGAGACAAGAGGTGATTTGGGTGAAAAGCGTCTTCCTCTACCCTGAAGTCGGGTATGTGGTCTCTTGATATTCATCTCCATGGTGCAACTGCCATTTGTCTCAGGGTGGCATTGGGCAATCTTGGACTCTTCTGGACTATTCTTTTCCCCACTCGGTCTTAACGGAGCAGATGAGAAGTCATCAACACCAAGGCTTAAAGGCGTTGCAGTTGTGCACTTCAGAGTGAAGTTCTTACGAGGCTCAGCCATAGCTAGCTCATGCTCCCAATCTCCGTTGACCTCTTCCTCCATTGGCTTGGAATACAGCTGCTTCTTGGAGGAAGAGACCTTTGGTTTTTGTCTGCTTTCTGGGCGTTGACACTTCGAAGTGCGATTGCCATCTGCCTTTGACTCATCTTTTCTGTCAGGGCGTTCACCTTGCAAGGGGTGACTACCATCTCTCTGACCTTCTGATGTCTCCTGTGCCGAGTCAAAAGAAATTAACTTTTCTCCATGGAGCTTCGAATAAGCCCTTGCACCCTGGTTTTCAAGTCCTTTCCCACTGAAATGTAAGGCTATGACCTTTGCAACTTTGCGCTCTATTCCATAAGTTTTCATTGTCTCGTAAAAGTCCATAAAGGAACAACACTCCTCAAAGATAGTTATTAATGAGTTGTAGGTAATCCCTTCCTTAAGCAGTTTCTTTACAGACATATTCCTACTGCAGGCATCCAGATGGCAAAAGTTTTCTATGATAGAAGAAAAAAGATCCAAGTTAATGAAACTTAAACGAGGTCTCGATAGTAAAAAAATGAGACATTCAGATAGGCCCAACTTTTTGTTTAACAATTATTCCATGAGCGCGAGTTGGATATACATGTAGGATGGTGAATAGCCAACAAGGCGTGCAGCGCCGAGTTGGCTATAACCAGTCGCATATCCAAGAAGTGAATGGACTAATTTTCATTAAATTCTGGAAACTTGGAAATTAAAGCCAGTCAGTTTCCAGCTTGGCAAAACTTGACGGAATCAGTTTCTATATTAAGTCATACGGTATATGAGCTGATGACCAATCAGAAAGCAAGAAACGCAATATCCGAGGTCGAAAATTTAATAATGAGTTAAGTAATGAATTACGGTTGAGGTTCTTCAAAGTTGGGTTAAGTTCCCCTGTTGTCAAACATTGAAATCCATTCAGCCGACCTTGACTAGATCACTAAATAAATTGCGCAGAAAGGAACAAGATAGTCTTATACATTTACGTGATAATTCGTAAGCTGGGTTACTGCAAAATTGGGGGTTTGAGCCAAAGTCATCTTCAGCCATCATTCATACATTCATACCTACCTACCAACAACAAACACCTCAGCTCATCATATCACATTTTATTAAAAACTGAACTACGGATATCACATTTCCAGCATTTTCATTGGCTCGCCGGACACAGGTTATCAGCTCATTTACCTGCACTACCAAATATGGTCACTGAACACAGCAGCAAATACACAGTTTTGCGGCTCCGAGAAAAAATGGCCAAATAAATTCAACATAAAAGAGTTGTGATGTTGGGGTTTTTAATAAAACAATTATTCTACTCGGGCTTGCTGGATATGAAATGATCATAACCAACTCGGCGCTACGCGCCTCGTTGGTTATATATATCATTTCATATCCAGCGCGCCCTCGTAGAATAATTAGGCTGATTTAGCAACAGAACGGGGACGTCAGTGGCGACGGCGCGCGCAGAAAAAACACCAATGAGAATTCAGAATAGAATAGACTTCCACTCTTTTTTTTTCTATTCTAAATTCTCATTGGTAGTGTTGCTGCGCGCGACGTCGCCACTGACGTTCCCGTTCTGTTGCTAAATCAGCCTATTGTTCAATATATTTTCTTTACCTTCGGATTTCAAAGTAGCTTGGTGTGGGTAATGATTTATCTCCGAGCATTAATTATTTTACCCTCTCACACAGAGGAAAGACCAAAACACCGGGAACTCCATGCCCTACTCTTTTCGAATAGTGTGTGGGTTTCTAAATACGTCCCACAGGGTTATGAGCACTGAAGGGTTGTTAGACAGGCATATGGTTTAGCGTCCATATACAAGAAGACAAGAGAGTCTGACTGTTTGCAGATGTCTTACCCTGCAAATTGGGAGCACTTTCTCCTAATTGAGTGGTGGTCCGACTGAAGGTTTGATCTCACAACCTCCTGCACGGACATCCAATGCTCAACCAATTGAGCCAACCGGTCAGCAGTTACAAAATCAGACAAACTTAAGTGGAATGTAATTTTACATTTAAATGACTTTGTACATGTATTCTTTAAACAGTTTTGACCAGTTTTGGAAATACTGCAGTTCTGAGTGGACTCCCAGGGAGGAGAAATGCAGTAGGATATTGACAGACAAGTTCTCTAAATAGCTTCATAATAATTTATCTGCATCAACAGTAGAATGCTCCAGGCCATCTACAAAGCTCGAAATATAGCATCAGTGTAAAGGGGTGAGTAAGGGTAACAATTCAATTCCTCTACTGGAGGAAACTCCGGACCTTGACTATCAAATTCTGTTAAGTCAGCACAGAAGGGGGACAAAATTAATGAGCTGAGGTCAGAATCTTCCATTTATTTCCTTTGGACTGAAAGTTTCCACCACTTTGGTGCACAAGAGTCAAAGTCACATTGCTTCTGCCCAGTGTTCTATGGAAGTGTTGATGAAGGAGGTGGCTGCTGTGTTTTTGCCCATGTAAGCCATCCATCAGCAAGTTGCTTTGCAGTAGTGTCAGCTGCTTCTTCAAGAACAGAATCATCATCATTTTTCATGTCACTTATGTCACCTAGAATGACATTCTCAGCAACACTTGTGTTCTTCAATACAGATTCCACTACCAAGGTTGTGCAGTATGCCACAGACATGACAAGAACTTCTTCTAGAATAGAACCTGGTGTTTTAGGAAGGACTACGAGCCATGCATTATAGCATAGGTCACTGTTGGAGTGAGTGGTGTCTGGTGTCACATGACTTGAAATTTGGCTCAGATCAAAGCAACCACTAACAACATTAACACCTAGTAAAATTTGTTTACCCTCAATCAAAAGTGGTGAACGTTTGTGAACACCTGGTGGTGGTGTCCCAGTAAGAAGACTTGTAAAACTGACGTGTGGCTTGGACGCTGGTTGTCTGCTTTGTGTGATAAGGATGCATTGGGTGCTAAGTGGATTGTTGAGGGAGCAATGGACACAAAATTGCATGCTTGGAAGCCAAAAGGTGAAGGTAGGAATGCAATCAACTAATGCTTGGGTTGCATCATGAAGGTGGTTCTCACCGACGTGTATTGGGGGGGGGGGGGGGGGGGGGGTAAGAATTGAGTAACATGTTCACTGCAATATAGTAGAGTCTGAGCTTACCTTCCAAAATGGCCTGTTGCTGTTTGAAACCAGCCTGTGAAAGGTAATAGTCCAACCTAAGGCAAAGAGGTCAAAGTGTAAGACAATGTATGCCCCTGTGGACCAGTACAGTATGGGTTTTTAGTTATCTTTAACCCACTGACTCCTAGGAGTGAGACTAATAGATTTTACTCTAATGTCAGACGATTTCACTTGTCAATAGGTTAGTGCAGTTAAATGCAATTTAACAAAACTTGCTGCCAATTGGCCGCCCATTTCTCTTCAGTGAGTGGAAAGGATAGGAAAGGAAAGGAAAGGAAAGGAACTTTACATGCATTTAAATGTCTAGTCGTTGGAGCACTAACTGGGGACAATGTAAACTGAAATTAACAATTAAGTAATGATCCGTGTAAGGTGGATAGCAATTTCCTTTGTTATACGGCAACGGGGCTTTCCCCACATAGGAATGTTATCATTTTTACACAGAGAATGCATAAACCTACAGGAAGGCAGTTAACGCAATAAAATTCATTTACAGCCCACTTTGAAAGGGTGTTTTTTTGTGTTAAAATATTTTGACCAATCACAAGAGTTGAAAACAAAAGCCAAGAAACGTTTACAATTTTACATGTTCCCCACATACGGTTTCTGTGGAATTCATTTAAACTGAGACCAGATGAAAGATGGAAGATGGTTGGAAAGTAAGGATGAATATAATACTGCTTTATGAAGTTTTGTTAACCGTTTGCTGTTTAAGCCAATCAGAAGTAAGTACAGACAATAGAAAAGTTATCACCTTTTTGCATACCAATTGAATTCCAACATGTTCGTTGCCGTTGTTGCTATCGTTCTTATCTGGACCGTTTCTTAATTTATAATTAACACAAATCAAGTCTTGAAATGTTGTTTTTTTTTTACAAGAGGGGAAAACCGGAGTATCTGGAGAAAAACCTCTCGGTGCAGAGTAGAGAACCAACAAACTCAACCCACACATGATGCCAAGTCTGGGAATCGAACCCAGGACACATTGGTGGGAGGCGAGTGCTCTCACCACTGCACCATCCCTGCACCCCTTAGCCAACAGTGTTACTTGGTCTAGGCATACATGTATGCTCATCTAATTCAAGCAGTCGCATGCAGTATTCATGGCAGATCTTGCCTCCCCCACCCCTTCCTTCTCTTTCTTCCACTGCTTGTCACTGTAACAGGTGCCTGGATGCCCAGCACAAGGGCTCATGGCTAGGTTGAAGGGATTGCTAGCCATGGGAGTGTTACTGGTATCTGGTCTTGGGGTGGGAAGGAAGCCCTTGGACATCCCAACGCCTCTGACCTCCCTTTTTCCTTGCCACTGTCAATGCCACGTAAAAGATACAATCTAGTAAGTGTTAATTTCAAAGAAGTTCTTTAGTGGAACACTCTTATCATGAAGGCATTTACCTTTCCTTGGTTGATGAATACTTCATGCAATGCAGCAATTCTTTGAGAGGAGTGTAGACAAATATGTCAACCATTGCTTTAACATCTCCCATGGCCCTGTGTCTTTCTGATAAATTCAACGAAAAGGAGGATGCTCCTTAATGATTTAGGTTATCAAAATTCAGTAGTTACAGTGCCATAGTCTTTTGGAAGGGGGATAAAAAATAATGTTCCCATTCTGATGGAGCGTTTTCACTCGCATGACTACATGTAGATGGAGCCATATTGGATTACTCAAACAAAAGAAAGTATTTGCATAAAAATAGAGTTCAATTCCAGAAGGATTAGTTTGGTACATCATCATAACCGCCATTCCTTTGTTTATGTACATGTGTAGGTACACCAACATGGCCGAAGTGACGGCACGTGCTGTTAATCACTGTTCAAAGCAGACTGTGTAAACTGGTTACATCACAAATGCTTGGTTAGTGGACGCAAAATAATGCTTTCCAGTGGATAGTACTAAAGACCCTACCACATTTTTAATACTCTGTTAAGTTGTTATTACAGTACCTTCTATAATTCTCCTTGGGAAAAACCTCTTGAACAGTCCATCAAGTGACAGTCTTGTGTTGCTCAGCAAATTTTCACCTTGTCTTTTCAACTACAGAGGGTTTCAACAAAACACTGAGTTCCTTAATATTCCCTACTTGGACAGTCCTCAAAATGCATTGAGTGCAGAGCTTGACAAAAGAGGGATGCAATTGCTAATTTCATGAACATTTACAAGAAAAAAGCTACCGTATATACCAACCTCAAAACAGAACAACAAGCTATCAGCAAAGTGGATGTTGTGCTGTGTAAGAATGGAGTGATGCAGTCCAGACCTTTCCATATTACTTAACAAAATTAAAAAGTCAAATTGGTAGCCATGGTGAGCACACAACACTGAAAAAGAAGCATTACAAATTGTATTATTATTATTATTATTATTATTATTATTATTATTATTATTATTATTATTATTATTATTATCATCATCATTATCATTATTATGATTCTTTGACCTAATGCAACAATTTTCTAAAGAAAAGATTATCACATTTAACCTTAATTTAGGCTCGATTTCGGCCGCTCACTCGAGTTCGGGTCTCCTCCCCGAGAAGAGATGGCTGGACGCCTGAGCGATAGATTCTGTCTTTGACGTAAATTCGTATATAATTCATGCAAAGTTAATAGTTGCAGGGAAGTACCATTAGACATCCCAAAACATTGATTTAACAAAACAGAAATTCCATAACAAAGCATAAAGCGTCTGTGCTAAGTTTCCAGATGATGAGAGCTTGAGTTTGTGGTTAAAATGATCAATGTGAGTTTGAATTCAACCAGCGAATCATCAACAAAATCTTCGGGCCACTTCAGCCCCAAGGCGACCTCATCAGCCCCCTCGTTTTACAGGACGGGTCAAAGAACACCGTCGCAACCAAAAAATGTAATTTATCCCGGACCGATTTGTGCAGGCGAGTTTCTGATTGGCGGAGATTAACAATGGCTCACCTCATGCGTCCAGCCGTGATTTCGGGAGTCTGAAACAGCGGCTGGTAATCGAGCCTAACCTTAATTTTCCTCCCAAGAGAGACTTACACGTATATGATTGTATACAAATGTATGTATACAGTAAATTTTACTCTGCCTAGCAAATTTTACTCTGGGGTCCACTTTTAGGGGTTAAAAACTACATCCCATTTAACAGTAATGTATTTACAATGTAGGTCCTTTATCCCTTTCCCTTGTGAGAGCGAGACTTATCGCGGAGCGTGCACGCGCAGAGGTTTCAATCGCAAAAATAAAATTGCCTTACAAATGTACTTGTATTTAGGGACGTTTGCACTAATTGTTTGTGCGCAACGTTACTGCGCAGTTAACCCGACTGTAATATGTCACGCATTACTTCGAACATTAGCGAAGTTGAGGTTTTGAAATCTTTGCAGAAACCGTGGACGATAAGTCTTGCACAGCGTTGGATCAGAGAAGATCGTGATCAGTCAAATTTGATTAAAAAATATTCATAAAAGTCAAGTAGACTACTGCAGGACTGATATTCGCGTTGTTTTATCATTCATGCACTAGTCTACTTGACTTTCATAATTATTTTCAAGCACTAGTTAAAACATGACGACAAAAATGCCGGGGAAAAATTCCAGGCCAGCAAAAGAAAGACACATTTATTTCCGAGTCATCATACAACATTAAAGAGAAGTGAGCGGGAGGATGGAAAAGCTCTGGAAAAGGTAGTTGCTGATCAAGTAGTGGCTGAAAGTTTGGAAAACTCAAGGACGAATAGTTGGGTAAATTTAAATTTTATTACCCTACGAACTTAAGTTCAAAATGAATGCATGTTTTTGAAGTTCTTTTCCCTTACTTTCATGAAAATAGAGCAGTATTTTTGTCCTAATCCGCTTGAATAGTGCGGACCTGCATGGAAACAACCAGGGATTAAATTTCACAAAAACCACACTACAGAAGACGAGCATGACGGAAATGGAGAGATATTATAGAAAACACTAGCCAAATTAAGATGACACCTGCTAAAAACTTCGTTGCTATGCTTGAGAAAGTTTTTTTTTTTTTTTTGGGGGGGGGGGGGTAAAAACCTATCATCCCTTCAACAATCAATCCTCTCTTGGGTTCCAGTTCTTCCCCGACAGGTCATGCAAAAACGTGACAATCAAAATTTTCCAAGAGCTTTGCAAAATCACATCGATTTTACTCGTTTAGATCATCGGTGACCCCTATTTTTTTGATCAAGAATTACTTACTTTACTTACTATCTACAAAATATGATGAAATGAAAAAATTTCCAAGTTGTAAGAAGTTATCTTTTTTTAACATTTTCTTTCCTTGTGCCATCGAATTCGGGTAGTGGTTGCAAAGCATAGAGCTTACGAAAACCCTCGTTCAGGATGAGCTCTACTGTTTACACATCCCTAGCGCATGCAATTATCGAAAAATCTCAGTCCTGAAAACCTATGCACAGAAACCTTCACTCTGACAGTTTATTTTTATGATTTTCGATGGATGAGCAGATGAGGCTACATCTCGCTATTATGACAGATTTCTCGAAATTAAGGCATTTTTCCACTGCCATTTTCTCCGAACCAAAGTCGGTGACCGCCAATCTTTTTTTCATTTTTGGAGTAAGTACTTCATAACCTAACTCTAGGCAAGAAATGAAGAAAATCTCACCGAAGGAAGATTTTGGCGCGGCCGTCCTTAAATACTAATAAGCCAGCAATTTCTTTCAAAAAATAACTATAATTGTAGTGTTTTATTGCCTAATTTCCATTGCGTCTGTCTTAG
>OX421453.1:17028175-17033175 GCA_949126865.1 Montipora capitata
ACATGTAAGGCGCCTGTTCGGGCTACTTGTTCAGAAATTTGGTCGCCCGCACTCACAAATAAGCTGACGTTTTGAGCATCAGCCCTTTCTCAGAGCTAAACCATTTTGTCACATATAGTAGGACTACTTTTTGTAATGAAAAAACAGGGATTCTTTAATGATTTCTTTGGCAATACAACTTGGTTAGTACATGTACAAGATTCATAAATAGTTGTCTCTCAGATTTTCGATTAACAAGTGCAGTATACATGTACAGCTGTACAACTACATGTAGCTACTGGAATGTAACTATGTTACATTAATGTTACAATGGTATTATTTTGTACTGTAACAGTTACAATTATATTAATTTATTAAACTTCAATTTATCTTCAAGTTGAAAGGAAATTACTGTACTCATTTTGCAAAATGGCCTGTTTATGTTTGCTGATGTACGCTACATGTAGGAAATTTCTTTAGAATAATCGTAAGTAAGATAAGTACAGAGCTCTCAAGTCTCATGCATTGAGTGTGAGTCTCACACATTGCGATGCAATCTCACTTTTCTCTAAGGTAACTCTACCTTTTAAGCTTTCAAAAGTGCTCATGAATTCCGAATTCGCTCCTTCACTGGCACTTACCTTCGGCCAATGTTCAATCTGTTTGTGTGTGACCAATTTTCTTGTTTCTTGATCAGGACTTTCAGCCATTAATATATGAATTATAGCCGATATGTTAGTTCAGGCTGACCATAATAACATGGGCTCTCTTAGCAAGCAGCATGAAAGAAACAAAATGGCGGACTTGACGGTGCATTTCCAGCGATCTGAGAAGTGCAAATTTCAAAACATTTCCGGGGGAGCATGCCCTCGGACCCCTCTAGAATTGTTTGGCATCTCCGGTGCAAGAAACCCAGGACACTTGCGCCTTGGGCGCAATCTGCACCAAGCATCTCACGCTTTGGAAACTTTAAAACTTGAGAGCTCAGTGCTAGTAGCACTGCACATAATTATCTACTCTTGTAAGAGAAATAAGTGATTGGATTTTTCCAAACTTGGTCTCTACTCGAGCAGAATGGTTTTTCAATATCAGTTATTTTTCCTAAGAGCAAGTACTGTTGGGGTACAATGGTGACCTTTTACCATTCAGTTGATCTCAATCACAAAGAGGAATATTGGAGCTGCCATTGATTGGTGGGCATTTTGATCTGGAAGGCAAAGGGGCATAGATCTGTGAAGGAAGGGTGAGATAGGATAGAGGCAATGGGAAAGATCAGGGAGGGGTAGGAGAAGTACATATAGACTGGAGGAAAGGAATGTCTTGTTCTTTTTGAGACCCCCAAAAAAACCATGCCCCTGTTTTTTAACTACATGTACACCCCCAAAAGGAAAATCCCTTTTTTAGACATTTGACAAAAATAAACCAGTTTAAAAAAATGAAACTGGTTCACAAATTTTGGACTGGTTCAAGAATTTTGAAGTGGTTTAAAAAAAAAATTAAACCAGGGGATAAAATTGAACTACATTCGGTGTACAACATGTTAGTTGGAATTAGGGGACCAGCCAACTTGTTTTTACTCTTGACTACTAAAAATATATTTATCGGTATGTATTATTGTTCTGCTCTGGAAAATACAGATCTTTCAATCTTTTAATTAAATGTACCCAGTAGTTGTCTTTTGTTTGGGTGATGGCATCACAAAACAGTAATAACATGCAACACCCTTCTGTCCATAAGAGTGATATCACTAGTGACTACCTGGTATTCTAAAGGACGGTGGCTGGATGCCAGAGACCTTTCAATTTTTGTGGAAAATTAGAAAAGCGAGGGGGGAGGTACGGTACGGAGCAGTTTACCTTAAAGGTGACAGTGTTTACTCAGTCTCAATTGTAATATCCTTATGGATCGCAAAGAAGCTAATCGAAAACACTCTCCTAGTTCACACTGTTCCTTAAACGATCACTTGTCCTATGCCCACTCTGTCACCGGGTTCCCACGCTGGAGAGATCCCTGATGTAAATACAAATACTACATGGCAGGAATGAAAAATAGTACTGTATAGGCTGGGAAAATCCACTGTTGATCCGTACTGTATTAGTAAGAGACAAGTGTTAAACAAATTATAGATAATAGCAAGTTGGTTGGTAGGAGTCTGTGGCCAATCCATAAGTACGTACAGCTGAAAAAGGACCATGTTTCGGCAATATTCCTAGTTAAAAAAAATACTACTGTTTCATTGGTGCTTCTCCAGGAATCGAGGCATTCACTGTGAACTTGGATAACGAGCAAGTCATTGTAGAGACAACACTTCCAACAGGGAAAGTCCAAGAACTAATTGAAAACTCAGGACGAATGGCCATCTTACGTGGGCTTGGAACCCCAGGTAATAATTATAGTCCCTTTCTTCCTGTTACAGTCAGGGAGCATCTTGTTATTTCTTTATATTTTTTCATCTGATACTTTTTTTAATTCTGATCAAGTTAGACTGGAGGCAATTCGGGTAAGTTGTACCCCTCTCTTCTAAAATGTGCAAAATGACCTTTGTAGGACTTCAGTAAGTTTACATTGCTTCTTTTAGGTTCAGCCATATTTAATACACAATGATTTTATAATGACTTTGTGGACTGTACTAACTGTACAAAGAAGAAGTGATTTTGGAAAACATTTAAAACTATAGAAAACTGTGATAAAACATATCTAAACATTCTTAAAAATACTAAAAACTTGGTTAAAAACTTTGTTAAAAAACAGTGACGTTTTGACCTTAGCTAAACATTCATTATCAAGTTAAAATTATTTGAAAATAGCAAATTTTAAAAACACATACTAAAAGAACAGTACAAATGTAGTTGATAAGGAGCCTGTATCATGAAAGAAAGGAACATTGAAAATTAAACAAAAAGTTTGGCACCTGGATATTCAAAGTTACCATAGGCTTGAGACTCTTAATGAGGAGCAGCAATCCATTGGTGAAGTTGTCACCAAACACAAAACACAAAAATTTGGCAATTTGTCGACATTTCTTACAAGGTTACGGTAGTGAAGATCTTTTGAAAGATGCCAGTTTAAGGTCTTAAGAAAGTGCCAGCTAGGGCAAAAAAGTTTGGCTCGTGTGGAGTCCGTCTGGATATTCAAAGTTACCATAGGCTTGAGACTCTTAATGAGGAGCAGAAATCCATTTGTGAAGTTGTCACCAAACACAAAATTAAGAAATTCGGCAATTGGTGGACATTTCTTGCAAGCTCACATTAGTAAAGATCTTTTAAAAGAATGCCAGTTTAAGGTCTTAAGAAAGTGCCAGGGCAAATTTGATTGCTTAGTCTATGAAATGCTCCTCATTTAGAGGAGCCTTATTTGAATATCCAGATGGACTTCTTGTTTAATTTTCATGGTTTCTTTCTTTCACTATACAGGCTCCTTTATCAACTATTGTGCTTTTAGTATTTATAGTTTGCAATTTTCAAATAATTTTGACTTGATAATGACGTTTAGCCAACACTGAAACATCGTCGTTTTTTAACAAAGTTGTTAACTAAGTTTGTAGTATTTTTAAGAATGTTTACATAATTAAGTTTTATCACAGTTTTTAATAGTTAAATGTACTAACTGTGCCTACATTTTAAAACTCTATAGGACATTATGAAGCTGAATATGGGCCAGTTACTAGTTTCTGCAGTTTGGATAACCCTCAAGGTTGCTGTTTATAGGGTTGTCATAGGTCAATCATGTACTATACTTGCAGCTCTCAATAGCACGAGTGTTAATATTCAGGAAACTTTCCCAATGTCATCCTCAGGTGATGAGTTTCAAAGATTAAACGCATTGACTCCTAGGAGTGGGAATTAATAGATTTTGCTCTGTCTAACACCAGACAATTGTACTCATCAATGAGGGCAATCCAGGGTGGTTCAGGTGCCAATACATTGGATAATAATATTTACCAGAACATGATGTTTCAATTTTCCAGGTGCTAATGTGTCTAATTTAGGAGCTGCTGTGGCAGAGATGCGCTGTGGGAGTGCTTTAGGACTTGCTAGATTTGTTCAGGTACATTTATAAATAAAAAATGGACATGGACTTGTTGAAAGGGCTATTGGAATAGTGGACTGATAAAGGACTTTATATAATCTAATTAGACTTACAAGGTTATTGATAATGAGGACCACAGAGATCAAAGCCTTCCAAAGGTCTAAAGGCATGTTGCCAAAACTGACAATCCTGATAGAGAAAAATTGCCTATGATCATTGCCAATAGTTCAATAAAATTAATAAAAGTAAAATATTAAGAACCTTTATAATAGTTAGCCTTCATTTCAAGGGTACTAGGGGTCCAAAGGAGAAGAGGGATGAGGCATAAAGACCTGAGCAGTCTTGCACACATCTAAACTACTTTGTGCCCACATGTATTTCCCCTTCCCCTTTGAACATCAGCCATGCAGGCCAATACACAGTGTAAGTTAACTGTGTACAGAAAAAAACTCAGTCAAATAAATCTAACATTGCTTGGCAACACAACTGAAAGGAGAAAATCAGAATGCTGCTTACAAAGTGTGATGAAGTCCAGTGAACTACATGTACAGTGAACAATACCTAGAAAAAGCCCAGTTGCTGACCAGGGCAGGATTTAAAACCTTTAGGCAGGGACACGCAAATCGAGAACCCAAACTACTGGGTAATGCTGCTTGCTTTTCTGAAGACCCTTAACCCAATATTAAACTCCTAGTAGCCACTTATATATTTAACTCTGTCTAACACCAGACGATTTTACTCGTCAATGGTCAGTTTGGGGTTACGCATTGACAAGTAAAATAGTCTGGCATTAGACAGAGTAAATCTGTACGTGGCTCTCTTAGGAAGACAAGGGGTAAGGGGGACATTGTTTTTGAGTAGATCAACGTACCCTTCAACCCCTAAAGGGACTCTCTATTAATGCTGTTTCTGTGTTTTCAGTGCAGCCTCAAAAACTAAATCAGCACCTTGCTGTGACGTATGATATGGGGAGCAGAAATTTCGTAATCAAG
>OX421453.1:17043175-17063175 GCA_949126865.1 Montipora capitata
GTGTTGTTCGAAGCACCAGTGGCACTTCTGTGGTTACCAACAGTAGTATAGGTTTTGGTAATTGAAACCTCAGGAAAAGTAATCAGTTCTAAACAGGCTTTCAACAACTTGGCTCGAAACAATGAAGTATTAATGTTTCTTAGAAAATGATAACATAGCATGAAGAGATTTATCCTTGATGATGCCAGCATACGTTAAAAAACTTAGGGTACTCTTTGCTGCCAGAGTTCAATCTACGACCTTGCAATAATCAGAACTACAGTAATAATCAACTATTACTAGTAATGATTATTATTACTAGTTCTGATCCTCTCCCGCTGAGGAATAGTTAATCCTCATCATGCTAGATAGCACATACATGTACATGTAAGGCCGTCACCAAAGAATTCCAATGCTGTCTGTCAGATGACCACCGTTGAATCTGGCTCCAGGTCCCTCCAGCCTCTGTCATTTCTTTTTCCACTGATCGTCTCCATTTCGTTTTGGGACTTCCTCTTTTCCTCTTCCCAGCAGGAGTCCATCTCATTGCAATCCTGTAATGCTGTACTGTAATCTTCTAGTGCTGTAGAGCACCAATCAGGGACACTGTAAATTAAAATTAAAAAGTTAACGCAAATGAAATCAAATGTTGGTTTTTTAGGAAAGAGGTTGGCAACCAACCTCTGTACAACAAGTAAGTTAGGCTGCAAATATTGATGTGATTCCTTGTTAAGCTTGTCCCATGCCATGTCATACTACCACACAATGAATAATAATTATAATAGTAATAATACCCAGGGGAGAAATTACTGTGCTCATAATAATGATACGAGTGTATGAGTAATGTAATCAATGTTTTGCCAGGTTTGGGACGTGATTGGCAGGTCCCTCGTTGTGCACAGCGGAGAGGATGATTTAGGGCGTGGAAGTAACTTGTTGTCAAAAACAAATGGAAATTCTGGCCCTGGGTAATTTAAAATTTCAGTTGCGGTTTGTTTTCATTCTCTTCTCTCTGTTAGGGTGGTCTTGTTCACCAGGCTTATTTAGGTAAATAATTATTGTTATTGTGTTCCTATTAATTTTCTTCCTTGTAGATTAACTTGTGGCATCATTGCAAGATCAGCTGGTCTCTTCCAGAACTCCAAGAAGTTCTGTGCATGTGATGGAAAAATCCTTTGGGAGGACAAGGCATCATATGTGCCAACAAGTCCACCATCTCAGTTGTAATGTTCACTAAAGAAGCAAGCCAGACAGCATCTATTTTCAGTTTGATATTTCAATGCGACAGGCGTGAATGGAATTGCACTTTGCCATTCTCAGCCCCTCCCTCCCTCCCCCTCCAACACACACACACACCCTGCACAAGCAATCTACCCTTATTGCTAACATCTTAGCAAGTAGAACTTGGGAGGTAAAGGAGAGGAGAAAACTAGGAGTAATAGGTTGTTGTACTTCTCAGTAATTGTTACTGTACCAAAAAGGTGGTATGATCTAAAGTTGTGTGACAAGATGAAAGTCTTGGAAAATAGTAATTCAGCCTTTTAATAAAATGAATTGCATCTGGTAGTATAGACAGAGCCATTTGTTAGCAAGAAATGGCGATCTGAAGTAATTTCTTTTTTATTTTTTGGGCAGTGGCTCTGACTCTGATGAGAGTGGTCAGAAACACACATTGCAAATGCAAAAGGGGAGCAGAAATGCTTCACTGCAAGCAGAGCTCAAGGAGGCAGTTAACCTGAAAATTTGATCGACGGCCTAAATTGAAGAAGAAGAAGGCTGTGAAGGGAGTTTATTATATTAGTTTTTTAAGTTCGAAACGTTTTTGGAATATTTCTGAAAAGCCCGCTTAAAATTTTAATTTTAATCAATGGAAGTCATTAAAATTGGCCTTAGTTACCATTGTTTATGGTTTAATGATTTTGGTTGCTATGGGGTTTTTCGGCACGGTTTTCCGAAAATTTTCCAAATCTGCTCTTCCGTGATCCACAAAGTCCCATGATTCTTCTTCCTTTCTCCCCTCTTCCAACCCAGTAGTCATTGCGCGTTATGCGGGACTATTTTTCTCTTTAAACAGAGTTAACTGAATAGAGTGTAATGTGAAGTGCTCGATTTCTATCCCATATGAACCATGTGAGCGTTAGCCCTACTGACGGAAATGGGCCCACACAAGGACAGAGAAAAACTCTGACCAGGGTGGGAAGTATCGAAATTGCGTGTCTGTTTATATATCGTTAGGGTTGTATTTTTGAATTTGTTCATGGATGGAGGCGGAGAAACCATTAGAAAAAGAAAAGGGAAGTTTAGGTCTTGTTGAAAGAAAAAAAGGAAAGGTTTTCATGGAAAAAAAAAACGGGAATGATTTTCCGTACAGGTCCCTACCATTATGCATGCAGAATAAATTAATTATTCATTCGCGCTATTGTTTTGTAGAACAATACGTGCACCCAAGAGAATCGAATATATAAAGTAAAAGTAAAGTGGTGCATTTATATAGCGCCCTTTCACTAACGTCTCAAAGGTGCTTTACAATGATCAATTTACCCCCAGCGGACTGGAAGAAATATACAGGCGCAAATTGCAGCCGCTTCTAAGCAGTCCATGCATGCTGGTACTCATTTTACCGACCTCGGAAGGATGGAAAGCTGAGTGAACTTTAGCGGGAAAGAAGGTCGCCAAATATTCCAGTCTCGGCAGAACCGGGAATGGAACACGGGACCTTAGGGTTGGAAGGCTGAGATCTTACCACTGCGCCAACCCCTCCGCTTACACATGTATAAGTACGAGGAAAGGATACTTTCACGATAAAAAGAGCAGGTAGCAATTAATTTTTTTATGACAGTACTTTTATTTGGTCTGTTTGTTATGTTTGAGAATATGAACCCTATATATTACAATGATTGCTTGAAACTCCACTTCTTTCGCTTGTTCTAAAATTGGAAAATGGGTAAAATTGTAGGAAGAGTGCCGAAATTGCAAGAAAAAATGTTCGATTTTCCGTATTTTAGTCAGAAGTTCGACCGGTCTTTTTAAAATCCATAGAGACTTAAAAAAAAAAAACCTCTAGAAGAAAGAACAAAGCGCCACAGTCCCAAAGGACGTCTATTGTTATCGCTATTGTTTTCTTGAAACAAAGGAGCGTATGCATAATGAAGTAGGGACCTGTGCGGAAATCTTGCCAAAAATGGGAATGAGAATGGGATGGCAGACATTACACCGGAGTGGAAACACGCGTGGAGCCACAACCGAGCACATCCAAGGCTCAAAATGAGTACGACGATTTTCTAGACCGTACTGCAGGAAAGAGTATGTCAAAAGCTAAACTTTTAACAGTTCTTTTGAGAATTTTGATCACGAAGAAGAAGTCATCACTTGTTCTCAAAGTAGTCTTCAGCGAAGCATGTACATGATGAGAAAGCACATGGCTTCAAGCTACCAGATGCTGAGCTACTATCCCAATGTATTAGCAAATCAGCTAATTGTAGCTCATGCCGAAATCCAAAATCAAAACTCCAGCTTTTTCAAAACAGCTCCAGCAGAGACGGCCTTGCTGAATTACTTTCTTTGAAATGTTCACTTTGTCATACTATTACTGCTCTGGAAACAAGTAGGAGGCTGGGTGGCAAGGGTGATGGACCCTATGAAGTGAACAGGAGGTCTATCTTGTCCTCTAACCAGTGGGGTCATGCTGGCCTGGCAAAGTTCTGTGCTGGTATGGACCTTTCACTTCCAGTTACCAAGAAGGCATACAACCAAAATATGAAACAAATAGAAAGGATAGCCATCAGTAATGCTGAGAAACTGATGTGCGAAGCAACAGAAAGGCTTAGCCAGTTAGCCTCCAATGAGGGTGAAGAAAGCATGGTTGACGGCCATTCAATTGCTAAAGTCGCTGTTTCCGAAGATGGAACTTGGCAGAAAAGGGGACAAAGCTCTAAGATTGGTGTGGTATTTGCCATGTCAGTAAAGATGTTTACAGGGGCAAACCCTGAACCGGAATGAAAGCGTCAATGCCAGGTGTGGTCAAGATTCCCCAAGAGCCGATACCGCAGAAAGCGGCATGTGGTGATAGGAGTTTGTGAAACTGTATGGGTATTCAACACAGGAGCTTGTAGCAAGGCAGTTCTGATGAAGTCTTGTGGAATTTCTCTTGGAAGGAATATGCTGAAAGCCTTGAGAAGGGAGGAGCAGGACAGAATTGCCTCTGCAGCTCACAAGATCTGCTCCAAGTATCGAAAGCGGAGGCGGATAACAAGGTCAAACAGGAAATCAAGGGCTGACAAGCCGGCTTTTCAGGCTGGAGCATTTGGCACAAGTTCCAGACCAGAGGCAGATAAGAAGAAACAAAAGAAAAAGACCCACAGAAAATAGTCACCAACAGCCACTTTGCCCACGGAGACTGCCACAAATGAAATTAATGTTGTGTTTGTGGTCCCAGATGTTGAGTTTGTTGCTACAGAAAGAACTGAGCAAAAGTGACACATTGAAATCAGTCTGGTAACAACTTTGGTGGTGAAAACATTCACACATCAAATATGGACATATTGGACTACTTGTATCTATTTAGATTATGCTTGTTGTCTTCTTTATAAGCATGTAGTGTTACAAAACTGTGTGTACAACTTTATCTTGCATTTTCCCAGATTTACAGTCATTTGCTCTCTTAGTACTGAAACAGGCACAGTTGGCTTGCTTGTTAACTATTTTAGCTGAAATTTTCTGTGCTTGTTTCTGAAGAGATGTTCTATGCAGTGAAATAAGGATTTCTCAATTAGTCGCAAACTGTCACTGTTGCCATGGAAACATTGATACCACGCCTTTTGTGCTGCGAGTGTCAAAGAAACAAAAAATCAGTAATTTATTGCAGAGAACATTACATTATGAATATGTACAGCAATTTTTAAGTCAATTGACTTAAAACTCTTCAAGAAATCAATGCTTTAAAATAAGAGCCCATGATTTGTTTACAAGGGTTGATAGTTGGTTGCCACGACATCAAAAGTACCTAAATTAATACTGCTGTTGACATTGCATGCATCTGCCAAGTTTCATTATGTTTGGCCAATTTGAAAATAAATTATCAGTTTTTATCTGCTTACACTGATTTAGGGTTAACTGCCAGCTCCTCAATTTCACCCTTGAGCTAATTGTATTTTCTAAACTAAATCCGCACTTGACCTCAAAACATATCTGCAAAAAATAATGCCTTTTCTGGGAAACATGAATTTTTCATAAATTGGCGCTTTATATTCTAAAGTTTTGCTATAAATTAAAGGTTTAACTGAAACAATCAACGAGTGGTTTGCTTGAATGGCATAATTCTCATAAATGGAAACGTACAGGCTAAGCAGAAATGAAAGTTTAAGTTAGAAAATAGAAAAACAAGTCATACGCACTTTGAGGTAGTGTAGTTAATGAAGTGACCAAGATAAAGAGGCTCAAAGATGATGTTTTAGACATAAGGTTTTAACGATCATAAGGAATATAGTATAAGAGGTGCCTCAAGCTGGTCTTGAAATCAAAACTGAACGGAGGGAATAAGATTTGATCATGGCAATCAACACGTGGGCAGTAGCGGTAGTAAGGTACGGGGCAGAGGTCTTAAAGTAGACGAAAGAAGAGTAAGAGGAGTTGGAAGACCAGGAAAGTGATTACTATGTATTGCGCAATACACCGGGCAAGTGATGTCTACAGGATTTATCTGGCAAGAGGAAAAGCTGAACGTGGCCTAATAAGTTGTGAAAGGTGTATTCATAGTAAAGAGAACAGCATCAGAGCCGTACATAAGGAACAGGAGTGGTGGATGGTTACTGGAAGCAGTGAAGGCATCTGAGTTGGTGATTGTGGAAACGTCTTCAAAACGTGAGGACTTTAGAAAAGTGGCAGAAGAAAAAGAAGGAGGATGTATGGACAGTTTCTGAGGGAGGTGGAAGACGCGAATGTCACCAAGTTGGAACTTGGAACTGGTTAAAGAAGACGGAGCTAAAACCCAGCACAGAAGCGCTCATCTTTGCAGCTGATGAACAAGGTTTGAGGACTAATTATGTGAAGTTCCATGTGGACAAGAGAGTAAGATCTCCATTGTGTTGAGTATGCCACGAGAGAGGTTAAAGTATTACCCATGTGATCAGTGAGTCCTTAACAAATAGATTCCATGTTGCTGTGCGACTGTTCAGTAATAGATCACAGATGACGTCAAAATTTGGTGAGAACAAAAAAGTGGCACACGAGGCGATAGCCGACTCACCAATGTGTTCGCCTTCAGAGAGTTTTGAATGCTGCTGCTAGAGTCACGTGTCTTGTTCCTCGATATTCTCATATCACACCAGTCGTCGCGCTGCTTCACTGGCTTCCCATGCGCGGAATCGACATGGTTTGGCGCCGAACTCTATTTGTGAACCGTTAAGTGAAAAAGCGTGTAGCAGATATTCTCTTAGATCTGCAGATGACAAGCATTTGTTGGCCATACCCAAGACAAAGTCTAAGACGCTAGGTGACAGGGCATTCTACCATGCTGCCCCAACCGTATGGAACTCTGTACCCCTCGAAATTAGACTGAGCCCAAGTATTCAAGTATTTAAAAATAGGCTAAAGACATTTCTTTTTAAAAAAGCTTTTCATTGACTTTATTGACATTATGAACTATTTTTTATTTTTGCATTATAATGAACTGTAATTTAATTTAATATTATTTTTAATTTGCATTGTAAAGCGCTCTTGAATGGTTCAATAGTTCTGAGAGCTATATAAGTATCATATATTATTATTATTATTATTATATTATTATTATTATTATTATTATTATGTCAGTTGAGCAGCGCGCATGTTAAGGGCCCACAGACGGATTTTTCGCGCGTTGCTAAGGAAGTGAAAAGTCACTTCCGGTAACTGACGACATCATATCATGAGCTGACAAGAAAACCCACTTACAAGCAAAAGTCACCGCACAAACTGTTGTTTCCATCGAAGGTTTTTCCTCGCCCTTCCTAGCGCTCGTTCTCAGATCAACTGCGCTTGCGTAAGCGAACTGACTTCCGGTTTGAGACTTAGCTAAATTTCCGGCGGTTTTAAATTGAATTAATTTTTTTTTTACATGGCACGTTTCACCCCCAAATACAGAATATAGCTAAGCATTGATTTTTTAAAATCATCTTTTTTGAAAAAGTTATGGGTATTTCAGTATCGTTTATGTCTTTAAAAAGAACATTTTTCAAAATAAAAAGAAAGCCATGCTTGGCTGGATGCAAAACGAATATAAATTATCAAACCATCGATTAAATACCAAAATTGCGTAGCACGGAGACATAGAGTTTTCTTTTACTGGTCACGTGACCATGGGCGTGGTATGATGACGTCATATTTAGGGTCATTGGCTTACAAAAGTTGGAAACTGACCAAAATAATGCCAAATTCTCTCAAATTACTTAACCATTACATCCTTAGCAACGCAACCCAAAAAATACGTCGGTGGGACCTTAAGGTAATGAGGCAATCGGGCCGGAGAAACAGTCTTGGGGAAAATTGCGTGACAAAGCACGATTCGAAAGACGAAAGAGAGGAATGATCTTCGCACTTGTCTGGACAATTTAAGCAATAATTGTCCCTTATAGACATCTGAAATATTTTTTTGTCTTTAGCCTATTTTTAAAATACTTGAATACTTGGGCTCAGTCTAATTTCGAGGTAGTTTCAACGGTGAAATAAGCTCTCTTATAACCAGAGTTCCATACGGTTGGGGGAAGCATGGTAGAATGCTCTGTCGAGGATAAGGGGGCAGAATAAAAAAACGGGGTTGACGCAAGTATTAGCTCAAGCGCAAGCATTTTGTCTTGGGTATGGCCAACAAATGCTTGTCATCCAATGATCAAAGTCTACAGGAAAGAAATCTAGAAATAATTCAATTGTTAGATCAAAATTAATCACTGCTATTTTATTTTAGGTGAATCGGGAGGACATCTTTTCAAAAACCTCGCACACTTGGAAATACGCGACTGTAACGATACCTTCGAAAGGTCCAGCGTATTTCTCGGCCGATATTCCGAACGATTTCCTGTACATTTTGTGCTGTGATTGAGACTTTCTCCCCGAGCAAAACCTTACCAAACGAAGCTGGCGATTATGGCGATCAAGTTGTTTTCGTGCAAGAAGAAACGAAACGACTTCACGGCCTGCTGACCTCTGATTGGGCAGAAAAACACAAAGAATTTCTGGCACCAATCAGAATGATTGAGAACTACCCTTGCTGTTTGGAACTGGTCTCGTAAGAACTTGTCCCCAGGGGTTCTTCTCGCCCTACTATGCTTTTCTTTGTCGCCATTTTCTTTTGCCCGTTTAGACTCCCCCTTGCCTCCGCGATCTGCCCCTGGGTCTCCGAGGATGGAGCGACTATTGATGATCTTGTGCTCGGAGGTGCGTGAAAACACATTTTTCCCATTTGTGTTCTTATCGGCCGCTGTTGTCAATTTCGGATTTCGGCCCGCGAGTAGAGCACTTTGCTTTTCGTTTTGTAACCAATGAGTCGTGAACAATTTAATTTAATTTTTAAAGAAAATATGTTGTCTGCAAAGTACAAAATTAAACGATCAATTTGACTTGTAATTCATGGTTGCATCTTGCAAAAAAAATTCTACAAGTGAAGCAACTTTCATGTGCGAGAGAGTTTGACTGGCCCGTTACATGCTCCACGCTGAAAAGTCTGAAAACGCTTGGCGATTTTTACATGGCACTGATTTTATTAAACTTAATTATTGTATATTCCTGTTAAAATTACGGCCGTTCAAAAATTACAGAAGTACTTTCCACATTATTGCAAAACACGTTGACATCTACAGTGTTGTTGGAGATACAAAGTGTGCAATTTCTACTATTGTATTATTAACTAGATAAGTTGAGTTGCAGTACTTTCGAATAAAAAAATTACAACTACTGTTGGGTGTTTTGGAACTCTAATACAAATCTGTAAACTATGTATTATATTGACTGTTTCGTTGGCACTTAGCGATAGCTACTACTAGTAATATTATCTAAGCATAAACTGGAGTGTGTAATTTAAATACAGACGATAAAATTCGAGCCATAACTTTGGAATTAATTAAAGCTTACGTGTATCTTTTAAAGCAGTTTCATCGCTATTTCGTGGGCTTCTTTGGGAACGAAATTGTGATTATGCTAAGCATACCATAGGCAACCCAAGCTCGCGTCACTACAGGCAGCCGTTGAGAATTTAAACGCGTTATAAGACTTTGTATGGGAAATAAAATACCGTCGATTATGAAGCCTAAAAAATGCTCAATTTAACGTTCCTTAAATAAAATGAATAAAAATGACTCACCTCTGGTGTATTCTTGTGCTTTTTGGAGCTTATTTTACCGTTTCGGGAAGTCCGTGTTTTCAATGTTCTAAGACGAAGTCAAGGCTGCACACTAAGATTTCGACCGTTGTCAGCTCAGAGGCAGTTTGCGACTCGAAAATCCATCCCAGCCGCGATTTTTTCACGCAAAGCTAAAGCCACATCATTTGCGAACCTCCGTGAATGTTTCGTCGTCAAGAATCCCCACGCACTTGGCTGGAAATGAGCATTTTCTGCTTCGATTCCACGATATCTGATGAATTTAACAACTGCTGATAACCGGACAGGACACGGAGCTTGGGTCCGAGGTCAAATTAACTCCACCCGATGAGGTACAGTCATTTCATGTACAACACTTACCCCGTCCCCACAGCGGCTTCTCGAACATTTGACCGGGTTACCCGACCCGCTGGTCAAGGGGAACGAAGACTCTGGGAACGAGATTGGTCACAAGGAACATCGATATTAACCTGCGATCAGGCCCATTTTTAGCTTCGCCCATATGTTCTCTTGTGTCGTCGCTCGCTGAACGCAGGTTACATCGATATCGAAGCCTGCTGGAATTTGATGCCATTTGATTGAAGGTGAGTAGTTCTCGAATATTTACAGCGATTCCTTTTACTTTGAAGATCAAAGATTATAGTAGTATCTGATAGAAAGTCATACTGCCTGGATCAGAAATTGATTTTTCAGACAGAAATCAGAAACAGGTAGGGCGACAGGTGTGTTGTGTGTGCGTGTGAGGTTGGATGTGTGGGAGATACGTCCGCCTCGATCCATAAAATATTCGTTGAAATCAACATAATATATAGATTTAGCCAAGCCTAAAAGCGGAGCTCCCTGGTTATTTATTCTTGCTGCCTGTAGGGTTAGTGAAACTAAAAGGTTTCGAATTGTCTGCGTTTTGATGTTTCCGGTTGCTGCTTTACATGTAATAATTAAATAATTTTCTTTGCTTTATTCTATAGAAAAATTCATTGCCTAACTAGTGAATTCCACGGTAAATTTTACGCTAAAAATGGATATCACATGAATCACAAAGCGATGAGTACGATATTTGATGCATCAAATTTCCTTGATCATCGAATTTTTTGACTCGTCAAATTTTGTGATGCTCGGTCGGCACTGTTGACTAAACAAGAGGCGAGACTGTTTTTTTCCCGCAGAATCTCGCCGTGATCTAAAGCATGTCGGGGAGCGACGGAGGTGAGCTAGGGAATGCTTAAATCTCAAATGTTTGCCTGGATGTGATCAAGTGTTGAGAGGCTTGATATTTAGTAAATAAACCCCTTGCGGCGGCTGGTATATCGGAGGATAATGCCCAAGGCTGAAAGATTGTCCGAAAAGTGAACAGTTGGCCGAGAAGCGAAAAGCCAGCTTTCGTTATGTGCATGGAGCGATTGCGGTTGACGTAATCAACTAACGCAAGTTGATTGGTTTGCTCGATTTTCACTTTACAGTAATTGGAGGAAACGTTGACAGGTTGTCATGTCAAGTATGCTCTTTACAACGCCCCGAAGATCAAAAGCCTGAAAACGTAAACGAAAACAAGGTTTTTTTCTAAATGTTTTTGCAATTATATTGTTCGAAAAGTGGACAGCCGACAAATTAACAGTATTTCACAAAAATGCTTAGTATTTTTTGGTGAAATGTTGATATGAATAAAGAACGAAGCAGCATACATTTGTGATTATTATGGTTTTGATTCTTAAATCTCAAAATGTCATGATAATATCAAATATGAAAATATCACCGTGAGATGGCATACTAAAGATGAATCAAATATCTTTGGATAATGTCAAAATATCGTGATATTTTGATATTCTGCAATCCCGCACCTTAGTGCCGTCGATGCCACGATGGATGACGAATCTCCTTCTGCAGAGATAACAGTCAAAACCTTCTCCTGAGCACTTTACTAGGAATCTCATGTTGTTGCACTTTCACCCCCTGGATCTTAAGTTTATTTTCGCAAAAAAGATTTCCTGTCAGATTCAATTAGGCTGAACAGGCATGACCCCTTCTGAGCCAAGTCCTTTTACTCAAAAGAAATGCGGAGTGCGCTTCAATGGGCAGAGTGATACTTACCTTGTCATTTTATGATTACCGTCGATGTGCCATTAGGCAAGCGACCACGGACTTGATAACGCCGTCTTTGTACAGTTCGAAGATTAAAACCCCGTAGAAGTACTCCTGCGGGGTTAACTCTTCGCATTGCCTCGCGTATTTTGTGTTGCTAAATAGGTAACCCTCTTACCTGAAGAAAACCGGTCATCCGCCTGTAGCCAGTATTAGGAAATTCTCTCAAAATAGTGAGCACGATGTTGTCCAGATCCTCTTCTTCTTTTCCCGAATACGCAGATCTTGCCGCCGAACCAAACTCCGTCAATCGACGATGTACAGTGCGTGCACTAACTCCCAGTAGTCTTCCAATGTCGACTACACTAAAACATCGCTCCAAGAGAAATTCTCTTGGAATCAAATATCTGGGCCGACCTCGATCTCCCGGGAATAAATTTTAAGATGGAGGGCACTCTGTGGCCAGTTGCGAACAGTTAATAGCCATCAAGTCGCGAGCTGAACCTATCAAGTGCGCAAACTCTTCGCCAATTCAAAAATATCGAATAACTAACCCATTCCGTGAGCCAGTCTATTCAGAAATGTAACGCATCGATCACGTTTGAATCGACATCATTTGCCTCAAGTGTACGAATAACGTTAAATAATATTTCTCGAATATTTCTGAAAGCCTCCAACTCATCAATTCTTTAATACAGGGGATCGCTCACCATCCGCCATGTTTTCTCGTGAATGCGGGAACAGAGGAACCTCTCCTCCTCTTTGGTCACCAGTGCCGACCGGAAAGGGTGAAAATGAAACAAAATTTGAAGCGTCATAAAATTTGAAGCCTCATAAAATTTCAAGCATCACAAAATTTGATGGGTCAAATAATTCGATGATCAAGATGCATCAAGACTCATTTGATGCATCAAGAATTTTTACGACAATTTAGTGTCCGCGTTAATTAAGATTTCATTCATAAATTTGGAGGTTACGAAAATGTAGTGTTCGCGTAAATTAAGATTTCGATCATAAATTTGGAGGTTACGAAAATTTAGTGTCCGCGTAAATTAACATTTCAACCATAAATTTGGAGGTTACGTAAATGTAGTATTCTCACTGCATACATAATTAGCCCGTGACACGGGAAGGTTTAACGCTGCCGGGCATGATGCCTTTCGGCCCTCGCTTCAAATAGCACGGTTTTAGCCGCTCCCTGGCCAGTTCCACGGAGTTCGGTGGCGTTTAAGTTGTTTGAGCTGAACAACTGCCACCAGCTGTGTTTGCTATAGCTGACCACGAAGAACCGGCTTTGACTCCGCCGCCTGCTGCTTCGCTAGCAGCTCCGAATCCAGCAGCTCCTGCACCAGTTGTGGAGCCTTTAGACGCTCCCGCTCCTGCGGCAGAGCCCGAAGTAATTTTCGTAGTCATCTTGTCAATTTCACTTTGTGTGGGGTAGGTTTCGCTACCGCTTTTTTATCGTTTAGTTTTGGTCGACTTGCGGAGGTTTTAGCCGTTTTCCGCGTGTATGTTGTTTTTCGGCTAGTTTTAGGTTTTATCGTCTCTTGGTTCATTATCCCGTTCCTTAGCTTTTGTTTTCCGTTTCATATCCCTTTTATTTGGGCTGTTTGTTCAGTTGTTGTGCATGCAAAGTTTCTTAGTCGAAGGCTTTTTTCGCTCGTTTGCGGTTGAATTGATTGCTAATTTTCTTTTCGCGTTCTTTTCGCGCCCTTTTTGTCTAGCCGCTCATTTGCTTAGTTAATTGCCTCCTTTTGGTGTTTTTTGTTTTGCCTCAATTCCTGACCTGGTTTCGGAGCCTGGGATCAACAGACGGTTGGGTTCTCGGTTTTGGGGGTATGCCAGTAATCTATCATTTCCGTTTTCTTTTCGTTTTCGTTGTGTTTTAGGCCTATTCCCCATCGTTAGCCTCAAGGCTATGCATTGCTCAGGGCAATATCTTTTCTGGGAACATTCGCCTGCGTTCTATTACACAGGGAGCCCCTCCCTTTGTTTGCCCCTTGCCTCCTCCGGATCTAGTGGTATTCCGACCTGGTTTAGCCGACCTCGCCCTCTTGCGTTTTTACGACCAGAGCCACTTTAGGGCTGCCAATATTCATGGCAAGTCCTCTGCTACTGGTTTACCCAGTTCGTCAGTGACACGATTATACTGTGGGTGGTTGCCGGGGTTATAGCGGTCTGGGGCCCAGTCGATCCCGTAAATCCCCCGTACTTGGTTTTGCCGTTGACTGTCGAGCCAAGCAAGGCGCGATTATGTCACGATGAAAGATATTTGAATTTGTGGATCCGCGACCTTCCTTTTTAGCTCGATCATTTGTGCGATCTTCTTCCGAGGTATGTCCTTCCCAACAACTTCCAGACGACCTTCGACGACAAGAGTGGTTATCGGCACGTGTTGTTGCATTCCTCGTCTCGGGCTTATTTTGTCTTTCAGTGGCAGGGTTTTTATTTTGTCTTTCGTTCACTTCGATTCGGTTGGAAGGCCAGTGCATTCATTTATCACAAGATCGGTCTCGCGGTTTTGGGCGCCGCCTGGTCCATTGGGGTTCCAGTGTTGCAATACATTGACGACCGGCACGTGGGTCAGCTTTTCACCGCTCCACTTCTGATGACTCGGGGCCCATCTTTTCGGCGGGCCCTGGCAGCAGCTTATATCGTGTGTTACTTGTTCATTGAGGCGGGTTATTTTAGTGGTCCTGACAAGTCGCAGTCCATTCCTTCGACTTGGGTGTGTTTTCTCGGTTTCGTGTGTAACTCGGTGCGTCAAGCGTTTCTCACTCCCCAAGGAAAAAAAAATCAAGTTTGCGACGTTAAGAGAAGATATTCTCTCGTCCCCTTTGAATTAGCTAGCCTGAAGACACTTCAGCGTTTTGCGGGAAAAGTGATCTCTTTTAGTCTTGCTATTCCGGGTTCCAAACCGTGTATGTAGACGAAGTTTTTAAGGCTGGACTTCTACATCGACGACTGCGTCTTGAAGTCTGCGCTGGAGAATGGAGGCTGCAGGAGCTCCGAAGTTAACAGTGTTCTTAAAGACATTTTTCGTTCCTGCAGGAAATACGATTTCAGTTCCGTCAGGTGAAAACCCAGCTGACCTTTCTTCCCGAAGCTGATCGGATACTGATTGTAAGTTGTCAAATAGCGCTTGGGAGCAAGTCGAGCGCCTTTGCGGGCCCCACACGTTCGGTCTCGTGTCCTTTCGGTATCAACGTCTTTGCCCATTCTCTTCCTTTGGATCGTAATATCTATGTGTTCCCGCTATTTGTCCTTATAGCCCCTCTGCTAAAGTACGTCTTGGAGTAGGAGTTTCACGGTGCTTTTACTATTGTTGTCCCTGACTTGAAGCCTCGGCGTTTCTGGTGGGGCATTGCTGCAGTCACTCTGTTGATCGTACTCCACTGGGAAGGAAGAACGAGGGTTCCATTTTGTGGTACCCTTCTCAGGACGTCCAAGGATGGTCTCTGAGGAACTTGCGACAGTTCGCATCTTTTTAGGTGGCGTGTCCATGGAACCGCGCCCGTTGCTGTTCTGCCTGTCTTTACCCCAATGATTCGGATGCAAATTATTGCCAAGCCTGTGGTACTTTAACCAGACCTCAGGTACACTGTTGCGCCCGTCCCTTCTGTTGACGAAACAGCGATCCAGGAGCGTTTCGATTAATTTCAGTCTGTTTTCCGCTCGAAACCTTACGAACGTCAGAAATCAGCGTTGGAGCAGCAGCTTTTTCAAGTTCCTGGGTGCTCTCTCTTTCCCAAGGACTGTGGCGTCATGTACTGTACAAGACATTGTTAAATTTCTTATTTCTAAGGGTAAGTCGGGATGAACTGTGGTTCACTCGCTCTCCTGCTCTAGAAGGTATTGTAGTTGTCCGAAGCGCTTAGCGACGGGGTCAGTTGACTCCACTCTCGGTCGTTTGAGAGCTATTTTCAATAGACTGGGGCGCATTAACGACTCCAACCCTGTTACCCATCCCTACTTAAGGATCACTTAAGGTTCATTAGGGAAGAGCAAGCGGGCTTCGCTAGTACATCGGTATTACATCACGGTTTGTCAATGCCTCAAGGTGCCTGTAGATCAGGGGTACTTCTTTCGGACCGCAGACCGTAGCGGATGAATAGGGAGCAAGCCTTTTACGGGTTCTGCTGTAAACAACAGGCTTAGGAAGCATCTTTTCGGGGGCTAAACTCTATGCCGGGGAAACTCCACATAGCTTTAGGGTGGGCCTATCCAATAACCTCAGACTGCTGGGCTGTTCTTCGGAGGACTTTGCTCATTACCTGGGTTGGAAGAGTGGGGAGGTCGCCAAGCGGTCTATGCAAGGCTCGGACGCTACTGTATCTCTTGCGCTTTTGGAAAGGCTTTTCCCAATAGAGCAGCTTCTGGGACAGTTATCCCGGTTTCACACCCCGATAATTTGCAGGCGGCTGTCTAAATTACGTTATGCTTTGTTTACAGTATTACACCTCTCGCTTTTCGGGTTTGTCTAGGACTAGGATAGCTTGGGGTTTTTTGATTAATGGAGAATAAAGATGTTTGGCGATCTAGTTCTTTGGTTTTCTCGTTCTTCTCAGTGCCTTATTGGACCTTGGCAGCGTTATGTCTGGGACGGGAGTGGCATCTTTCCATACCTTAGTTGTCGGTGACGGGGTGATAGGTGTGTAGTGAGGATATTTTACTGTTCGCGTAAATTAAGATTTCAATCATAAATTCAAAATTGAATTTTGGCAGAAATTACCCTCCATATAGGCGGGGGCAGATATAGTGAAGAGTATTCCCAGTAATAATAATATATCAAATCAGCAAGATTAAATCTGGATGCAGTATTGTCACAAAATGTACATAATTTTCTCAAAGATTTCAGTCGTTTGTGTAAGTATGGTATTCCTTATTGGAAGACGTGACGAGGAAAAAACACTGAATCGGGGCACTTTTTCATGGCATATTTACCTTTGTTTTTATCCAAAGTAAAAGATTGTTTTTGTATTAGGGCATAGTTGATCCTGTTGAGGAAAGGGATGGAAGGCAGCCTTTGAGAACTTTGTTTATATCTACATTTTATCAAATTTATTGAACCATTAAAATTGGCACTCCTAGTCTTAAGATAGCTATTTAGATACATGTACTCCTCTGCGATATTGGTGTGGAACTGTGATGCAACATCCTGTTAGTGTGATTGCAACATTGTGCTGTCCTTCATCACATCTATATATCGAGGAGTGATGTTTGATTTTGTTTCAGTCATAGATCGAGAGTCAGGAGAGTCTGTACAGACCAAGCTGTTAACGTTATTGTAAGTGGTATGGCGATGATAAAAGTTGAATTGTTATATAGCTGAATTTTTTCCACAACAGCGCGCTCTCATTGGTTACTTCGAGGTCGCATGACATCTAACAATAAAACTGTTTCCCGCCAAAAGTCTCTGAGCGGGCAACATTAAAAAATCTATGACGTCAGAGGGTAACATCGCTTAATGACTGGTCCCCCGGGAAACAAAATTAACTGTTTCCCTCAGGACCAGTCATTAAGTGTTTAGTATTTGCAGTTCTGATTGCATTCACCCGGTGCAATGTTACCCAGCTGATGACCTTTTGAGCTTTCTGATTTAAAGCCCACAAAAGCCAGTCTCTAGGCGGGCAAGCTGTTAATAAGGAATGATCGTTGAAAAGGTTATTTTACATAAGAAATGATGACACAGTAACAAGATGCAAGCGAGTTGAAGCATACATTCAAAACTTGTACTTGGAAAGAATTGAAGCCCTTGTGGCATGCCTGAAAGATGAAAGGTGTCGGTTTTGTTTACCCCAGTTTAATCAAGCTGTTTAACTAATGTCTAGCTCGAGTGAAATGAATATAAGAAAAAGAAACACAAACTAAGAGGGATAAACATATATAAATATCTGGTGTATTGTTTACTTTGAAACTTGTCGACTGGGTAACAGGAATTTTTTGGTGACACAGACAAACAACTTCAACTTTAAAGATGGGTTCACATTGTTCAATACTGAACGATACTAAACACGACGTCTGGGTCACTCATGGAGTCAACTGGGCAGCTCTCCAAGCTACGGTGGGTGTAGTCACCGCGTTGCTGACTGTGGGAATTGAAGTGGGAGGGGCACTTGCCGAAGGAACAACTACATTTGCCGGTTTGACAGCCACTCAGTGGAATGCAGCAAGAGGGCTTTCCATGTCAGCTCTACAAAAAGCTTTGAACGACGGAGCAGAAGTTGAAAAACTTCAAAAGTCGAAAGAATTTGTGCTAATAAAGCCCGGTGACAAGTACACATGGTCAGGCTCTCTTTCTCTAACAATGACAGTGTATGTTATGAATGACAAGCTGCAGACTCAAGACCGAGGCTGTTTCACAGGGCCAACAGCTGGTTCTGAGAACGTTTATCCGATATCAAAATACTTTACAAATTTGGATGTCTAGAAAAAAACCGGGGACACTAAGCACTAAGTTTGTGTTGCAAAGTCGCTTGGATAAGCTCTTGGTAAAAGTACCAAGCATTTTCTTGTATCTTGAGTGACATACGAAATTTTAATAAATTGGATATCGATGTACTTCTGCGTCCCCGGCTGTCAAGTTTACGGAGATGAACTTTGATCGTTATTACTGAGAATCTTTGTTTCGTTTTTAGGGCACAGACATTAAGTAAGTTGAAGGATTCATTGTTCATTTTTATAGCAGCTTTGTTTAATTTCTCCTTCATGATTACAGAATTAGTTTCGTTCGAGATTAGCAGTACAAAGCATTGTTATTTTTATTCCCGCTACGTCAAGGTGTTAACTAAATTCCCTTTCCACGAGCTCTTAGTTTACTTATTTGGAGTCGCTCATACTGTAAGGCACTTAAACGGAGTTCGGAGCTTTTCTCGAGCTAGGAGACTAGGAATTCTTTTTCCTTTGGAGGCAAAATCCAATGTAAGTCACGCTTGGTATGTCCTACTTTTTGTTCGTCCTTTTTCGCTCGATCTGTAGGTCTTTTTTGTTTCTCTTATTGCGAAATATTGTGTATGTCTTTAATTTTCACCGCAAGTGCTGTATGACGTTCACCCGCCTTGATCTTAAATAAACGAGTTTGAATCGTGATGCCTGTCTCATTCATCACGGTGGTTGACCTGGCAAACTCTAATGCTCAACACCAGGTGTCTGCGGCACCAGCAACATGACAGTGAAAAATTGGATCTAACGTAAAGAAAAGATCGAAGGTAAGCCGTAACTTTAAGGAGAGGAGCGGCCAACACATGAGCCAACCCGGAGAAAGGCTGGATGCCTAGCGAACACGAAAGATGACACAAAAGGCGTCGCACAACGCAGTAGATAGAAAACGCCACCAGGTCGCGATTTTAAACAAAAGGCTCCTTAAGGGCCCACAAAGGGATTTTTCGCGCGTTGCTAAGGAAGTGAAATGTTACTTCCTGTGACTGAAGTCATTATATCGTGAGCTGACCAGAAAACCTACTCACAAGCAAAAATCACCGCACGAACTGTTGTTTACATCGAAGGTTTTTCCTCACCCTTCCTCGCGCTCGTTCTCAGATCAACTGCGCACGCGTAAACGAAACTGACTTCCAGTTTGAGAAAAAGCTAAATTTCCGGCGGTCTTTAAATTGAATTTTTTTTTAATATGGCACGTTTCACACCCAAATACAGAATACAGCTAAGCATTGATTTTTTGAAATCATCTTTTTTGAAAATGTTATGGGTAGTTCAGTATCGTTTATCTCTTTAAAAGAACATTTTTCAAAATAAAAAGAAAACCATGCTTGGCTGGATGCAAAAACGAATACAAATTATCAAACCACTGACTAAATACCCGTGAAATTGTGTAGCATGTAGACAAATTTAGAGTTTTCTTTTATTGGTCACGTGACCATGGGCGTAGCATGATGACATCATATTTACGGTCATTGGTTTACAAAAGTTAGAAACTGACCAATTACTTAATTACTTAACCATTACGTCCTTAGCGCCGCACCCCAAAAAAACACGTTAGTAGGCCCTTAAAGTAGTCCAAGCCGCCGAATGCATAGATGAGAGCCCCAATGCAGATAGCGTATTACGCGAACTGACAATCGCATCCGAGAAATTGAAAGGTGTAATGCAGGAGTTGCTCGGCTTGTGTGAGCAGGACGAATCGAATGTCTTAGGAGACGAAGCGCTTCTCTCTGATGAAATGCATTCACTTAAGCGTGCGTATATTATACTAGAAGGATTTAAGAATATTGAAGATCGTTATATCGGGGTTCTGTCCCATACATTTTACTGTAACTTTTGCCGGGACATAGCATGTTTATCTTTTTACCGGGGATATCGTTATATCGAGGATCGTTGTATCGGGGTTCCACTGTCATAACATTTCCCTATCGCACGAACCATCTACCCTCCCCCCTCAGTTGCTACCTGTACCAAACCTGTACCGTCCTACAAACATCGAACGCACTCGCCTAAGCTTCGATTACCCCTAGTACTAGAAGGATTTAAGAATAGAAAATCGTCGTTCTCTCGTCATTCTCGTCACTCATCACTTTATAGCAAGTCCGCAAAAGCCCCTTCAACCTCGTCCTTAGCAAGTAGCGCTAGGATAAAGACCCTC
>OX421453.1:17068175-17090675 GCA_949126865.1 Montipora capitata
GGTTCAGGTCCGTATCATTTGCCCATTAAACGAGGTGATAGATATACTCCACCATTTAAAATCGGATCATCGAGGTGTGATTTTGCCTGCAGGATCTAACCTTCGCCCCGTGCGTCGTAAAGTTCACATACTGGACAGACGCCTACATAGGAAACATGATTTGTACATGGCTTTGGTAGGGGAGGACTGGTGAGAGGTACTTGAAACCAAGAATGTAAACGAGGCGGTGAATAAACTGGAGACAACTATACGGGGTCACTTGGATAGGTGTATGCCAGTAAGGGTGGTCACTATGTCATCACGTGGCCCTGCCTGGATGACCCCTCTTGTTAAAGCCATGTTGCGGTCGAAATCGAGGGTGTCCGATGAAGCTCGGTTGAAAGAGTTGAATAAGAGGATTTCGGAAGTGATCAGTGAGAACAGAAAGCAGTATAATGTGGGTGTGATTGGCTCGAAACAATGGTGGAAAGGTGTTGGCCTGGTATCGCAGCGAAGAAACGCAGTCCGTATTACCTTAGATCGTGAATCACTTGACCAGTTAAACGAGTACTTCGGCAATCTATGCAGCGACACTAACTACATTCGACCAGTTGATATTCACATGGATCCAGATGTCAAGGCTCCAACAATCCCTCTGGGACTCGTTTGGAACACTCTGTCTAATCTGAAGAAAACGGCAACCGGCCCGGACGAAATTCCTTTTTGGCTTTTAAAAGAACACGCGGAACTACTAACCCCGGTTATCTCTTATGTGTGGAATCTTTCCCTGTCAACTCATTCTTGGCCTGAATCTTGGAAAAGAGCGAACATCAGTCCATTAGCTAAGGTTGATGTACCTAGGGAGAACGGTGATTTCCGTGGAATCAGTGTTACACCGGTGATCGCTAGAGCTCTTGAAAGGGTTGTATACAACACACATGTCAGACGCGTCGTGGAGGATAACCTGAGCAGTAGTCAATTCGCGTACAGAGAGGGTGGGAACTGCACATCTGCGCTCTTAACTATTCAGCACCAGATTTGCAGATACCTAGATGACCCTGTGCGACTCTTTACCATGGACTTTTCCAAAGCATTTGACTCGGTGAAACACAATCTTTTGTCCACCAAGCTTAAACAATTAAATGTATCGCCATATCTTGTTAATTGGTATCACAGCCTGGTTTTTTATCCGCTAGACAGCAACGCATTTTGTCTGGTCACTATCACTGCAGGTGGAAAGCCGTCAGTAAGGGTACCACACAAGGTAGCGTTAGTGGCCCCCACCTCTTTAATATATTTCTTAACGATCTTGAAATTGCATATGATGGCTTCCCTGCGTTATTCAAATATGCTGATGATTCGACAATTGTTGCACCGGTACTAGGCAATACTGACACCTCTGTAGCCTTAGTAAACGAGTTTTTAAATTGGTCGCGAGATAACTGTATGTCATGTAATCCTAGTAAATGCAAAGAGCTCGTAATTAGAAAGAAATCGAACAAGGACACTTACGATCCAGTCAATTGTATCCCACAACATAGTGAATTGTGCTTACTTGGAGTCACACTTCAGAGTGATTGTAAGTTTAGTTCTCATGTTAAGGTCAAACTAGCTAAGGCTAACAAGGGCCTCCATATATTAAGAACTTTGAGAAAGGAACAATATGATCAGAATGAAATAGACCTCCTTTTTAAGACAATTGTATTGTCTAATTTAACTTATTGCCTTTCAGTGTATGGTGCGCATGAACGTGATCTAAATACAGTACAGAACAGATGTTACAAGCTGCGTTACATTTCAGTTCCATTGAATGTTAAGGATATCATGTATACGCAGGACAGGAAATTATTTAGTAAAGCTAAGGCTCTAACCTATCATCCGTTAAATGAAATTCTGCCGAAGCCTAAACCCCAGCAATATAATTTACGTCGCACGGTTTGCCTCCGCCCAAAGATTAACACCGAACGTTTCAAGAACACATTTGTAAATAGACTCATTTTTGAACACAACGTCCTATAATTACATAATTCACTTTTAGCTACAGCATATTATTGTAAATTCATTACACAGTTCTCGTTTATGTAACATAGGATATGTATTTTTTATCTTATGGTTTATTAAAGACATCATCATCATCATCATTTTTTGTAAATACAATTACAATGTTACTGCGGAACTGCCGGAGCACTAGTTATACACCCCCTGAACTCCTCTTACACTACCACTGCTTGACTGTGGGACTGCGGGAGCACTAGTTATACACCAGCTGAAATCCGCTTAGCTCTCGACTGCGTGACTGCGGAAGCACTAGTTATACACCAGCTGAAATCCGCTTAGCTCTCGACTGCGTGACCGCGGAAGCACTAGTTATACACCAGCTGAAATCCGCTTAGCTCTCGACTGCGTGACTGCGGAAGCACTAGTTATACACCACCTGAATTCCTCATACATTACGACTGTGTGATTGTGGGACTGCGGGAGTTATACACCAACTGAATTGCTCTTAGACTGCGTGACCGCGGGAGTTACACGCGAAATTTTTCTTCTTTCAAATATTAACAAAACTATTATTTTTCGTCAAGCGTTGCATCTTTTTTGTCACCTTTTCCAGTGAAATTTTTTTTTGAAGCAAACATATTTGCTATTAGAGGCAAAAACCCCTTTCTATTTCATTACGTAAGTGAAGAGGAGAAATATTACCATACGCAATATTACAACAAAATAATTTCAGGATCAAACCACTTCCATGAAGAACCTTTTCCTTGAATAATGAAGTACAAAATAGACAAGCTTTCTTTCAAATAATTATTGGCTGTCACATTTCCAATTATTTTTTTACCAGAAGACTGTGCAGAGTTGAGTACAAATAAAATCATACCAAAGCCAGACAACAGAGATCACAGATCCACTTAAGGTATTCGAATCGTTCTGTCTTTGTTGAACCCATAAGTTAACAGAGAATTTTCAATTTGGTTTCAGTGTTCTACATAAGAGCACACTCGGTAAAATAATAGAAATACAGCTCACTTTGATTTCGGCTAGACGGGCGATAGATTGTTGTCGAAGTCCATTACTCAACGCTTTTAAGATTCCAGATATTTATTTTTCACCGCCTGTCTTGTTTATCCAATTGACTTTCCATTATTGAGCTCCAAAAGTGTATATTTTGTTTAAAGATTCACTAAAACACCATTCGCGTTACAAGACTTCCGACGCCATTGCAGGTTAAGTTAAATATTCTAAGCATTTCCACTACCCCCTTGATCCTAAGAAAATACGCGCATAAGGTCCTATGCACAAAGACACTACTTAACATGGGCGTGACAGGCAAGACTTTTACCGACACGGAAAAAAAAAGAAAACGACCAAATATTACCCATTTTCTCACTGGGATTGCGATACTGGCAACCCGGTAAAAAATTCCAAATAACTGATGGTGTGCAAGAAGGGAGAGGGGAAAGGGGTTGGTACCACAGAAAATTGAACCATGCATAATACTTTGTTCAAAGAACAAAGTACAAATGTGTAGTTTTTGGCTCCGTTCTTGGACTTGGTTTTTTTTTTGGAGGGGGTGGGGGGGGGGGGGGGAAGGGTCGGTCGCGATTTGGCTGCGGATGCGTAAGATTGTTTTGCCTCGTCGACACTTTTCAGAGAAAGCAGCACAAGTAGGAGTCGACCTCGGTGCAAGGTTGTATCTCCTCATTCGGAGGAAATCGCGATGACCACTAAACCACAGACGACTACGGGACAGATTCACGGGGAAACATGTATTTAAAGAATTGTGTGCGTGACCGGAAACAAGCTTTTGTGTTTTTGTTGGACCCAAAAGCCGGTCATTGTATGACTCGGTAACACATCTTACCACGCTAATTTCTCCTGGTATTGTTAAGAAAAAGTATGAAATATTTTAAATACTGTACCATCACACTTAACCATATGGTTGGGTCACGAATGTTGGACTTTAGACTTTAGACTTCAGACTACGGAATTGAACTGGATATTGACCAAGATATTGCAACATAAAAAATCTCTGAAATATCGTGAATTTTAAAATTCCTTCGAACAAAGTTTAGGAAACCCATAGCCACTTGTTTTTAATAATATCTTCACCTAGCACAAGCAGCCGAGGAATGAAAAGTGTAGCACACACACATCCACATTCTCAGCTAAAAACCCTTCAGGCATTTCTATTGTAAAATAAGTCACAACTGATTTTCTCTTTTGGCTGTCACCAGTATGAAATTCAAAGAAATGCAACCAAAATGTAGAGTCCCTGGCAAGTGGACGTTTTTATGCTGGCGGTGAACGTTTTGCTTGGTAAGTACCTCAATAAAAATACTAATTAATGTGATCACAGCTTTTAGATAGCCGTAAGGCACCAATCAACTTGAAACTTCAACATCCCCCCTCCCCCCCCCCCCCGGGCATTTGAACTTTTGAAGATTGGATCGTTCAAATTCCCGCCCCCTCGAGCCAAAGTGGTGTTCAAATGCCCTACCCTATAGTCGAATTTGTCTGTCTGTCCCCAACTTTTGAAGACCTTGTTAGTAAAACAATCGCTCAAATGCTATATCTCTTCCTTTAAACTCTTCCATCTCGTCCAAACACGTGTTTTATGGCTGTTAGCGACTTCAGCGCCCGAAAAAAATCTCATTCTACCTTGGGGGATTAACATTTTAGTCACGCAAAACACAAAATTTGCAACAACGCTGCAACAGAAAAAAAAGAAATTTATTTTTATAACACAACAAACCAATGAAACCAGCCGTACCACATGAAAATAATGACAATTCAGCCAATCAGGATTTAGCAATTTTACCTTCCAAGTTATAAAAGAAATTTAAAAACAATCAGGAAATGACGAGACATTCGAATTTATATATTGAGATGATCACAGCATTTGTTAAATATTGCATTCTTTTTCCAATCGAAATGTACAAAGCCACTGTTGAATATGGCTAATTAGCTTGTGCTCGGCTGCTTTGCAATAGCCGCAAAGTAGCTGTGCAACAATTTGTATGCTCCTGTTTGCTTCCATTTTTCCTCTGTGAACTCCTCTTCATCACTTTCCTCTGAATCCTGACAAAATAAAGAAAGGAAATGCAATGGCACCATGGTGTCACATGGTGGTATTAATTTTGTACTTTTACACTCGGGGGAGGTGGGAGAATTCTCAACAGTTATGCAAACCCTCGACTGCATCTCGGGTTTGCATAACTGTCTCGAATTCTCCCCCTCATGCTTAGATGAGGCTATCGAAACACGGAAAACGTCCTCTATTGCTTAAGTAGTAAGTCCCCTTAACAAAAGACCCAAGATTTGAAAATTGTATCCATAAGCCAACTTCTGCAAAGTTCTATCAGCAATTTTGTCAAAAAGTCTTAAATGTACAAAAACAATACTGTTGTCTCTTAATATGACCATCTTGATTCAAATTACATAGGCTTAGAGAGCATGACTCCAAAACTTACCTGACTTTCACATGTCCTCCCACATCTCAATGGCCTTTCCCCATAAATTTTCTTCAGCTCTTCCTTTAAAAACGAGGAATAATATTATTAAATTATGATTACATTAAGCTTAGCATAAAATATAGATTAAAAAAGTCACATTGCCCAGTGCAGTTGAGTTGTGTTCTGATCCTCTTTTTGATCATTGTCTACGTGCAAATGAAAGTGTCAGAGTTCATCAGAACATTGCTACCATTTTTGAAGGGCTTTTCAAAGGACCCACGATTAGACTGAAATGTGCACTAAGGTGCAGTGTTGCAGAGAACCACCTTGCATGGCATTTGCACTTCATTAAAATACAAAAGAGAATATTGAATTATTTCTTTAAAAACTGAATTAATTTTCTGGAATCCTGCACCACACTTGAGGTAAGATATAATTTCAAAGCAATCATATTTAGAGAAACCCATATAAGATGTAATTTCATAGCAATCATAATTAGAGCACAAAAAGAGGTTGGTTTAATGTCAAGGGTCAAAGTTAATTACAAGATGCTTTGAATAGGACAGGGGTGCTTGCTGGAAATTTTGAAAAGAACCCCCAAGAGGTACCAAGATCCTGTCTTGTGGGCATGGTGTGAAATTTTTTTCACCCCTACATGTAATTAGACAAAATTAAAAATTGGTTAATTGCCAAATGTCTCCTGTCATGATTTTTCAGCTCAATACCCTAAAAATTATCGGTAACCCTCCCACTGTTGACCTTTTGAAGCTAAACACCCTAAGAGGTACCAGAACCACTTTTTTAACCCCTAAAAGGTACGATGAGCACCCCCGTCATTTTTACATGCAATGTAGATTCTAGTTCTTTTTGAACAAACGAACACCAACACGTGCTACTTCCTTGATTCGATTGTTTCAGTAAAACAAAGCTTTCTTTCGTTTCTCGTTTGAAAATCGCAAGTGTAAATAGTTCAAATTCTTGAGGTGTCGTGTTCCACTCTACTTTTCAGGCCAGGGAACCTTTTGTGCACTCAAAGGAACAGCGAGTCCATGGCTGCACTTGCAACCTCTTCACTGGACAAGAACAAGTTTATCCATTCCCCCCCCCCCCGGACTCAAGATTTTGAAAACGTATCTTCCCATTGCTGTGGTTGTTCCGGTACACCTTGATGGTAAAAGCTGGCTACTGCTCACACCATAGGAAAGGAATTTTCATCAAAATGTTCAATTGAAGCGGGCATGGCAGTCACTCGATAATTCGGGCCCATTCCACAGATCAGTGGTTTTCCTAGTACCATGGTCCACTCAGTCAAACACGACAGATAAATCCAAAAGAACAAGAATAACCGACTGACCATTATCAACAGCAGTAATAATGTCATTGTGGACCTCTATAAGAGCAGTTACCGTACTGTGAAATTTCTTATAGGCTGATTGCAGTGGTTTGCGTGTAAGTGATCATCCTGAAGTTAGTTTAACAGTTGAAGAGCAACAACCTTTTCAGTAAGCTTTGACAAAAAACTCATATTTGAAACAGGGCAAAAGTTTTTGAAATCTTTATGATCAAGAAGTTGAGCAGGAACCGGATCCAAATCACAAGATTTCTTAGAGACTTTGTTACAATGATCAAAAGAGGTGCAAGATGGTTATGATGTATCGACAGTACAAGCAGTATCATTAATTGGGACATCATCATCCTCAGGCCCAATTTTCCACAAATATGAAAAACAGTTACTATAATATTATAAAAACTAAAACTACCGATATATTATAAAGCAAATAAAGAAGCCAAGAATCTGTGTTTTCCCCTCTCAAAACCATGCTTAGACACAGATGATGTCTTGCAAAAAGAACAAAAACCAAGAAACAATGCATACAATGATGACTCTATACACTGCCTCTGATATCCAAAGTACTTCAGGAATCCAAACTGGCCTTTTGAAAGAGATGGAGTAAAAAAAAAAAAAAGGGGTGCATGAAACAGTGCATGAAAAGCTCAAACCTGTGATTTTCGAGCAAATTCTAAAGAAGACGTCCAACATGTTGATTGTGACCCACTTGCAGAAACTTCAAAATCCTTCATGATCGTTTCTTTACTTGGTGAAACCTAAAAATAAAATTTCCAAATGGTCTAGATACAGCACAAGTGTTACTAATATTTTTAAAAATACAACCACACTTTTGAGTTTAAGGATGTGCATGCAAAAATTTTCTAACATTGATTTTTTCCTGCAAATTTTACCATTGAAAGATGATGAGTTAGTGATGTCAGAAATGTAAAAAAAAAAAAAAAATTGGGGGGTCACCGACTTTGTTTTGGAAAGAACTTGCCTGGAAGAACACCCTAAATCTGAAAAAATCAGGGTTCTTTCGCGAATAAGGCCATAGTGTCTGTAAGCCCAAAAATATTGCAATTACATCTTTGAAGTGAAATGTTCGCTACCAAACTTTGTTTAAGTGGGCCTATCAAGTGAATTTAGTTAACTGCTGAGGTTCCTTAAGGAACAAGTTCGCATTTAGTGACCATAGTTTCATGCGCCTTGCAGCCACAAGATGGCAGGATTCCATGTCCCGAGGACAGAAATCTTGAAATTTTTTAAACTTCCCACATTGATTTTTTGTTCATTTTTTGACAATGTGGAGATAATTGTAAATAAAATCTGTTTCTGAAAAGAAAGGTAGGGGTCACTGAACATCCAAGACCGTTAAATCCAAGCAAAGCTATGGCAATGGCCATCTGCCCTATCATTGTTCATTTTAGTACTTAGTGGCATGTGAATTTGAGTGCACTGTAAGGATGCCCAGTAGCAATGGGCGTGAACGTCCTTAATTAAGGAACATGTTTGATGTTTCAAACATCATCTTCAGCCATAGTGAGTGTAACATTAAAATTTTTACAAGATACATGTACATGTAATTTGTATATATGTAACTATCAATACAATGGTTCTTTGTAGATTAAATATTTGTTACAAGTAGTTTAAATTCAAACTAACCAAAAATATATAGAGAACACAACTGACATAACGGTAAAAGTTTAAAAGTGTAATGCTAAACTGACACGATCAACTTGTTTGTTGAGTTTGGGTTTCAACCGCTCAATATGGAAGCTCTCCCTGATTTTGAGTTGATAGACAGAAGTACACTGTAACATCAATAATTTTGAAGAAAGAAACATCAATTATCTCATGATTTCCAACGGATGAGGCTACATCTCGTTATGATGACCTATTTTTGGAAATTAAGGGATTTTTCCCTTGCCTTTTTCTCCGAAACAAAGTCGATGACCCCCCAAATTTTTTTCATTTATGTATGACCTAACTTCAGGCGAGAAATGAAACAAATTTCAATGTGGGAAGATTTTTGCGCAAACGTCCTTAAATGGAGAAGAAGCACATCACTTCAGCATTCAAAAACCCTGACCTCAAAACTTAATCTGCTTTTCGCTGTTGATAAGTTCAATATACTACAAAAGAAAAGCCGAAAAATGACATAGACTGATCTGGCTCAACTGAGCTTTCACTCATCTTGTCCATTCACATAATTTGTAGATGTGATATGCTCTTGGGTACGTCAGCCTTAATTGCTAACGGCTATAGACAATGCAAAGCTTTTCAACCATTTCAAAGATCTAAACGAAACCTTTCAATTTTGGAGTAACTGCAGAATACCCTGCCACTTCGACTACGTTACTGAATGGGTTCTTTAACAAGTATATATCCAAAACCAACTTAACACAAATTTCAAGCGTTACCTCAGCCTCAGGCGTTGAGTCGTACGGATGGGTGACTGGCAAAGAGACTTTTGCTTTTTTTCTCTGTTCATAACTTGTCCTGGAACCTTCATCTAACGAGCTGGAATTCCTTTTGAAACGAAGGTCTTCACATTTTGTTGACAAAGTCGACCAAGGCAAAGCTTGCGATTCTTCAGCGTCATCCGCTGTTATTTGTTGAATGGTATGATGGGATGTCTTCATAAAAACCAGTGAAAAGCAATTGAAAACCAGGCTTTACTTCAGACGGCCTCTGATGTTATGTTATGTTCAAATCAAGTTACAATGAATCCCTCAAACTTATCCGAAATCATCACAACCGTCATCAAAGGGTTCAGGGCGAAACAGAGCTGCAAAACGACTGAGCAAGTCACAAGCGCGCGCAAGAAAACTGGGGATGATAAATAAAACCATTATGGCGGAATTTTCAAAAAATTAAAAGGCCGTCCGGTTTTTCACCCAGGACAAGAGTTAACAAGCAAACAGTATCCTTAAACGTTCGTGAGAATTGGTCCAGTTATTAAGGCACAACATATCTTTTGAACACCAGTGTTTTATTTCTGAACACCAGCAGAAAATTTGCCACGAAAACACAGTTTTCCGCGAAGACACGATATGCTAATATGCAGCTCGCGTAGATTGCGTTACATATAATGACCATATGTGTCACGACAGTTGAGGAAACTTGCGGTGGAAAAACTTGCTGGTTCCACAAAAAAACTCGGGCAGGGGAAGAATGAGAAGATTTACTCCCGGAATTGCCAGATTTCTTAGTGGAGACACAAATTCTTGAGCATGTACGCGGCACTGGACGAGGGTCCACCGTGAAGTATTAAAAAAGTTTCTGTGCGTCCCCACCTCCAGTACACTCAACAGAGCTAAGTCGATGACACATCCCAGTGAGGCTTCACCAAATATTTGACCGTATTGGAGGAAAAGTTCCAGGTTACCGTGCTGGAGTTAGATGGTGTAACAGCTGTTCTAAAACCGCCGACGAAAAATTCAAAAGTGAACGGGATCACCGTCCTCTTGAAAAGGTATTTCATCCTGTATTCCTCTGCCACAACAAAGAAACACACGTGCATCCTCTGAAAAAATACTAACGTTTCTGAGACCTTTTATCTGAAAGCAGGCTCTTATTTATCCTGTATGACAATTGCAGAGAGCATGTTACTCCGCATCCCAGACATCTAATACCACCACATCATCGTCAAAACAGGTAATGCAATTTAACAATTTTGGAGGAAACAAATATATATTCTTAACATTTTGAAAATGTCACGTTTTCAGCAGCCTAGAGAACAGTAGGAAAAACAACTTAAGGAGATGTCAATCAGAAATGAACTACTGGAGGCAGAGTTAGGAAAGGCTAATAATCAAATTCAGTTGTTGACAGGTACTCACTCGAAACTTTCTATTGTCAAATTTTAGAACGTGGGAGACTCTGAGCATTGAAACTTGATTCACTATCCTCGCAAATATCGTGGATCAAGTCTAGTGTCAACTTACATTTGACTGGTTCTGCACCTATTAAAACCTGAGGTAAAAAAATTAGGCCTCATAATCCCAAATATTTATGTCATCCTTTTTTCATTAATAGCTTCATAATTTGAAGATCATGTTGGCTGCTTCCAGCTAGCTCTTTATTGACACTACAACAATGGTGGGGAACCATTCTATGAGGCAGATCAAATGGAACAATTTGCAAATACACATGCACCAAGACTGTTCACACAACTGATTAATTCAATTACCAACTAGGCTCAATTACCAGCCGCTGTTTCGGGAATTGAGTCAGCGCTCACTCCCGAAATCAATCAATCAATCCCGAAGTCTCTTCTCGGGGAGGATACCTGAACTCGAGTGGGCGGCGGTTATCAAGCCAAATAGACCATTTTACAATTGTGTGCTTAGTTACCTGGCCTTTGAATGAAAGTGAGGATGGAGTTGACCTTGCTTTGATAGAAACCTCACAGCTTGTCTTATGTAAATTCCTACTTATTAGCATATGAACATCATTAACATAAGAAAAGCAGTGGGTTTTCCAGAAAAGCAAGGTCAACTCCAGCCTCACTTTCATTCAAAGGCCAGGTAACTAAGCACACAACTGTAAAATGGTCTATTACCAACAGGAACAGTGCTCAGAGCAAGGAAAGGTAAGGGCTGCAAAGAAAAAGACGCATCGCTCTATTGCATATAATTTCCTACTTCAGGTAATATACCAATCTCGTTCCCAGAGTCTTCGTTCCCCTTGACCAGCGCGTCGGGTTACGAGAGACTCTGAATCCAATCTCGTACCCAGAGTTCTCGGGCTTCTTGGCCAGCGGGTGAGCGCCCGGAGAGACTCTGGGATAATCGATTTGAACTATATTTTTGATTGGCCGATTGCGTAGCAATGGCAGTCCGACAGGAAGTCGGTAAGTAATTCGGAAGCCCCAGAATTTGGAGTGACATTCAAAATCTAAAACTAGTTTCAGTGCTGTTTGATTTTTTCTACCTCTGAAATATATAAATCACAAATATAATAAAACGACGAGGTTTGAACTATGTCTTATACCGCACGGGAATTTTCTCATGCTGCTAAAAAGTGATTATTGTTGCTGTTGCAAAAGTACCGTGGGAAACATTACATCAGTCTCTTTGAGGCGAAATCCGTGCAATAAGGTCTTGTCGAAGCCATTCAGAATTACGGAAACATCAAATTGTAGAAGAAGAGGACATTTGTGTCGTTTCCACAAAAAATTTGTCGATCGTGTTGCTTGCACGATGGCATTCTCATTTTTTTCTGAACGATGGAATGTACGCTGAAACACCAAAAATACACTCACCGAAAGTGTCAGAGGTTTCATCTTCACTTGCTCTTACAGCAAGCCAATGATCATTTCTCCAGTTTCTTTGTGTGTAAGGCTAAAATTCTTGTTTCTCGAACACTTTCAACCCGACATTTCTACTGTTAACGGTTTTCTCTTTTCTGCTTCCGTTTAAACTCAACCATACGTCATAAGACCGGAACCCACGTTTTCTGGGAAAATGGGGTCGATTATCCCAGAGTCTCTCCGGGCGGGCGCTCACCCGCTGGCCAAAAAGCCCGAGTACTCTGGGTACGAGATTGCTCCTCTGAATCCGTTTCGAATTCTTGTTATGAACACTATTGCGCAGGCGTAGGCGTAACGCCAAAATGGCGGAGAGAGGGAGGATTTGTTTCACGATGGCATGCAATTTTCTTTAGCAAAATTAGGATATCCCCAACCTAGAACTGAAAAAGGAACAATATGACGTGTTGGAGCGATATGCCTGGACAAAAATCTGTGCTAAATATGTTACCAACGGGCTGTGTTGTCAAGTGTTGCCAGGGATTTTCGATTAGAATTTGTGTAACGTGGAAATGTAAAGCAGATTGTGTCGCTGTTGAATGCACTGATCCGGGATTAGTTTCAAATGTTAAAAGACTGTCTTTGTTTTTTATCGTGGAAGATGAAAGAGAGCGAAACACCAGACTCTAACACGAGATTCTTTCCAAAAGAATAAATTATTCTTTTAATCATAAAGCTATGTCTTCGTTGAAGGATCTTTCACGTTAGATTCTTCGTCACCAGAGAAGGTTTAGGATTCTTTTCAAAAGAAGATGAGTTCTTTGGGTAATAGTTTCCTTGCTGTTCTAAAGAAGTAGAGGTCTTGAGGGAAGTATCATTTTTCTGCTTTTCATTATTTTGTATAAACAGAAAATGACTGTTCTTCACCAAATAATGACAATTTTTGAATAGAGATGTATACTTCTAGTTGGATAAACATGTTGATTTTTAGAATCCATGAACATATAATGTGCTTTCCAAATTTAGGAAATATATATACATTGTACATACATACACAAGGCAATACATACAAGCCATAATCACAAAAACAACTCTGTTAAATTTCACTAAAATAATTAATGTTGCAGAACAAATAACTTAAACGCCTAAAAACACTAATGATTTCGAAAAATCTATGCGGCATGAAAAAATCAGCCAAACTATTTAGCAAATGAAATAAGTCCATAGAAATGAAAACAGCTTGTAAGCACAAACTAACATGCGATAGAAATTCTCTTGAGGGGATGGTGTAGATCTTAAAGTGAGTGAAATGAAATAAGTAAAAAGTGTTACACAAAAACAATTTTTGTAATTAAAATCTATCACTGTCCATTTTCCTTATATCACTTCTATCCCAACAAAAAAATTTAGCCGATATGGAACTACCCGTAATTCAATGCACACACCCCAAAAACCAGCATTAAACAGGGCTGTCATTAAATTTTCACCTGCAATATATCAAAAACCGATTCTACTTTTCATTTCCTTCACAATGTGAGCTCAGGGTTAACAGCTGGTACAGGTGAACATTCTTTATGGCAGCCCTGTGTAAACTTTCCAGTGTGACAATTAGTGTGACAACATTAGTAATAGTACAAATTACTACATAACATAACATGGTTTGACATGGTATGAGTTAATTGCCTGACCCTTGCCTGACATGGTCATGTTCTGTACTATTTCTCGCCTGTTGTGTGACAAATCAAGAAATGGACTTGGTGTGTTTACGTGTCAGGGTTTCCAGTAAGTGTTAAAGTAGAAGGGACCTTGTGACAGAGTGAGCGGGCACCCCTATATAATTATAGTCTGGCTTTTGATCTTGAGACCTCCTTTGAGCAATGGCGTGTACTGTACTCAGTGTTGACGGGTGCTAGTACCCAGGTCCCAGTTTCTAATAAAACCCCTCCATGTAGGTTAGTTCAAGCTCCTGTGGTGGTGCAACTGTTAATACATGTAATAAGAGGCTATTAACTTTAAGCTAAAAGAGTAGAGACACCTTTTCTACACGTATACAGGGCATTTTTTTTTGACGAATGCTAAATACATACTCTCAAGAAACTCAGTGCAGACATGTTGGCTTTCTTGGATACTCTAGGTTAACCATGTAATGTACCCCAAACAGAGCAGAAAGATTCTGTTTGTATGAACTTACTTCCAGAAGAACCTCATTGTCAACAATAATGAAAAGCTGTTGTTCATAATCGTCGGTCTCTGGGCACAGCATATGAACATCCCCACTTAAAACTGTTTAATTCACATAATCGTTTAAGTAATGTTGTCAAATTCCTTTGGGAGAGCAGAGAGATGCTCACCGAAAGGTCAATGAAATTATGTATCAAGCAAAATAAAAACTGCGAAAGCCAAAACTTCTTCATGAGGTCAAGACTAGTCATCCTTAATGCACTTTATATTCCATTTTTGCAGATGAGCAGAGGTCAGTACTTATTTTGAACCATCAAACTTGACAGATTGGATGTAACAATATTATATATACATTGTATATTACCCTGAGAATGTTCAGTAATCCCTTCCTCACTTCCAAAGGCTTTCTGTAGGGTGGCCAGCACCATACAAGTTTTGAAATGGTACTTTTCTCTTCAACTCTCTGACTAGCAATGCAAAAAAGCCAAAGGCTGTTGATTTCAACACTCCAAATAGCAACGGATACTTGTCTACAAACCTTGAACCTAAAAATTTCTTTTGTTGGCCTAAAAAATAAATTTCATCAGAAACTGTTGACAACTGTACATACCACCATGAAGAAGTCAGTCTGACTTCAAAATAGACAGTATAATTTACTGACAACTTAACCATCAACTGACAAAATTTAAATTGAGGGGATGTGTGGAATACGTTCTCAAGTGACTAGAAATACTGCACAGTCTGCAATGCTACCTTCTCCTTTTGTTTCACAAAATAGTTATAATTTATCAGAAATATAGGCTGCTGTAAAGTTGCTCCCAAACACACTGTAAAAGCATAAAGTCTGTGTCTAGATAATGAAACTAAATGAGCCAGGTAGTTCATTGATGCCAGCACTTAGCTCTGTTTTCTGTAGAGTAACAAGGGGTATCACTGATCCCCTTTAACCCATTGACCCCTGGGAGTGAGACTTGACAGATTTTACTCTGTCTAATGCCAGGGAGATTCTAGTCGTCAACTGGGGTCATCCTAGGGCGTTTGAGGTGTCAATGGGTTAAGCAGTAAAAAACTTTTTCCCTTCCATTAAATGGGATGCTAACCAATCACAGAAATTTTTAACAAAGTCTATCAAACATTTGTCAGTATTAAGTTGTATGCAGGTACATATAAAAAGCAACATTAGAAAACTGAGAGATGATCAAGACCAACTTCGTTCCCAGCGTCTCTTTTCTCTGCCTCCTTTGTCCTCAACGACAAAGGAGGCAGAGAAGAGAGGTTGGATAAAGATCTGGCCTCAATTGTTCAAAAAGTGGATAGCGCTACCCACCAGGCCCCAGTCGTTCAAAATATGGATAGCACTATCAGCCGGATAAATCACTATCCAGTGGATAAGTAATAGCGGAACCAAATGCACTTTCCAGTGTATAGTCATTTGTCCGGTAGATAGTGTTATCCACCTTCAGAACAACTGGGGCCAGATAAATCACTATCCAGCAGATAAACACTACCAAAACCAATTGAGTTATCCAGTAGATAGTGATTTATCCAGTGGATAGCACTATCCACCCTTCAAACAACTGGGGCCAGAACTCATACAGTCAACAAACCTTTGAAGTCTCGAACACTTGACCACTGTGGCTTCAATAAGCAAATAATAATCGCCACTGTAATTAATACTGTGGTCTGAGCAATTACGGAAAAAAACTCCTTATGTAGTGGTATGTTAAGGTACATGTACTTCAGAAAGAAGTACTTAATTACTCATGATCAAGAAAAAGGTGTCATTTTTACTGGGTTGCCTATGGCAAACCCAGTCGAGGTCTGCGTTTAGTTTGTTTGTTTTATTTATTTTATTTATTTTTTTAAATTTTTTTTTCCGTGTCGGTAAAAGTCTTGCCTGTCACTCCCCTGGTAAGTGGTGTCTTTGTGCATAGAGCCTTCTGCGCGTATTTTCTTAGGATCGAGAGGGTAGTGGAGCTGCGTAGATTTCTCTGGTGGACACAGTAGAATCATTAACTTAGCCTGCAATGGCGTCGAAAGTCATGTAACGCGAATGGCGTTTTAGTGGATCCTTAAACAAAATATACCCTTATGGAGCTCAATAATGGAAAGTCAGTTGGATAAACTAGGCAGGAATCTCAAAAGCGACGAGTACTGGACTTCGACAACAATCTATCGCCCGTCGAGATGAAATCAAAGTGAGCTGTATTTACCTGAAGTACATGGTAATTTGACACGATTGAGTTTCTTGTCTTCACGCACGCAATGAAATAGGAAGAGGTTTTCGCCTCTAAGAGCAAATATGTTGTTTGTTTCAATACATTTTTCGCTGGAAAAGGATTCTGTGGTATTTTCAGCCTTTGTGAATTATAATATCATGTTGTGTATTGAATTTTCGAGCTTAAGGTTGAAATGTGATATGGGAGAATTTTTTTAGTATTGCTCTGTAAGCAGGAAGGATTCACAGGCCTGTTGGAAACGTGCTTGAGTTTCAACAAAATGAGGCCCAAAATCAGTGAAAAATTGTGACGCCGATGAATAATAAAGTAGCTGCTATTTCCAAAATGATTGAATTACCTGGTGATAAATAATGTCGTACGCGTCTTGGAGAGTAAATTTTGACTTTGCATAAACAAATGGTTAACCTTTTAAGAGTTGGTTGCTTGTGATCTTTGTTTTGACTTCGCTCATTTATTGTCAAACTTTAGAACACTTGACAGAAAAAGAAACTTACAAAAACCCGGGATCTTGCCATCATTTGACACATATGCTTCACTGTTTGGCGAGGAAACATGTCGCGGTAACTTAATCACGGCGCCCGCTGAATTCCGGCCATGTCACTTTCGATTTTGCGATTTATTTGAACGTAGCAAAAATCTCCCAAAATGTTTGTCGCTGATCGTAACTTTTATATTCTATATTCACGGTTCAAAATTAATGTTGTTTTCATGTCGTAAATATTTTATTCTCGATCGACCGTCCCGGAAACTTCCTTCTGCTCTGCCTAAAACTGTGTATCAATAGTTATTTACTTTTGCATCAAAATCTGTACCTTGCTCAGTTCGCATTTGTTAGCGTTAATAGTATTTTCGGTCCAATGCTTCTGTTTTATGAGGGGTATATTGTTTTGGTCTCCCATCAAGGCACTAACCCCGCCGGACAGGGATAAAGTTAAGTAAACCAAAGCTGTCAGATGCTCAGAGGGCACGCTTAAACTAGTGGTGAAAGAAGCTGTGAGAGAGCTTGAAAATTGTCAACACGTCAGCCCAGAAGCATATGTTTCTCTTTTCCCATTTATTTTCTTCAATCTTTCTGGGTTCAGTACTTTGCTAGTAACCACATGTCTTCTCAGGCTATTTACCCAGGACTTCTACCATGGCACTACAATGATAGACAATACCAAAACAAGATCGTGCACTGTTAGAGCTACATATTATGCAAGGACAACTTGAATCTCCTGGAAGACAACACACAGCTCAGTTGACATTTTATATGGAATAAATCGCTGTGTTACTTCACTACCACACCTAAGCAATGCGTGTCTATTTTTCCTCAAGAGGACAGGAATTTCTTCTTTCTACAAATGATTAATTAATAGGCCGGTAGCCAGGTTATTAACCTCAGAAAAGGATCTGTTTCGTCGTACGAACATGTGAGGACCTGTGAGCCAAAGGGCCTCTGCTGGTAAGACTTCTGGGTGACCCATTAAATGGTCTTAATGACCCCCCAACTTGAAAAGTCTTTTCTGGAATGGTGCACGTATCACAGGCAACCCAGTGTACCCTCACGGAGGGTCTAGTTTTAATTTATTTTTAGATTGTCTTTTTGTGCATGTGCGAAACCAGGCTGACCTTTTCAGCCAACAACGAGCCACAAATAATCAATTATTACCTACAAATGAGATTGTTCACTCATCTGCTTAGAGTTTATTGAAAAAACTCGTCGGTTTATGACAATGCCGTGACTTAGGCCAAGCTAAAGGGTCCGGAATTGTAAGCTCTGGTTTTGGGCTCCATCAGCGGTATCACTCAGTTGTTACCATTCGTTCAAGCGATATTCAGTTGAGTTCCAAAAAGTGACTGAAACAGATTGCAAAAGGAAAGAAGACGGTGAACTTTCTGCGACCAGAAAATCAAATGTAGTTAGAAAATTAAATGAAGAAGCAACAACGTTTATTCGGTGCTACAAATTTACAAATCTTGAGGTTACATATTTTGGCAGTGGGTTAAAAATACATACCGTAACTGGTCACCCACAATAAGCTTTAAAAATAAATGTGTGACCACTAGTTATTAATAGTATAATACTGAGTATATTATTTATGATATACATTATATTTATGCGTAATACACCTCAAGAGCGTAAGTGAGATTTAAAAAATCCTTTATTAAGAAATACATAAGAGATAAAAAAGAAGGGGATTTGCTTCGTGCGAAGCAAAAATGTTTATGAACATTACTTTTTCCTGAAAAGTTTGCTTCCTCAGAAAAACAGGAGTGCAGCTTGACTGGTGTGTCGAGTCAGGTCCTGCCCAACCTTTTATTTTTCTGCTGATGATTATTCGATGAAACATTGTGAACTGCAAGGCTGTTTTTTGCACCTGAAAGCAATGATCTGGCCAACGCCTAGAGTGAGCACTAAATCATTACACTGAATTCGAAAAGACTGATTTATCAAAACACTCAGAGAATTAACCGTCAATTAAAAACAGCAGCTCACGAAGGATGAGATAACGAGCACAAAAACAAGGCAAGCGAAGTTGGAGTGGCTTAGAGCCGCCAATCCTGCACTCCCCCCTGAGTGTGGCTGGGTTGGCGGTTGCCAATCCCTGGGACGGAGAACATTGTTCCTGAAAAATTCTTCACCGGGGTAGTTACCGGGGGGATGGTAACGTATTACCACAACAAGTCGGCCATCTTTCCTGGTTTTGACGTCTGCACCGATTTCTCTTGTTCTCTTCCATACAAGCTAAAATCAAGACAGTATAATATGACGCACCTACAACAACTTTAATGCGTGCTTATCGTCTAAAAAAAAACAGTAATAAATGTATTGCAATTTTAACGTTCATTTCAGATTGGGAGGGGGAAATGGGGGAAGTTATTATTCTCTTGTCCCTTGTAAAAAATTGTTTGTGTTCCCTTGTTCCCGAAATTACTTCCAAACTTGTTCTCAGCTTTTTGATCGCGAAAATGGTTTATGTTCCCTTGTTCCCTCAGATATTTTGTCTTTGCTCGCCTATTCCCCGGTTCAACTTTAGCCATGTTCCCGAAAACCCGTTGGAGGGCCTCATTTTAGCGAATGTTGTAAACTTGTGATTTTACAATACTGCAAACACTCGGTTTTTCGATTCTTTTTTTTTTTTTGGTGCGCTATTTTGGTTTAGTGCGAGTGAAAAATGAATGAATGAAACAGGAGAGATTCACTGAAAAAACGTTTCTCTCCAGTCCTAATTTTCTCCAGACGAGGTGAAACTGAGTCATACATTCAAAAGTAACGCCTTCAAGGAACACGACCGGTTTGCACTGAGCTTTTTAAATCTACTGCGCCCAAGTATTTCATCTGCTCTATTGTTCTTCATAGGCCTATATGCCTTGTGTCTGTTAATTTACTGTGTTCTGCCGGGGTGGAAGGATCATGGACTACTTTTCAACTGAAGGAATGCACCGTAGGATTCAAGATCTTAAGTTGGTTATATTCTTCTAGAACTGAAATTTTGAGCTTTCTCATTAAAGTCAACATGCCTGCTCGCAGCTTTATAAGGATATTTCTGTTTCATTTAAAAACCTACTAACTTGCATGTACCATACTGTGGGGAAACTGTTTGGACCTCTCTTTCGGAATAAATAACAATTATTCCATGAGCCCGAGTTGGATATGAAGTGATAAAATAACCAACGAGCGCGTAGCGCGAGTTGGTTATAATCACTTCATATCCAACAAGGGCGAATGGAAAAATTGTTTTAGTAAATTCTCAAACCGGGTTTTGCCGCCGATTTTTATTTCCACAATTTTACAAAGCGTCCGGAAAGAGCATCTTGGCGCACTATTTTCCATATGACGTAAATCTTCGACTATTGCCTCATAGTCGGAGTTTTTTAGCCAATCAAAAAGCTAGAAATGCAATAGTCGGAGCTGAAAATTTACTAATTAATATTATTTTGAATTTTGATTGTCGATTTCGCCATTTAGTTTGAATTGTCGATCTTAGCTCTAAAATTAACCTGCGATCAGGCGTACTTTTCTTTTGGCGTCCTCTCTAAAGAAAAGTATGTCTGATCGCTAGGTTACTCTAAAATAAACACAATTACGTTGTCTACTTTACCTGGATCAATTATGATCGCTACTTTACCTGGGTAAAATGTCCCGTTGCCGTTGAAAATCCAGGTTTGTCAAAATCATAATCTTTAATTTCTGCATAAAAGAGTTGTGTAGCTTCAGTGCACGACTCTTTGGGGAGAGGTGTGCCCGAGAGATGAAGATTTTCCCCTGGTATGATATTCTGGGCATGCTGAAACTTGTCATTGTCTGCTAAGTAAGTGGCCCACTCTGTAGCACCCTTAGCCAGGGTTTCATTCCACGTGACAGCTTTAACCTGTGTAACAAGAACCGTTGAAGATAAAATCATCCTTGAACTGCTTTTGGATTCAGTCAAATGAAATCTCTTCGGAGAGTTTGGAAAATGTAGATAATGATAAGGAATGCGACGAAAGACGACACTCATTGCTGAATAGACTAAACCAGGAATGACATAACTTGATGGAATTCCATCCTCCAGATAAGCGAAGTCTTGAGAAGGACTGTTGTTAGGCAAACTTGGCGGAAGTCACTCTCCTCATGAGCCGGCGTGACAACAATATTCGTCCAATAATCTATATCATTGGACGAACGACGTCGATCCTCCAATTGCTTAGCCTCGTAGGATCATCCAATAAATCAAAAGAACTTTATGCCATTCTTTCACATGGCTAATGACGTCACAATCAAACCACTATATCCAATAAAAGATTACAGTAGACAAGCATTGATAAAAACTATTTTAAAATTAGCATAAAGAGCCCTAGGCCTGAATTTTAAAAAATGTACTATGCACTACTTTTATTATCTTTCCGATCACATTTGCAATTTCTGCCCCGCTAAAACCAGTGTTCGACTCGTGTTTGTTGTTCTGGAGCCTCTCAGATACAACACTGCTGATCTTAATAAGTTAAAGAATAGTTTTGCCCTCAGCCAACGAATTACAATGCTATATTCCATCATCCTTTTCTCAGATATCTTCCGGGCTAGTTCGGTGCGAAATCGTTCGGCTTCTCTGCTGTTTCCGCCATATGGTGAGAACACAAGAAGGCTGAATGAAGGAACCATGCTCGAGCTCAATAATTCGCTGGTTGTAATGACGCTTTTTCTGGTTCTCATTGCTCCTGAAAGCCATGTCAAGTTTCTGGTTTAGGTGGCTCTCAGCGAAACGGCTAAAAGCCCTGACATTGTCCCTTTAACCGCGCGCAATGACATCCAAACGGGCTTCATCAAAGGTGTTGGCACTGCTCGCTAAAAATTTCTCCTATCAAGGTCTGAAGGTGTGGATCGACCTGAGCATCGTGGCAAGCGTCCTCAAGGAGAAATGCAAAGGGGTTTCGCACATCATCATGCCTCCTATGGACAAATCCATCTTTCATACACGATACTGCATGATCAAGGTCAAATCTCTTGCCGCAAGGGCATGTAGATGGAAGGCACTTCGGTGTCCAGCGGTACCTAAGGCTGAGAGCATCGTAGAACTCCCTTTTTTTTCAAGTCGAAGTTTTCTGACTTTAAAGGCAATGTTGTTAACCAACTCGAGGCAGGCTGTATGACAACGGCAGACTGCAGACTGACTACAGATTATAACGCTGATACAAAGTATGTAAGTCTAAGCACCCATTTCAAATACCCCTATATTTGCAGTGTCCGGAAAGGTTCGCAAAAATGGAAAGAATTTTGGAAGTTTACGGTTTAAATTTAAACTGTATCACGTGACATAAAAATATAAGATACTAACAGGAGCCATAATCAGGGATGGAGACCGTAAGCGCGGGGTCCACGCAACCCTATGTGTTGTGCCAAAAAATCTATTTTTAGAAAAAATTGCGCCAACCCCTACGTCATAAACCCGCGCGGATACGCGCAAATTTGCGTGGACACGTGTGTCTACTTGATGACACGCGTGACATTGCCCGGAAATAGTTTTTACGATGAGGTAAAAATAAAAAGACGAACTGCCAGTTTATGGAGACAGTATTTTAAAGCACTGATACACGAGGTCT
>OX421453.1:17113175-17120675 GCA_949126865.1 Montipora capitata
AGCTTGGGTCCGAGGTTAAATTAACTCCACCCGATGGAGGTACAGTCATTTCATTTACAACACTTACCCCATCCCCACAGCGGCTTCTCGAACACATGGTTACGAGTGACGCTGTGGGGATGGGGTAAGTGTTGTAAATGAAATGACTGTACCTCCATCGGGTGGAGTTAATTTGACCTCGGACCCAAGCTCCGTGTTCTCGTCGGTGATCACCTGCAGTTAAATTCATCAGCTATCGTGGAAATCGAAGCAGAAAATGCTAATTTCCAGCCAAGTGCGTGGGGTTTTTTGACGATGAAACATTCACGGAGGTTCGCAAATGATGTGGCTTTAGCTTTGCGTGAAAAAATCTTGGCTGGGATGGATTTTCGAGTCGCAAACCGTCTCTGAGCTGACAACGGTCGGAATCGTAGTGTGCAGCCTTGACTTCGTCTTAGAACATTGAAAACACCGAAAACACAGAATTCCCAAAACGGTGTAGTAAGCTCCAAAAGGCACAAGAATACACCAGAGGTGAGTCATTTTTATTCACTTTATTGAATGAAAGTTAAATTGACCATTTTTTAAGCTTTATAATCGACGGTATTTGATTTCCCATACAAAGTCTTATAACGCGTTCAAATTCTCAACGGCTGTCTGTAGTGACGCGAGCTTGGGCTGCCTATGACGCGACATGCTTAACGCAAACAAGTCAAGTCACAGACGCCGGTCTCGACCCAGTTTCACCTCGGCTACTTGGCGTCCGTGTTGACAAAGACGTCTCGTGCTTAAGCTCCCTAATAATACATCACTAACGCGTTTCATGTTTAACCGGAGAATTAGGAAAGCAGATGTTCGAAGGTGTAATAGCTGTTGAGTTTTATTCCTCAGTTATCGAGTTCCATAAGCATAAAACTTAAAAATGGTTTGCTTTAAAATCAGAAAAGAACCAATTCGCTGAATTCACCGTTGCCGTTGAGAAAAGTGTATGCCAGGCAAAAAAAGTTGCGTCTCGGTGGCCTGAAAGTTAACTGACAAAATAATTTGCCTGTGTTTAAATTAACAAATATACCAATACATCACTAACGTTTCATGTTTAACCGGAGAATTAGGGAAGCAGATGTTCGAAGGTGTAATAGCTGTTGAGTTTTATTCCTCAGTTATCGAGTTCCATAAATATAAAACTTAAAAATGGATTGCTTTAAAATCACAAAAGAACCAATTCACCGTTGCTGTTGAGAAAAGTGTATGCCAGGCAAAACAAGTTATATCTCGGCAGCCTGAAAGTTAAGAAATAATTTGCCTGTGTTTAAATTAACAAATATACCAATACATCACTAACGCGTTTCATGTTTAACCTGAGAATTAGGGAAGCAGATGTTCGAAGGTGTAATAGCTGTTGAGTTTTATTCCTCAGTTATCGAGTTCCATAAGCATAAAACTTAAAAATGGTTTGCTTTAAAATCAGAAAAGAACCAATTCGCTGAATTCACCGTTGCTGTTGAGAAAAGTGTATGCCAGGCAAAACAAGTTGCATCTCGGTAGCCTGAAAGTTAACTGACAAAATAATTTGCCTGTGTTTAAATTAACAAATATACCAATACATCACTAACGTTTCATGTTTAACCGGAGAATTATGTTCGAAGGTGTAATAGCTGTTGAGTTTTATTCCTCAGTTATCGACTTCCATGGGTATAAAACTTAAAAATGGTTTGCTTTAAAATCAGAAAAGAACCAATTCACCGTTGCTGTTGAGAAAAGTGTATGCCAGGCAAAACAAGTTATACCTCGGTCACGGCCTGAAAGTTAACTGACAAAATAATTTGCCTGTGTTTAAATTAACAAATATACCAATACATCACTAACGTTTCATGTTTAACCGGAGAATTAGGGAAGCAGATGTTCGAAGGTGTAATAGCTGTTGAGTTTTATTCCTCAGTTATCGACTTCCATGGGTATAAAACTTAAAAATGGTTTGCTTTAAAATCAGAAAAGAACCAATTCACCGTTGCTGTTGAGAAAAGTGTATGCCAGGCAAAACAAGTTATACCTCGGTCACGGCCTGAAAGTTAACTGACAAAATAATTTGCCTGTGTTTAAATTAACAAATATACCAATACATCACTAACGTTTCATGTTTAACCGGAGAATTAGGGAAGCAGATGTTCGAAGGTGTAATAGCTGTTGAGTTTTATTCCTCAGTTATCGAGTTCCATAAGTATAAAACTTAAAAATGGATTGCTTTAAAATCACAAAAGAACCAATTCACCGTTGCTGTTGAGAAAAGTGTATGCCAGGCAAAACAAGTTGCATCTCGGTAGCCTGAAAGTTAACTGACAAAATAATTTGCCTGTGTTTAAATTAACAAATGCACTAATACATCACTAACGTTTCATGTTTAACCGGAGAATTAGGGAAGCAGATGTTCGAAGGTGTAATAGCTGTTGAGTTTTATTCCTCAGTTATCGAGTTCCGTAAGTATAAAACTTAAAAATAGATTGCTTTAAAATCAGAAAAGAACCAATTCACCGTTGCTATTGAGAAAAGTGTATGCCAGGCAAAACAACTTATATCTCGGTAGCCTGAAAGTTAAGAAATAATTTGCCTGTGTTTAAATTAATTTGAAATAAAGAGAATAAAGAAATAATTTTCCATTTTTTAATTGCATGATGCTGGTCGTTGTAAACCGTGTTTTAGAAAATATTTCAGATTGATTTACTGTGCCTCTGGACTATTTTGACACATCACTCAAAATTAATTTAAAGTAATTTGAGTTATTTGTCGTCATTAAAACTTTATGAGGAAGTCGGCCCAACAAATGTGTCGAGATTAACACCTCTCTCTCCCTTTGTCTCTCGCTCTGCCTTTTTAGTGTGAGTCTTGTTACAACTCCCACTGAGATTTTTTTTAGCTAAACAGCGGGGACCCACATTCCTGACCCAAGTTAAGCTCCTCATGCGACGAAGAGGTCTCCCAAAAGTACCAAACAAGTTGCGCGGAGATAACCTTTCAACAGTATTTGAGTTTTTCAACTAGTTCGAGCTTTCGGTAAGTTTTCAGTTTTCTCCGATAATGGATGCCCATAAACGCTGTAAACCAATCAAGGATTAAGTGGCACTGCTTCTTGAGGAAAAAAACTAATGGCTGGCAATAGGTTGCTCGTAAAATTATTGTAGCCGAAGTTCAGGGGGACACTGAAGCAAATTCTTCTATAACTTTTCTCACAGGTTTTCCGAAAGGCGCTTTCTGACTTGAGCCAAATTGATTTGCAAAGTAGATATGCCATCATAACGGGATTTATACTTCAGACGAATAGGTCAGTATTTCATGACATCCAAACGTTCTACAAATACCAACTTTTCTGAAGTATCCACAACTAAAGAACTTACCGCAGTATGGATGGCCCGAAAACGCAAATGAGATCAACAAAAAGGCAACAAAAGGCATTTCTTTGAAGGCTGTAAAAACTGAGTGTGTCTCTCTAGTTGAGGTTAAACTAACGCGAGACAACAGTGGTTGCGGTGTAATCAGTCCCCATAGTTACTCAATCTACGCACAAACGGGTTCTTCTGGGACATAGTTTATCCAATCATATTGCCTAAAATGCTCAATTAACTAAACGCCAATGGACCCTTCATGCGCGCGAGTCACGTCGCAGATTGATCAAGAGGACCTTTAAGGCGCTGTTACACTGTGAAATGTTTCGTGCAACTTGTCTCGCAATGTTTTGGCGACATTGTGGCCGCACAAGTTGCACGAAACATTTCACAGTGTAACTAAAATACCCTGCAACGGCCAAAATCGTTGCGAGACAAGTTGTACGAAAAGTAGAACCTAATTCTACTTTCGGCAAAGTGTGAAATGTTTCGTGCAACTTGTCCCGCCACAGTGTCGCCAAAACATTGCGAGACAAGTTGCACGAAACATTTCGCAGTGTAACAGCGCCTTTAGTTCGCGATGTCTTCGTACGGAACTTAGTATGATTTAATCCCCTTGCAAATTGCTAACGGACGCACCATTGTTGGTCAACAACCCCCAATACTGTTGTTGGGTGTTACATTTTGCGCCTTTTTGCACATCCTGTTGCATGTTGTTGGGACGGTCGTTGCACGAAGTTTGAAACTGGTCAAACTTTTGAGCCAACAGCTTCCAACATTTCGTTTGTTCCATGATCGCCGAAGCGTAGCGCAACAATGTTGTTTCCGTTTGCAAAGCTCTTCCAACATCGTTGGGGCCACGCACGCGGATTACATACGGTCTCCAAGGAGACAGCAACGCATTAACACGTTGAAAACAAGATGGCAGCCGAATTTCGTAAGTTTACAGTCTTACAGTTCGCTTCCTTCCCATAGCGGAGCTCGCGCGGGCGCGGAGCACCATAGTTAAGAAAATATGGTAACCCATCGATATAGCCATGACGTCATCAACGTCCGTACAACGTACGTCCATACGTCTGTACGCCCCTTCATGTATGCCAATGTGACCAGTACACGTAACCATGTCACGGGCTAATTAAAGTTTAGAGCTCATCCAGGAGGCAATGACAGAGCGCAAAAACCGCTGATTGGCTAGAGAATAATGACGTAAAATGGCTTTTTTCGCGTAACTGCGCCTGCGCAAACTCTAAAGATTCGAAGTGATCGAGACAGTGATCGATCGAAGTGGAGATTAACACTCTAGCATTTGTCAAATTTTGTGGAAAGTTAGACGACTCATACCCTGGGTGCCAGAGGAATTTTTTTTTCAAGGTCGGAGAGAACACTCAGCGATTCCAAATCAACGGTCGAGGACACACGATTGATTACTTCGCAAGTCTGCATGTTGTATCATTTTGTTGGTTTTGGCTACTGTGAATTTTCTTGACATGGGGTGTTGGTCTGCCCCCAGATTATTTAAAAATCTTACAGAAACCAGCGAACTGGCAACGAAATTCTTCTTTGTTCTCGGGAACTACAGGAGCAACTTGGTCTTGATGGACGAAAGGTTTTTGCTTTTGAAAATAAGTTTGGCTGGCCGTTGTTATTGAAGACTGTAACGCGGTCATACAACTTTGATCGTGTAAAATCGTCCACTGGGTTTCTTGCTGCAGATGAACTGTGAGTGAACTTCAGCCACAAAGTTGAATTTTCTTAACACCTGGGATTTACAATTTCCACGTCACGTAACATTGACTGTTAAATGCCATCGATCTGTGCGAGGTTTTTGTTGCTGTTCCTCGCAAATATTTTTGCAGAAACCATTCCAGGAAATCTGCATCAAAGCGTCTTCCACTCAGTGTTTGGCAATATTGTCCTGATCAGTTGTGGAACAGCCCAGAAAAGTACATTACTATAACAGAGTAACCATATTGGTCAACTTTTTCACATTTATAAATGTAAGTTTGCAAAACGGCTACAAAAACACATGTGCAGCAAAGCTTTGGAAGCATGCAAACACTTCAGGTACATTATATAATAATAATAATCATAATAATAATAATAATAATAATAATAATAATAATAATAAGCCTTACAGCTTTAGTTAGATACGTACCCCTGACTGAAAATTCTTTAACACTAAAAATTAGTATGAACACCAAATAATAATTATTAACAATTATTGTTCGCCGAAGGCAAGGTGAATATCGGTTAATAAAAACCGAGATGAAGTTGAGGTTTTTATTCACCAACATTCATAGAGTCTGAGGGAATATCGGAAACAATAATTTAAATTTGCCTGACTGTGACAATAGAAGCAACTCAATTTCTTAGTAAATGATGCCATCATGCAAATCGCCTATTACATAGTTGATTATTTGAATAATACACATTTTCTTTGAAACAATTAATTTATTCGTCTGTCACCTCAACAAAACAGTTTGTGGCTATTTTGAAAAACCGCTTAGGTGATTATCACGTAATAATAATCATCTCAATGACAACCAATCAGCGCAGAGAACTTTCAGTAATTATACTAATAAGCATATAATTCCTATAGCACAAGACAATAATGAACAATAATATTATTATAATTCCATGAGTGCATGTTGATATGAGATCAACCACTCAATCATATCCATTGATTATTGTTTTATTAAATTTTCATTTGATTCTTAACACTTGGACAAATTTAAAGCCAATCAGTTTCCAGCGTGGTAACACTTAATGCAATCAGTTTCCATATTATGTCATACTGTATAAGAGCTGTTAACTGAGAGTGAGTGAACCAATCAGAAAGCTAAAAACACAGTATCCGTGGTTCAAAATTTCATAATGTAAGGTATTATCTTTTCCCTTGTGCTTACACTGTCATTATTCACTTTCTGTGTAATGGTTTTATCATTGTTTTTGTTTGTAGGAAATGGTAGCCAGACCTGATTTATGAAGAAACTGAAGTTGTGCAGTAGTACAGCAACCTACTTTTACTCTCTGCAGATTAGCTTTCTTGGTTCACGGAAAACCCTTTTCATTATTGTAAATACATTGTGGCATGGAAGATATTTTCAAACAGGTCTGGAGAATGTTCACCACCAAAATTTCCCATTTTGTCTGGATCATATAAGTTCTTTCCTCCTTTTGTTTAGTGGTTGACTAGTGACTTGTGAAATTGTATGGTGCACAAGAGAGCTAAATGCAGTGTCTCCTTTAGTTGTAAAACATATATTAAAGGAACACAAATAATATTGTCATTGTTGTTGAGTAATGTTAGGATTTAGTACTGCCAGTGGTATTACAAGTGTCTCTTTTGAGTGGATTCCCCAATTTTCTGCTAACTTGACCCAAACAGATTTATATAGGTGGAGAACAAAGTCGGGAAAATGAAAGGAAAAAATACTAAACATACATCAGTTGATTATTACAATACACTTTTGTTTTGTTCAATATTATTTGCACTAGAAAGAAAATTAATGACCATAAGAATTTAGTCTGTGATAAGGAAAAGTTTGTTCTGACTAAAACCTATATTGGAAATTTAGGCATTTGGGGTGCTTTTTCACAGGGTTACATGTGCATGGTATTAATTTTTATGTCAGTCCAATATTTTTCTTGAAAACTGTGTTGTCTCTATAACTTTGTCCTTTTTTGTGAAGCATAACATTTTCTTCTCTCAATTCAACATTTGATTTGTGTTGCTGATCTTGTTTTTCCAGCAAAAGTGTGTTATATAACTGTTTTTCCCCCAGCAGCGCATGCTCTCATTGGTTACTTCAAGGTCACATGACATCTAACAAAAACACTTTTGCCGTTCAAAAGTCTCTGAGCGGGCAACAGTGCAAAATCTATGACGTGAGAGGGTAACAGTGCACTGTTGCCCGCAAATGTTGACCAACGACCACCGTTGCTGTTCCCATTGCACGTTTTCCTATTTGTGCTATATAACAAATCACTTAATGACTGGTCTCTCAGGAAACAGTTCATTTTGTTTCCCTCATCTGCGCCTCAGGGGAACATTGAAATTTTTAGGGAAACAAAATGAACTGTTTCCCTCGGGACCAGTCATTAAGTGTTTACTGTTGGGATAATAGCAAATTTATTGACCTTA
>OX421453.1:17125675-17133175 GCA_949126865.1 Montipora capitata
ATAGAACGAAGAAAAATAGAAAATCAAAGATTTAACATAGGACAACCTATGTTCTGCCTTTGCCTTTTTCTTTCATTCTATATATATGTCTATATCTATCTGGAAAACTAATGAAGCAAAAGTATGTAATGAAAAGTATAAAAGTGTACAACTACAACGATGGGGTTGCCACAGAACAATCGAAGGCCAAAAACAGGTAAAAAAAACTATAGTGAATTAAAAACTTTAGCCAGGATTCGTACTACCTGAAGATCATAAAATTCCCGACGAAATCCAAGACCCCAAATGTGGAATCAAATTTCACATAAAGTTACTTACTAAGTCAAAGTGTATATATATTTATAAACTGCATTTAAAAAAAAAAAAAAACGATTCCAAAAGATATTTTTTCAATATTGAAGTTAATATGAATAGATAAATTCAAGGGGTTTTTCAGGAGTTGATGCCAAAATTGATTTTTCAAGGAGTTTTCCAGGGCCTGGAAGACATTGTGAAAAACCCAGGAGTTTTCAGGAATTCTAGAAGTAGTGCGAGCTCTGATTTGCGCGGATTGGGTGAAATTGTACATTGAGACCTGTTGTCAGTTCGGTTATTAAAAGCATTTCATACTCGAGGCAATCAAACTTGATCTCGCGCTCTATAAGACAGTAAAAACCTGTTTTTGAACAAACTTTTATGGTTACTTAATACTTTACTTTCGATGAGAAACTGAAGTTGATCATGAAAAAATTCCGCTCTTGGTCTCATTTTGAAAAAGAGGCTCGCCGGAAGTGAATTTGCAAATAACCTATCATTCACTTATTATGGTACCTCAGAGTAGTCATAGGTCGTACGCCCGCTGAATTTCTACTTGCCAACCCTTCCCCTCGCAGTTTCGCCGCCCTTTCTCTTGTTTCTTCAAGTTCTTTCCACCTCATTTTCTCCAGAGCCGCCTGAAACAAAATTATCCCGACGCTCAACAAGGAGCAAATATACATCGGCATCTGTTTCATCGAACCCTGATCTAAATGGTTTTTGGGAACTCTCGGAGAACAGAATTAGCGACAAAAAGTGAACACGTGAATTATTTATAAGGAAATCGCGATGTTACAATGCAGCAAAATATAAATATATTGTCTTAATTTTTACCGACAAATTCTTATTACGTTATTATATAATTATTTTGGTACCAAAACTTCTTAGCAGCACGAAGTAAGATATCGCTTTGATGATCCATACGATGTTTTTGAAATTCATATTTAATCAATACATGTTTCGGATGAAACATCATCCATCGTCAGTTGACAAATGAGAAATAAACTAAAGTTGAGCAATAAAGTTGGGTGTTTTTATTCTGTTCTCGCCTTCATCCTTAATTATTCATGTTATATCTCACTTTGTTACACTATTTATTGCTCAACTTTAGTTTATTTCTCATTTGTCAACTGACGATGGATGATGTTTCATCCGAAACATGTATTGATTAAATATGAATTTCAAAAACAATTATTTTGGTGAATTGACCGAATGCAAAAACGGCCGACAACAAATTATTATTTTATTCGTTTTACAGCCCTAATAACACGGCTGAAAAATTACTCCTTAATTTTGGCGCGAAATTTCAGCGTTGATTTATAATTTCACGCGTGAAATTACAATGTTGTCATGGCAACTTGTCCTACAGTGCCAAAGTGGCGTCTTATGAACGTAATTTGTTACCCATGGTACTAATATCTAATCAAACGGTATACTCGTGAAATTGTTGAATAATTTCACTTGCGTTTTGTCCAAAATCAAATAATTTCCCGAGCCTTTAGGGTCAGGAAATTATTTGATTTTGGACAAAACTCGCGTGATATTAGGTTAGGGTAATTGTATAATTACGGAACGTTTTATACCTTGTTTAAAAAAATTTGAAACAATAGAAAAAGAGACACCAAGTACCTTCTATCTTCCGCACAAAAGTCCGCTGCTCAACCAACTGAGCCACCGGTCTTAGCCTCATACAGAATATTGAGCATATTACATGACCACGCGGGAATACGAATTTTATCTTCGAGTGCTGATGGTTTCTTATAAAATTGGTATCCCCGCGCGGTCGTGTGATGGTCTGTTCATTAAACAGGTAATAAAAATCTAAATTTAAAAGTTCAGCAATTTCTCAAGAAAGTCACCGGTAGTTTCATTGTCTTCGTATCTCGAAGCTATCTTTTGACTGATCTTTAAAAACAAAATTTTGATTAACGACACCAATGGTCGCATGAACAGGATGCATTAATATTATTGGCTGACACATCCGTAACCATGACGACACCAGTTTTCCTTCTCTTTGCAAATATTGTGTGGGCTTTTTAACGTCCCAGAGAGTTTTTGAACAAGGGTTCGTGCGTTGTGAAACTGGACCAAAGATACATAGTCCTCATCTTGAAAGAATTACAAAGGAAGCAGACATGCTTAAAGACCCCGGGTGTTGACAGGAACGAAGTAGAACCCATGAGTTTCCTCACAGTATTTGCATATCTTCCTAGTAAACGCACCGGTCGGTAATCAAAAATCAATAAATAAACATATAAAGAAGTCAACTAGTTACCTTTTCTGCTTGTAAAGCCTTCTGCCTTCGTAATGAGCTCTTTTTTGGAACGACTGTGAGCTTTTCACTTTCTCTCTTTCGTTCTGAGGAAAACACAAAATATAAACAAACACCAAATATTCCCCGCAGTTAGGATTAGTCGAGACATGACGGCGACCTTTGCGAATTGAAGCATAATTTTACCTTACAAACTTTTCAGCTTCTTATTGAAAACGCTTTCCAAAACAAAGGTTGAAAGGTGCCCGGGCGTGGCTCTTAACTACCCAACCGTTGCTATGGACCCTTCAAATAGTCATTTCTCGAATTCCTTTAACTCTACAGTAATCCTTTTTTGCCAAGTGCGCTCTATTTAACATCGACTCACAACCATATTTGGTAAATCAAGTGACCAAAACAGAAAATGCCTAAAAACTCAGCGCGTTAACTATGCTTTTCACAAACTTGTTTTTGACGCAACAGTATAAGAACATTCTAACAGAAAATCTTCATCATGGCTTTGGAAAAAAAATTCTCAAAAGAATTATGACGTCATAAGTCCCTCCTTTGATACACATTTCAAAATATCAGGTCCATTTTTTGTCCAAATAGAAATTCCATGCTATGGTTTAAGAAAAATAATGGAAAGGTTCCCATCCGGTGAAAAAAAAACGCATCTTCCTCTTTCGTTTCCTGAGAGTTTTTTCACGTTTTTCACTGAAACGCACAGCAGAGGACTGGGACTAGTTGCTCACGCGCTTTCTGATTGAAGTGACGTCAGATTTCCACTGAAAAATTTAAGTCAAAGAAACATCCATGCAACCCTTTTGTAGGGCTGTTGACTAAAAAGCTTCCTTAGTAACCGCTGTCTTTCTGTAGTTAAGTGCCACCCCCTTAACTTGGCCAGTCACAACACAGTGGTAATCAAATAGACCAATCTGAACACACATAGAATTTCTGTAACGGGAGGGGAAGAGCGGGAAGCAAGTCGGCACAAAAACGACATTAGGGAGTAAAAGGAAGGGCAACGGCAAAGTCGACGAAAACGTGACGTCACGACGGCCATATTGGAGCCCCTAAACAAAGAAACGGCGGCCATGTTGAAACCCCGATCAAATCTTCCGGGAATTTAACTCTATCATTAAGCAAACGTTTTCTTTTGTTTTCGTTAAAAAAACACATGGCTGTTGATCACGTGAGTGAACTTAACGCTATCGTAAGTATTTCGCGATTACTATTCCATCTTGTTACTGGGTTGCTGCAAACCCAGTCGGAATCTGTCTTTAATTTCGTCGTTTTTTTATTATGCGTTTTCTTATTACTGGGTTGCCGCAAACCCAGTCGGAATCTGTCTTTAATTTCGTCGTTTTTTTATTTTTCGTTTTCTTTTTTTTTTTATTTTTTTCCGTGTCGGTAAAAGTCTTGCCTGTCACTCCCCTGCTAAGTGGTGTCTTTGTGCATAGAGCCTTCTACGCGTATTTTCTTAGGATCGAGAGGGTAGTGGCAATGCGTAGATTTCTCTGGTGGACACAGTAGAACGATTAACTTAACCGGCAATGGCGTCGAAAGTCATGTAACGCGAATGGCGTTTTAGTGGATCTTTGAACAAAATGTACCCTTATGAAGCTCAATAATGGCAAGCGAATTGGATACTGAACAAGACAGGCGGTCGAATGTTAGAAGCGACGAGTAATGGACTTCGACAACAATCTGTCGTCCGTCGAGCCGTAATCAAAGTGAGCTGTCTTCCTAAAATGTTGCCAAGTGTGGTGTTTTGTACAACACTCAAACCAAATGAACAGTTCTCTGGTAACTCAGTATGGGTTCAACAAAGACAGAGAAGGAATCCATATAGTGGATCTGTTATCTCAGTTGTCTCGCTATTTGTCAGATTTGTATTTACCTGTTCTCAACTCTGCACAGTCTTCCGGTATAACAATTGGAAATTTCACTAATAAGTCATTGACGTGAATAGCGTTTTAGTGGATCTTTGAACAAAATATACCCTCATGGAGCTCAAGAATGGATCGTCAATTGGATGAGCAAGACAGCGCTGAAAAATAAATATCTGGATTTTAAGAGACGAGTAATGGTCTTCGACAACAATTTCATTTTTCGCCTTTGGATATCAAGTGAGCTTTGTTTCTAATATTTTACTAACTTGGTATTATATAAAACACGGAAATCAAATAGCAATTTTTTTATGGATTTAACCATAGTTACTAACTATGATTTAACAAATTAACATTGAAGGAATCGAACGCCTACAAGAATGCATCACAGTGTTTACTCAGTCGCATCTTAGTTGTATGACAATTTACATTTACCGGTCTTTTGTACTCAACTCTGCAAAGGTGTAAAATATTTGGAAATGTGACAGTGAAGAATTATTTGAATGAAAGTTGTTGTCGCTTTTGTGCTTCATTATTTACGGTCAGCGTTCCAAGTCGAAAAGGGTTTTGATGTGAACTGTCAAAAATGTATTTAATTGCATCTCTTGTTTGCACGCACGCAATTAAAATAGGAAGGTATTTTTGCCTCTAATAGTAAATATGTTGTTTGTTTCGATTAATTTTTAGCTGGAAAAGGATTTTGCCGAGATATTTCCAGTTTTTGTGAACTTTAATATCATGTTGTGTAATTTTCGAGCTTAACAAATTTGCATACGTGTGTTGAAATGTGATACGCGAGCATTTTTGTGGTATAGTGTAACGAAAATAAACAGGTCTGTTGGAAGCTTGCTTGAGTTTCAACAAAATGACCCCCAAAATCGGCAAAAAAAATCTGACACTGATGAATAATAAAGTAGCTGCTATCCCCAAAACGATGGAATTACCTGGCGATAAATAACCTCGTCTTGGAGAGTAAAGTTTTGACTGTCAACCTGAAGAATTGGGCGATTGTGATCTTTGTGTTGAATTCGCACATTTCTTGTCAAACATTTTTACACTTGAAAGAAAAAGAAAACTTACAAAAACAAAAACCCAGTATCTGTGTCAAATGATGATTTGACACTGTTTCGCGAGTAAACACACCGCGGTAACTTCATCACGGCGCCCTCTGAATCCGATGTAACTTTCGATTTTGCGCTTTTACTTCTGCAGCCAAAAGTACAATAGCAAAAATCTCCCAGAATGTTTGTCGGTGATCGTAACTTTTTATATTCGGGGTTAAAAATTAATGTTGTTTCGTGTCATAAATGTTGTTGCTGATGGCAAAATATTTTATTCTCGATCGACCGTCCAGAAAACTTCCTTCTGCTCTTCCCAGAAACTTTGTACCACTATTTATTTACTTTTGCATCAATATTTGTTTCGCATAAAGCAAGCTAACAAAATCAGTTCCTTGCTTGGTCCGCATTTGTTAGCGTTAAAATAGAATTTTCGGTCCAATGCTTCTGTTTTGAGGGGTATATTGTTCTTGGTCTCCATCCAGATACTAACCCCACCGAAGAGTGCTTAACTTCAGCGAATTATTGTAGCTGTCAGATGCTCAGAGGGCACGCTTAAACTTGTGGTGAAAAGAAGTTGTGAGGGAACTTGAAAATTATCAACACGTCAGCCCAGAAGCCAATGTTTCTCGCTTCTCTTTTATTTGTTATTCTTCAGAGACTGGAATGCTGTAGTTCAATACCACACAATTCAGTGCCTTCTGATTTTCTGTAACACGTACCACAGGCAACCCAGTGTATGCTTCACGGAAGCATCTCCTTTTTTCAGTTTTTTTTTTCCGTGTCGGTAAAAGTCTTGCCTGTCACTCCCCTGGTAAGTGGTGTCTTTGTGCATAGAGCCTTCTGCGCGTATTTTCTTAGGATCGAGAGGGTAGTGGAACTGCGTAGATTTCTCTGGTGGACAGAATCATTGACTTAGCCTGCAATGGCGTCGAAAGTCATGTAACGCGAATGGCGTTTTAGTGGATCCTTAAACAAAATATACCCTTATGGAGCTCAATAATGGAAAGTCAGTTGGATAAACTAGGCAGGAATCTCAAAAGCGACGAGTACTGGACTTCGACAACAATCTATCGCCCGTCGAGACGAAATCAAAGCATAGTTAGTAGAGGGCTACTAACTATGATCAAAGTGAGCTGTGTTTACCTGAAGTACATGGTAATTTGACACGATTGAGTTTCTTGTCTTCACGCACGCAATGAAATAGGAAGAGATTTTCGCCTCTAAGAGCAAATATGTTGTTTGTTTCAATAAATTTTTCCCTGGAAAAGGATTCTGTGGTATTTTCTGCCTTTGTGAATTATAATATCATGTTGTGTATTGAATTTTCGAGCTTAAGGTTGAAATGTGATATGGGAGAAGTTTTTAAGTATTGCTCTGTAAGCAGGAAGGGTTCACAGGCCTGTTGGAAGCGTGCTTGAGTTTCAACAAAATGAGGCCCAAAATCAGTGAAAAATTGTGACGCAGATTAATAATAAAGTAGCTGCTATTTCCAAAATGATGGAATTACCTGGTGATAAATAACGTCGTACGCGTCATGGAGAGTAAATTTTGACTTTGCATCACTCATGAAGAGTTGGGCGATTGTGATCTTTGTTTTGACTTCGCTCATTTCATTGTCAAACTTTATAACACTTTACAGAAAAAGAAACTGACAAAAACCCGGTATCTTGCCATCATTTGACACAGATGCTTCACTGGTTGGCGAGTAAACATGCCGCGGTAACTTAATCACGGCGCCCGCTGAATACCGGCCACGTCACTTTCGATTTTGCAATTTACTTGAACGTAGCAAAAATCTCCCAAAATGTTTGTCGCTGATCGTAACTTTTTATATTCTATATTCACGGTTCAAAATTAATGCTGTTTTCATGTCGTAAATGGAAACTTCCTTCTGCTCTTTCTAAAAACTGTGTATCAATAGTTATTTGCTTTTTCATCAATATTTGTTTTGCATAAAGCAAGCTAACAAAATCTGTACCTTGCTGAGTTCACATTTGTTAGC
>OX421453.1:17138175-17140675 GCA_949126865.1 Montipora capitata
GCTAGTTCAAATCAGAATATCAGTAGTTATGGAGAGACTTCCTCTATGTGAAAGAAACATATTAGACCTGCAGATAGAAGTAACTTTTGTGAAGTACTGTACATAGAGATTTCACATAACCAAAGTAACATGTATGAATGTTACGTATGCAGTAATAAAAGGGAAGCATGAAAATTCTGGTCTGAATGAGATTTGAATCCATGGTATCTACTACAAGAACCACACAACACATTACCAATAATTGAGCTTTCATTTCAATAATTATTGGTTGCTCGTCATTTTATGAGTTTGTAATAAAATCTTAGAGAATATAGATATGAAGAGAGATGTGAAAAGACATATAGTTGAACCGTAAAAAGAAGCATGTGAAATTTTTAGTTCATGATTTGAAATTATGAATGCCATTGACCCATGAAATGCCTCCCATTGACTGGTAAAATTGTCTGGCATTAGAAAGACAAAAATCTATCAGGTCTCACGTCTAGGAGTCAATGGGTTGAGCAGTAACATAAGGAAAGCCTGAAAAATTCAGGCATGCATGACCTGCCTCTTGATCAAAACCTGGTGTATTGCTGCACCCAATCCAGGTATCAACCAAGCTTGGTCAACCATGGAGGAATCACGTAGATATTGTAACATGGGTGCGTATGAGCTATCTGTGTGAGCATGCGTGTAGAGTGTCTTACATTGAAGTGTAGAAATTGAACTACACTGTAGTTCTCATTTTGAATTAGGGTGTTGTTTTCCTATTTTCTTTTGGGGATTGTTACAATACGCCATATAAAGAGACTATAATTATGTGAAAGAAATTATTTAAAGATTTTAAATCATCGTATTAATGAAGGTTACTTTAAAGCAGCAACAAAAGAAAATCCTGAAAAATAAGCCACAGTGTTGTAACAGTGTGTGATATGGCATGGACACGAATATTGAGAATTGCTTTTTCAACATTTGCCTTACTACGGTAAGACAAAATTTTTAATGAAGAAAATTGAAGAAAAGGTTTGTAAAAGAAGGAAAACCTTTGTGAACTTTACAAATTCTCATTGATAAAATAATTTTTTATTTTATTTTGTGTTTTCCTTCATGAATTATTAACTTCATACAGTTACAGTAATAAGTTTTCAGTGACTCACTGAGTTAGGGGTTGGTGGTCCTCTGTCAACTTTTGTCCTTCAAATAATAGCCAATATGTTTTCCACACATGTTTCCTGTTTTACAAGAACATAATATTAATAACACATCCTACTTGTGCCCTCAAAGTTATATTTATGGTACTCCGTGGCTGTCTAGCAGCCAAAGTTTATAAATAATTGGCTCTGTTTTAGTCACAAAAGGAAGTACAGTGTACTCATTACCATAACTATATCTTAAGAAAATTTGCTTCTGTGAAACAGAAAGAAGGTCATACTAATTTTGTCTCACTACTACAGGGATTTTTGCTTTCATTCTTAGCGTTACTATTTTTTTTCCAAAGCTGATATTGAGAGAGATCTTTTTAATCCTAAAATGGAAAATCTCAAGTCCTCTTGGGCAGTGATAATACAAATGTACCTGGAAGGGCAACCAACTTGAGCCACCCTGCATTGCAGGCTTGTGGAAGTAGGGGAGGGGGGAGGTGGGTGGGAAGGGCATGGAGGATGGCTTAGCATTTAGAGAACTTGTTGGCAAGTTTCAAGTTATGGTGGATACCAGAGGAGGGCTAAATTTGCACTGGTTCTCAAGCTTGCTATGTGGGTTTTGCCTCCACCATTCCCAGATCTGCACCCCTGTTAAAACCCACTTATGTCCACACCTGCACCTAATTACATGTAGATGCACACCCAACTTTGACATGCAACATGAGGTGTCTCTTTAAATCTAAGCCTTTGCTCTCTATTTCCAACAACAAGGCAGGGCCGTAGCTAGCGGGGAGGGGAGGGGGGCACGGGGAGCAGCTGCTGCCCCCCCCCCTTCCTGGACTTGCTGAGCCAAATAAGGTCTGTGGATGGAGTTGTTTTTTTTAGACTTACATGAAGTTATTTTGATTGCAGTGAATAGCAATTTTTGGCCATTTTCAAGGTTAATGTTGTTTTTAGCTTAGGGTACAAATGTAAATGCAGCTGCCCGTACTTGAAGAGCAGCATTTGGGGGACACTTTGTGACGTTAGTTGTGAGGCTGGACAATCTGTGAGCCATCAAGTCAAGCAAGTTTCGCATTTAAGTCTAAGCAAGCATTTCAAATAGCGCTGACAAACAGTTTTTAAGTCTAAGCACCCATTTTAAAACAATTAGTTTTCGATAACTGTGTGACTTGCATGTTGACCGCATGGAGAATGGCAGCGACCATGTGCGAGTGAAGACGTGCACGATTTTACTCTCGTATATTTTGGTCGAAAGTTTTCAATTTTATGTCCAAATATTTGGTTTATGGCCCAAAGTAGTAAGCGAAAAACAAAAGCACGTGGCAGTTTTAGTTCAGACAGCGACATTTGTTCACCCGAAGGGAAAAAACCTTGCA